>CM067218.1:8829751-9429751 GCA_034190945.1 Octodonta nipae
ACTCTCTTTATTATGTTCCCTCTAACAATCCATCCCCTGAATTGAAAAATCAATGGCTTCCGGAATTCGACTAGTTGACCTTCACTAGCACACCGTGATTTGAGCCATGACTTGTGAATATTTTAACAAGTATATACTCGCAAATCAAGACTATAAAGGGCTCTTGTAGGTTAATTCACTGTATGAAAACCAGATATTCCTCTCTCTGGTAATATCATCACATGCCGTCTTTCGCGATAACAAACCGTGCCGTCACCTTTTACAAGCCATTACTTGCAAAAATCGTGAATCCAGCCGCCGACCTTGACGGGGAACCAATGCTGATGACCCTGTTTTACATACGACCAAGTGTGCAGGTGTCGCGTATATTATGGTGAATGCGCTAGTACCAGTCTTGAACTAAATAATACTAATTATCTCAACAATTACACGTGTATTTTTAATTACACATACATTACCAAACAATACACACATTATTCATACATACACAAGCAATAAATCACCCGCCAGAGGCGATTCTATCGCGTAACACCTCGATGTCAAAAAATGATTGTAGTCCCATAAGAAAAGTGAGCCAGTATTCTCATGTGCATACTACTCTTGATTAATTTCTAAAAGGATTTCTATTCTGGCAGCGTAAAATACAATGTGCTCACACTCCCCCCGTCCCCCATTTAATTGTGATCGGCCAGATCGGAGAAAAGTTTTTTTACGATTTTCTAAGAAACGATACAAGATATGTTATTGAAAAAAATTTGGGACAGAAGAAGTAGTTAGTGACGTTATAAAAACATAAATAAATAGAAAATCACCTGGAATTGATGGTATAGAGCCAGTAACAATAAAAAGTATCGCTGAGCCAATATAACATTTTAATTGACATTTCTTTTCAATACAATTCTTGAAACTGGACACTTTCTTTCCTCTTTTAAAACGGTTCAAAAAACACGAATCACAAATTACAGATCTATTACAATAAATAGTATTATTGGTAATGTATTTGAAAAACTTTAGAAAGTACGATTAATAAGCCACTTAGATAAAAACAAACTACTATCGACAAAAAAATTTCACTCTCAAGTGTATGAAAAACTTGACAACGAAAAACCTTGTGTGGCCGTGCTTTTGTATCTTGAGAAAACTTTCGATAGGGTAGATCATGTTCAGCTAATTGAAAGGTTGACTGAATATGGTTTTCGCGGAAAAACTTAAATCTACTTAAAAGATATCTCGATAGAAGAATACAATACATTGAAATATATATAATAAAGTTTATTCTGATAAAAAAAATAATTAAATTTTGGGGTACCTCAAGGCACGGTGTTGTGGCCCATATTGTTTACAATTTTTATAAATAACCTACTTAGAAGAAAGAATTGGGGGACGCTCATAAGTTTTTGACAATATTGCAATTTCATATGAAGATAAAGATTGGAATAAGGTTAAAAATATTGCTGAAACTGGTATGAAAGATTTACTAGAATGCTTCAGTTACAAGAAGCTAACCGTCAATTTTGAAAAAGACTTGCTTCATACATTTTAATTGTACCAGTGTAAACAATCCAAAATTTAACAATTTATCCCTTTTCTCTAACAATTGCGTAATCAACTTACACTCCGTTCATGACATAAAATATTTGGGGATTCATATTGATAGATATTTGAGATGCGATATTAATGTTAAGAAAATGATCATTATATTAAGAAGCAGAAGAAGAGATCGCCGGAATAACAAATTTTCGTTTTAATATACTATTGGAATATTTTCTGCAATTTCACGCGACTGTAACTTAACTTCGTCTCTAAAATAAACTGACTTCAAAAGTATCAAAATGAAAATCAGTACCTTGTACGATATACTTTCATGGATATGTTGACATTTAAACTAGATATTTATGATGAAAATTTGAAATTTAACATGATGTTTACAGTTTTTGGGCAATTATTTTTCCGATTTTCAGAAAAAAGGTATGTTTAACGTAATAGAAAAATGTACGGAATCAAGCTGGAGCATATCTTTGTATAATACAATTTATAATTCGATATGCTATTATCTTGGGGTACAGTCAATCAAACACTTATGCTCTTGATTATTACGTACGTTTCGGTTTATTAGTTAACCATCATCAGATAATAATAATACTTTGATAATCAATATCCTAAAATACATATTTTTTAAAATTACTTTTTATACAAATTAATATTTGTTAAAACTACTAACCTACATTAGTATTTACTTAAAATGTTCAGTAAAAATTACAATTTTAAAATTATTTCGCCCAAACAATATGGCAATTCAAAGATATGCATACGCTAAGCTCGACATATATCAAATAATAATTTCGAGATCTTTTTATTTATTTCTTTTTTATATAAACGTTGCACGGGCGTAAAAACACTAAACAAGACTATACTTGTGACAAAAAAAAATAATACATATAGTTATTTACAGAGAAGATGAAAAAAATCTGCAACTACCCTTTATTATGTGTGATGTGTTATATAAAAATGTTAAACCAGTTGTTGGCTTTAATTACTACTAAGGAGTTAAACGGAGATTAGGCTGTGATAAATACTACTAAGATTTTCTATATCACTGCGAGAGTTTATTGAATTAACGTTTTGTTTAATGTGAATCATTTCTTTCACAAGCCTTTTAGAGTTGTTCGATTCAGTTTCTAAAGCTATTGTATTATTAAAATTAAACATATGATTGTTATCAACCGCATGGTGTGCAAGTGCAATACTGTTCACTTCCTTATTTTATAAGCTATATTTATGATTGTTAATTCTCTTAGGAAGGTGTTGTTTACTTTGGCCGATGTAGCAACTATTACAATCCAATCAAATTATTTTGTATATGGTGTTAGTTTGATTTTCCCGATCTGTTTTGGGTTTGAATTTGGTGAAAAAGTTTCTTTTATTGTTACAATTACTCTTTTCTACATCTTTATGTTATAATATTCAAATTGGGTGAGCAGTTTTAGAGAAAACAGTGAAGATTCATTGAAAATCGCTGAAATCTATTCCCTCATTTACTTTTTTCTAATTTTCTAGAAAACCGTAAATCTCATGTTACAGACAATTATATGGGACCTTTCTGTAATATAATGTAGTTTAAATCATCAAAATTACCCAGACCGTTTTTGAATAATCGTTCGTCATACATAAAAAAAAGTTGTAGACGAATTGATAACCTCCTCATTTTTGAAGTCGGTTAAAAATAAACAAAGTAAAGTCCCAGAAATCTCAGACTGGCAAAGCAAATAGATGTAAAAGGGCATAAGCTGCACGACAAATCTTATAAAATACAAATCCTCTCTTAATTATGCTGCATAATTTCACAGAAAACTTGCATATTAGCTTTCAACATCAAAGTCGAATTTTGCTTCATCAAACACTTCTATACGGACAAGCCCACATTAATTTGTTACAAGTAAAACTAAATGATTTATCTCTTCTATTTAGAAATTCGAGCTTAAATTACATCCTATTCACTGCAAACTTAGAACAACTGTTTGAGTTTCTTGGAGTGAAATGAGAAATAAACATGCATAGTTCAAGAAATGTCTAATGCGGCTTAGGTTTAATGGCGCACTTCCGGCTATTGGTGGCGAAAGACAATGAATTGTCAATACAACGTCCTAGATAGTGAGCTTCACAAATAGAATGGTACGTGGCGGCAAATACCGCATTCGGTTGATTAATCGAGGATTGATTAACTCAAGTTTGTTGCGTTTGCATTCGATACGCGCTGCAGAAATATTTAATGAGATCTGACTTAACTTACGGGTTATTAATCCTTTTTATTTATTAGTCTACTTATTTATGGATTTTTTTAATCATCTACTTACAAAAAGTTTGACATTTAATATACAAATTTACATTTATATTATGTAGAATATTTATTGTCAGTCATATTCCAAAAAATAATTTGGTCAAGAGTGAGTTGGACTCGCATACTAAGGGTTCCGTACCACCTTCAAGATTCTAATATTCCAGTTTCAGACAAGCAGGGAATGAGTGCATTTTCTTATATTTACCCTAATATCTTTTAAAGGAAGCGTTTTAAATTTTATAAAAAATATATACTTTCATTTTCCACACATAGACTTTTTATTTTATCTGCTTCAGGATTCGATTGATTTAATTTTCTAATTTGGCCCATAAAATTAACATTAGCGTTTTATTTTACTAATAAACTTTCAGAGAAGCGTTGCATAATCTACTGTCTAAATTTTGAAGCTGTAGATTGGAAGTTATAGGGCAAAATAGATCAAGTTTTAAATTATATATTATTAAATCTATTATTCAAATTATTTAAAAATACAAATAAAATATATATTTCCAAATTTAAATAGTGTAGTTTTCTAAAGTGGGAATTAAATCGATGTTTAATATTTTTGTTAATATCTTTTAAACAAATTATTTAAAAATATGATATATTTGTAATTCACATAAAGATCCTTTTATCTGATATGATGCGTTTGAAAATTGAATTTTTATTTTCCGCTTAATTGTATAATTTGTCCCTAAAATTACTATGGGGGTTTTCTAATAATTTTTCTTATAAATTTTAAGTGAGCACCAGTACCCTTAATAATTTTCAATTTTAGGTAGTATGGTTTCGGAAATAAAGCGAGAAATCAGAATTTTTTATATCTTTATGTTGATATCTAACAATTAATTTTAAAAATATGAATTTGTATTTCTTATAATAAACCCTTTCATTTGATATATTGCATGATGCGTTAAAAAATATTTTTTATTTTCCGTATTAATTCTATAGTTTGGCCCCCAATATTAATATTACGGATTTCTTCGTATTTTTCCTGCAAACAAAAAAATGTAGGTCTTATAGTTTGGGGAATAAAGGGGGGATGTGTAATTTTTTTAAATATATATATATATTTTTAATATTTTAAAATATTTATTTAAAAAAAAATAAAAAATATATTAATATTTGTCATAATGAGCCCTTTCAATTGATATATTACTTGAGCCGTTAGAAACAATTATAATTTTTTATTTTCCATTTAATTCTATAATTTGCCCCCCAAAATGAATATTAGGGGGTTCTCCTTATTTTTCATTAAAGTTCAGGTGAGCCGCTATACACGTATTTTTTCAAAATTTTACAGCTTATGGTTTCGGAGAAAAGGGGGGATAGGTAATTTTTTTAAATATTTTTGTTAATATCTTTTAATTAATTTATTTTAAAAATATGGATAATTATATTTGTTTTCGTCGTAATGAGCCCTTTCATTTGATATATAACAAGATGGGTTAGGAACAATTTTAATTCTATATTTTCCATTTAATTCTATATTTGCCCCCAAAATTAAAAGTAGAGGTTTCTCCTTATTTTAACCAGGTTTGCCATGGTACTGACATTTTGGGTATATTTCTGTAAGTTATTCATGATACATGATTTCTTATGCTTTAATATACAATATCGACGGTAAAATTGTCTCATCCAAAAAAATCGTGTTGAATAATAAATAAAGTACCAGATATAAAAAAAACAAAATTATCTAAGATTCACCCATAAATGTTTCATAAATAAATAAATAAATAAATAAATATATATATATATATATATATATATATATAGATTCCTTCAAATTTTGAAAAATGTATATCCATATATCCATTTTCCTTTGGGCTATTCAATAAACAAAAGGAAGGTAATAGTAGAAATTGAAATGTGCGCTAAAACCTATAAAACGCCATTTTGTAATAATTAATACTATTTAGTGAAGTGTTGTAAATGTGATATTTCAGTAATATAACAAGAGACGAACAAGTTAATTAAAGAAGTTTCACACCTCGTTCGTGGTACGGAGTTTCCTGTGTACTGTCAAATCAAACCGAAGTAATTTATTCCTGAATTAGTTGTTGTCACTTGTTCTGAACTAACATAAACGTAACAATATTATGCAGCAGAGTATTCTGTTAACACAGACCAATACAATGTAAACACGTAAATTTTGTTGAGATAATTAGTGGATATTCCGAATCTCTGAAAATCTAGTTAAATTATCTCCTCTGTCTTATTGTCTGGTGGGGTTATGTGTAAATTAATGAACGTCGAAAAACTTGGGGAATAGCTCAATCAAACTGAACTTCTGACGTAATGTAAGACTGGGAAAAAATTTAATTAGATCTCTGTTGTGGCAAAAATGGGTTGACTTGTTTGACAAAACTTGTTAGTGTTTTTTTGTACATTAGTAAGCGTTAATGCTGTTGGGTCACGAAGATGAAAACAAAATAAAACATCTTTTCAAACACAACTTAAGAATCACCAGTCACATGGCAAGGGGTTAGTTACTCAGTGAAGAGCCTTCACCATTACCGGCGACCCAGTACCGTCAAAAAAAAACTAATACAAAACTCTCTCAAGACCAAATATCAATTGCTGTAACACAAAACCAAAATTTACCAAAATACTTGATAAGAGAAGTGTTTTAAATGCTATGTATTTCTCTGGTGAACTAAAATCAAAAACAGGAAATATTCTGCCATTTGCAAATCAATGGCGGCCAGGAAATATGACAAAATGAGCCCAGAATCTCAGGGCAGAAGCGGGTTACTAAACAACAACAACGTTGACCACTATAAACATATCAACTTTTATAGGTAAAGAATGTCTATATAAACTTGATAATAGTCAATGTATTCCTCGAAGTTCCCTTGTACTTCCATCGATTTGAAATGATTGATCTCACAATGCTTTGGATCTGCTATCGTCATCAGGTGAATGATGGGCAAATCAAATTACCCCTCTTATTTATACCTTTAACCAGTCATGCTTATTGGGTCGCTTAATCCCCTGTATCGCCCAATCAGCGAGCCGGGCCTGGCGTTTGGCTGTCGGTGATGCTTAGCAGTAGTGGCTCAAGAAGAGGTTTCCAAAAGTTTTTAATTTGAACGCAGGTCTCGCTGATTATATTCTGGTTAGACATTATGTATGTGGTCTCGATGAATTTTCTTTTATACCAGTGCTCTTTTTTGTGAATTACCTTTGCCTAGTCCCAGTTGTTGTTGTGGTGTTCGGCTCATGCGTGACTAGCTAATCCAGATTTTGTTAGCTCACCCCTTTGAGAAGCTATGCGGTGCTCCTTAACCCTGGTGTTCAGTGGTCTCTTAGTCTCCCCAATGTAAAGAATGCCACATTCACAGGGTATGCTGTATATACAGTTTTTTGATACTGCAGCATTATCCTGCGTTGTTTTTGTGATCATGCTCCTCAAAGTGTTGTTGGGTCTTGAAAATCATTTTAATTCTATATCCGTTTTCCCGACAACCCTTTAGTGTATGGTAGTAATTCGGATGCTATCGTGGTTTCCTCTTCCTGCCTAGGTGGTTTCTCCAGTTGTTCAAATACCGAACCACAATAGCAACCGTATGCTTATAAAGAGTGATCCAAATAATAACAAAATAAAGTTAAAAAATATGTGGAAAAAATAGAAAAAAAAACAAATTAGAGAGAACTTAAGGAAGTTCGTTTCTGACGGGGTCCCCCTATCACAATTTTTTTTAATAAAGTATAAATTATAATATATTAAGGCGAATTCTGAGGTGATTTCATACAACTAAATGTCAAAGTAAATCTCAGATAAATATCATTCCACATTTAAAAGTCAAGATATGTTAGAAAATAGTGAACAATTGCAAACGGTTTTAAAATTGTTTCCATTTTCAGTCAGGTGAAGTCGGTTGGGGAACTTTGGTGAGGAAAGAGAAATCAAAATAGAAAATATGTATTTTAGTTATTTTATCTCAGTGTGTTTACTTTATTCATATACTTCTAAACCATCTGTCTTAAATTCTTATTGTTTACAAATATAATAACTAATTAAAAAGTTATATCAGAACTGGTAAATAATTAATTTCTTTCAACCTCTCCACGTGAGTGACGTAAATCTTTATTAGGTGTACATATGTTTCGCTTACATAATGCAAAGCATCATCAGCACCATATACAAAATTATTCTTAATACTACAAAGCAAATTTCAGTACAAACACATAAAATATATTCAATAAATAGCCTTACCTAAATTAAAATAAAGTCATAAATTTAAAATTATCATTAATGCCTTATGAGAGAAAAGTACAATACTAGGCACATCAACGTGTTTAGTGTGAAGTAGTACGTTCAGGTAGCGTATTTAAGGAAATGAACGTGGTGTAAAAAATTATGATTACTGGCGGAACAACGAAAAAGATGAGTTATTTGGATCGTTCGGGGAGGTTCTCTGTACAAGTCGGTGAAGAAGAGGAAGATTGGGAAAGGTGAAGTGTGAAAGGCAAACATAACCTACAAACACAGCTTTGTGTAAACAGCATAATAAAATATATATGGGTAGGTATGAGCGACTATTGTGATAGAAGATGTGGATAAATACATTTGCCGGTGAGATGTGGGCATGTTCAGGTAAATCAAGGATCCGGCTTGATGGGGTGGAAGGCTAATGCATTAAAAAGTGTTAGGCACTCGAAACGAATTTGTTCGTTTACACAATTGATAGTTGTATTTTTGTAGAGTTTATTGATGTATAAAATTTCCAATAAGTTCATTAAACGACCTTTATTGCATATATGTAAGATTCTTGTGTTTTGGTTATGGTCAAAGGGTGTGGTTGTTGGAGAGAATATGGTTGGCAAAGGACGAAGGGGTCTGAATATCGGGTCTATGGATGTTGTTACTGATCCGTCTGACATGTTCTCTGACCCTAGTGCTTATTTTACGTCCTGTTTGATCGATGTGCAAAGTGTTACACTCTGGTTGAAAGAAATTAATTATTTACCAGTCCTGTTATTCACCACCTCCATTGAAAGCAACATGGAATACTATGACAAATTTTAAAAGTTATATTTTAACGCAAACTCAATTGGGAGAACTGTGAAACCTTTGGTGTGTCACAAACGTATAAACACAAAGTTTTGTACACTAAATTTTATTCTTTCACTCAAAGCTGTTTCAATAGAAAAATAGTCTTCATCATGGAGTAAACCAAACCTGTTTTGTTTGGTGTTACGGTACAAAACTTTGTGTTTATAGGTCTGTATACTAAACATCAACATGTAAGAGTTTAAAAAAATACTCTAGAACCAAGAAGAATTATTTTATTTATATCAACACTTATACAGCTTTTTTGAATGACCATTAAATATTCAGAGGGACTGTTCAAAGCAAGAACACGACCTGAAAACACATTCGTCCATCAAAATTCGCTTCAACTTGACGTTTTTAGAAAAAAGTGATGTTTTTGTAGGCAGAAACTATGTTAATCTTCTCTTATAACCTATTTTTGGTTCAATTCCTCATTTAAAATTTTAGAATACATAGAATTCTTCTAAGACCATCGAGAGGCCATCTGAAATTAATTTTCAAGTGAAAACCACAAAATCAATTTTCTTCGCAGTTTGAGGGCAAAAAGGCAAAAAGTTGTCCTCATCTATTTTATTGTGTTAGTTGTTTGGTTTTGTATCCTCGGTATCAGGTTTAATCTATACCTTCAATTTTGAAAAAAAAATACCTAGTGCTTTCGGATTAAAACTAAAGTACCACCAAAACCGGAATATTTTGATTGCTTCTATTTACTCATGATTTGGTCACCAAGCTATAATTTGGTTGACTAATATTAACCATAGTTTTGGTACCAAATTTAACTATTTTTGTGCAGGGGTTTCTAAGAAGGTAGTCTGTTTTAGAGGGACAGATATAACTGCGATTCGTAAGGGGTTTGGAACTCTAGTCTTTATAATGTATTGTAATAGATTAATTATTACAAGGTGTTTTCATTTCTATGTCACTCAGTATATGTACAGAATGACAATAATTCATCCTTTATTCAGGCTGACATATACTTAAACTTGAACAAACACACTGGAAACAACTGACCAATCGATCGCCCAGAAATTTATTATCGCTATTGTTTATCGATAATGCCCACTCACCTAACATCCCAACGGGAAACTGGTACGGCGCCTGGAGAGGATTTTCGATAACACTTTGTGTTACAACCCAAACGTAGTTTTCTCCGGTGAGGTGAAGGTCTCTGGCGGCGGATAAAATGTCGATGGCTTCCTCCCTGGTGCAATATAAAAGCATGACTCGGGCTTCAGAGTCCACCAGGGCCGCTAGATCACCCTTATTTGCCACTAGGACGGCGTTGAGTATTGTAAATTTGAAGCGGTCCTGCAAAAGAATGAGTTCTATTTAATTAAAAAAGAAGTTTTAATTAATATCAACACCCCATATTTGTGCGGTATTTTCGTTTATATATACAGCGCTATTGAAAAGATACGAATAAATTCATTATTTCTGACAGTGAGTGTTTTTCGAAAAAAATCCTCGGACACCTCAATTTGGTTTTAAACAAACGCAGTTTTTGAGAAATTTATTTGTGACTTGTGACATAAACGTTATTCGGGATGTGGCGTCATTGCCATTTTTTTTTAATTGGCGTCTCCAAATTCAACCAGATTAATTCAAAGAGCATGTCATTGTACGTACATATCGTCAACAATCAATGTCCACTAATATAAATGGACCTGCCTGTTTACATTAAAAATGGATTGAAAGATGTTTCCCAGAAAAATAGTAAACAGCTGCTTACCTGATGCCAAAGTTCTTTCCATTGTAACCAATAAGACGTAAATCTATGCATGAATGCATTGACTGAACGGCAATCCTTTAGGCCATTTATGTCTAGCAGGCTAAAGGCAACAGCGCAATTTTGCTTATTTACATTTTGAATTGAAGTTAGGTAATTTATATTTTTTAAAGTGCTTTGGGGTTGAAACTTGTTTGAAATCAGTTATTATTTTGTAGAAGTGTAAAAAACAATAATAAAGTGTTATTTCAGTGTTTTACAAGCAGCAAAACGACATATTTCTTTGCCGAATTATCTTCTCATCGGTAAATGTCTGATTATAAACGTGTTAACAGAGTTTTACAACAGGTCATTTAAGCAGCAAATAAAACTACATTTTACGTGAATAAATAAATGTTTTGATAACTATTGTTACATTTTAGTAATTAAGCCACTAATTGTTTTTGTCATTGTGCACATCTTTTAATAGATTTTAATAAATTGATATTTGTGGAGTAGGTATGTAGTTCTATTATTTTGAATCTGAATTACATAACTTTTAATTTAATGTAGTTTTGGACGCTACTGTTGGAGACGGAATATTTGTACAAATATATCTGTCTCTTTCTATTCTTTCTTTTCTTTCTCTTTTGTCTTATGTTTCAACCCATTTTTCGTTTGGTCGTATATGAGAGTGCCGGGTCCAATTTTATTAGTTATCATTGTCAACAATACAATAACATTGGTCAGTTTTTTTCGAAAAACTCTTACTTTCAGGAATAATGAACTTATTGGTAATTTTTCGAAAATTATGGAACGTTAAATAGACTGAAATAGTTTTGAGACATTTTGAGGAATATCATTAAGACGACCCTTTACAAACAATTGTATATGTTTAGCTGTTATACAAGGTGTAGGTACCAGGGTGTTTGAATTTACATGGGGAACTTCTATTTTAACCAATTTATGCCCAGAATTATTTGATCTTTATTCTGCATATTAATACTTCATGTCGTGAACAAGAAACAATTTGATTTTATTTATCTTAACTTATATATCAGTTGGCAGTGTAGATAAATAGCACGGATTCTACACCGACATCAAATAAAGAGAGTCTTCAACACCAAACTATAGCTAACTGAACCGGGAACTCTAAAGATAAAGAACATAACGAGGATCGAGGAGTTTACGAAATTCCATGTCGCGATTGCCCACAAACCTACATCGGTGATACAAATAGGCGCGTCATCCATCGAGTATATGAGCATTCTTTGTGAGTTCGCAAAAAAGATCCGACTTCAGCTCTCGTGCATAATAATATCCAAACAGGATACTCTATCAACTTCGAGGACAGTAGGACTATCGTATCTCTTAACTTCCTTAGGGCATCTACTATTCACGAAGCTATAGAAATAGAAAAAAGACCCCTCTGTCTAAACCGACGCGATGACAGCTCTCGCCTTCCCACAGCATGAACCTCCGTAATTGCCAGACTAAACAAAGCAGACACGCCCACCAACAACCAACCAATCACAATACAGCCTCATCACGTGACATCCCCTTCTAACCCAGCGCTAACTATAAATAAAAGAAGTAGAACAGACTCAAATTCAGTTCAGTTACGTAGTGACCCTAGGGGAGTAGGCAGATTGAGGCCTCTAGTTCGATCTAGACTCTGAAAGTCTTTTTTACTTTTGTCTCTTGATAATGGCTCCAAATCAAGAGTCGAAACGTCGAGTATATAATAAATTCAGACGCGGTTCTCACCCGGAACCTAGCCTTATAATTTTGCCCAACTTTGAGCAATAGTTTATTTGTGTACCGTGTCCAACAATCCATTTCACCCTATTCAACTATCAAAACAATTCTGTTAAAGATAATTACTTATACCCATTAAATTGTCAAATAACAATCGAACCAGTTTAACTCGTTTGTCGACTGTTCAACCACATACATTACCATTATTATTATTTACAATTTACAGAATGCGATTATTGAATATGTAATAAATATATTCTATATGCTAAATGTTTTGCTGCAAATAGACTCGCTTTATCTAATGAACAATGCTGATATAAAATAAATGTAAATTAGAGGTAACAGAAATAATTTCATACAATGCAGGTGTCACTGTTAATTATTTGAATGATTTTGTGAATGGTATTGAAGTTCATATATATATATATTTTATATTATTACTAACACAATTAACTTTTTTAAAAAAACTTTTTATTTGAATTACAAAATTAAAACTTGAAAATAACAAAATTGAATAAAATATAACTTAATGAATTTAAAACACTTAATGACGCTCGCTGTCGTCGCATGTGAATTTATAATCTTGGTTTTGCAAGCTAAGCATCAGCAGATTACACGTGCGAGGAAGCGAAGCGTTGTCCGTGGGAATTGCTATATCGTGAAATATGAGATGTAATACGATATTTATGAGAAATGATTATTATATTGTTGCTATGATGTAAATATTCTAAGTGTGGTTTATGACGGATATAACAACTCCCCTTACCAACAAAAAGTTGCTGTGTTACAGGAACTTTTTTGTATAAAATAAGTACAAAAGCAAATCAGGAATAAAATATTATGCTAATACAAATTTCCAAAGGAATATAAAACATAAGGTAATTAAAATATTAAAAACAATAATCTAAAGATAATAATAAATTTTCATACACATTATTAAATAAAATATATTGATTAAAAATATGAAATATGAAATAATAAAATGGTAAAAAAAAGAAAACGTAATGATCAAAATTTACAAAATTATTTATTTGCTTGAAGTTCGATATCTTCGGCAGTTTTCTCCTCTAGAATAGGTCTTAACTTTGGTAAAAGTCTAGACAGTCTACTTTGTGATGACTTCGTAGGGTTTTCGTCCTTTTGGGCTGTGTGACCACTGGTCCAAAACGTTTTGAGCACGAAGGCAGCGATAATAATAATTATGGAAATTATGGTGGCATA
Organism: Octodonta nipae; assembly: GCA_034190945.1. NCBI lineage: Eukaryota > Metazoa > Arthropoda > Insecta > Coleoptera > Chrysomelidae > Octodonta > Octodonta nipae. Next base: position 8,843,333 of record CM067218.1, read on the forward strand.
TGTAAACCACGAAATATTTTTGTTGACGAATGGTTGGTTAATTAGTTCGTCCAACTCTTTTGAATATTCGTTCAACTTATGATTGGCGATGTTTAATTCGTCCACATTTAAGTCGTTGAGCTTTAATGGTTTCAGCTCTGGGACTTGGATTTTCTCTGAAATCGTGTCACAACAATTGAAGGGATGACAACTGGCTGGTAATTGTCTATTATGTTAGTGGGTTTGAATGCTTCTGCTTGGACTTTAGTTATTCCAACAAAAGCACTGCATTCGCTCTGTAATTTTAACAAGGAATTGTTCGTAACTGTTAAAGTCTTTGCACTAATATTTGGGCAACTGATTGTGATGCGGAGGGGTTCCGCAACCATGACTAACCATACGTTGGTTTCTAACTTTTGAACATGGTAGCCTTGGGCGAGTATCACTGCACTTTTACAATTATCTGGTACGGTTTTAAAGTTTTTGAGGAGTTGGGCTTCACACAAGGCACTCGAGTCTATGGGGTACGCATAAAGTTCTGAACACAATTTCTTCCGGATCGTTAATGGTTTGCACTCACTTAAGTCTTTAATGGGGATATACAACAAAGAATCATCGTTTTTGGCAATATAATTTTGGGTAAATGACAGTACATGATGCAAGCCAGTTCTATCATCGTAGACGGGAATAGGATATAGACGGAAAGCAGTAAATGATTGTTGTTCGATTAAAGGTATTCTTAATATAAAAACAAGGTCTGAATCTGTTTGAAAAGCTTCCAATTCAGTGATTTCTAAATATCGCGCAATACTCGAGTATTTAACAGGTAGAGGCAAATTATTCTTTACGAGGTTTTGCGATATTTCCTGTAGGGCGGTTATGAACTGTTCGGGGGTTAAAATAGAAGTGTGAATAATTTTTAAACGGGCGAATGTAATTGAGTTTAACACGTCGTTTAAGCTATCTTCTAAGAATAAGTAGTTTTCCATAAGTCTTTCAGACATTTCTAAAAATGAAAGTTTGGCTTCCACGTAGGTCATTTTATCGCTTAGTTTACGTATAGTATTTTCAATTTTCCGAATATTTTCATTGAACGCTTTTTCGTCAAGTTGGATCTGTTGTATAGTATTGTTAAAGTTTTTTATCAATGAAGTTGTTACGCTAATTTGATTTTTCAAAAGATTTTCAACTTGAAGTTGTCCCTGATTTAATCTGTTGATACTGTTTGTGAAATATTCCCCATCAGCGGCATCTAGATTGCCAGTTATTGCTTTGAAGATTGTACCAGCACCATCTATTAATCCGCGTTTATATCTCCTGGTATCCATATGAATTTCACTAAATTTGTTTTTTATGGATTTCGAAATTTGGTTAAGTAGATTTAAGTGAGTTTGGACGTCGGCACGGAATAGGTTCATTGAGTTGAGGTTGTAAGAAATAGATCTTGTTAATGTGTCAAGGAGTCTGTTATTAGTAGTGAAGACTTGTTCAAGAGCTGAAAGGTTTTTATGAACTAAAAGTGTCCATTTGTAATTTGAAACGTCAATTCGTGCTTCCTCGTGATAGTAAATTCCTATTGTGTTATTTATGGTTTTTATTTCGAACTGGGATGCTGCTGATCCGAACAGCAGGATGACCCTGTAAACAAATTAGTCTTCTATGAATGGTTTCATGCGATCAAAGTTTACTTTCGTATTTTGGTTAGTTCGGGGGTTTAATAGTGTTGCTGAATTTTTATGGATTTCTAGTATTTCGAAAGGTCCGTTAAACTTGTTCTGTAGTTTGTCTTTAAATTGAGATTCTCTTATGTAAACTTTATCACCTACTTGGTAATTAGGAGGGTTTCCCGAAACATGTTTGTCAAATCGGACTTTGGCTTTTTGTTTCTGTTGTTCTGTCCTTTCGCGGGCGATCTTATAGTAATGGGAAATTCTATTATTGAGGTCTCTAATATATTTTGTAATCAGGTCTTTTTCATTGTATAAAGTTTCTGGGGGTCTGCTGGAAGTATGGCCGAAGATAAGTTCATAGGGTGTGAACCCATGAGTCTTATTGGCAGAATTGTTATATGCGATTACCGCATAGGGTAAAATGTTAAAGGGGTGTTCATCGGGATGTTCTGCTTTATGAATTCGTATCATATCTAGAAGAGTAGAGTGAAACCGTTCCAATGATCCATTGGATTGCGGGTGTCCAACACTTGAATATGAAAGTTTAATATCGAAGAGTTTACACAGATCTTTAAGTAGGGCGTTATCGAATTCGCGACCATAGTCGCAGTGTATTCTAATGGGTGTTCCGAAATGTTGGAAAAATAAGAGGAGAGTATTGACTACTGTTTTAGCAGACTTGTCGGTGATTGGGTATGCTTGGGAAAATTTGGTTAACTCGTCTCGTATGGTTAGGGCATAGTTTTTGTTCGGGACTTCGAGGATGTCAATGTTAAGTCTTTCGAATGGAGTTCTTGGAGTTTCGGTAATTACCAGAGGGCTATCAAGGTTTTTGCGAAATGTTTTAGCTGTTTGACATATTCGACAGTTCTTAATATAATTGTCAACATCTTTTGTAAGACCCTGCCAATTATATTTTTCCCTAATTCGCCTAATTGTTTCATTAATACCCCTATGTATGTTGGTTTTTCCGTTATGAAACTGTTCAAGAATTATCGGCACTTGATCTTTTTCGATAGTTTGAGTTATGTTTTGACAAACTTTCCATTTTACGTTTAATTCTGCAAAGATAAACGAAAGCATTTCTAAAATAGGTAATTCCAAGTTGTTCTCGACGCAACAGAGGTCTAATTCGGTCAGTACATTTTTGCTTTTAAATATTGAAGCAAATAGAATCTCATTTACGGTTTCAGGATTAGATGGTAAGGGTATAATATAATACCGTCTTTTTCTAACACTTTTACTGGAGAATACGTTAATTTTATATCGTTCGAAGTCGGCATTTTCTTCGAAGATATCTTCCAAGATTTGGTGGTGAAAGTCTTTAAGATTGTCGGTTTGAAAGAAAACTAGAATGTTTTTATTTTCTCTGTCAAGAAGTTGGCAGTTAGAGTATTGTATCTTACTGTAGTCAATGAGTGAAACTGTTTTGTAACGTTCTACGAACGTTCGAAATTCGGTAAATATTAGGTCATCGTCGTTATTCATTTCAGGTTCGTCTGAGTCGGTGTCATCGTTTTCGTTAAGGGGGTTTATTGGAAAGTATTGAAGATTGTTGGTTGATTGGAAATGGATGCATTCATTGAAGTGAGTTATTTTAATGCGCGAAAGGGCGTCGGCATTTTTGTTGACTTTACCTGGCTTGTATATGATTTCGTAATCATATTCCTCAAGTTTGAGGCGCCATCTCGCGAGTCGACTACCCGGATCTTTGATAGAAAAGAGCCACGTTAACGGGCGGTGATCGGTCAGGAGTTTAAACTTGCGGCCAAAAATTATTGGACGAAAGTGTTTGACAGCCCAGACGATGGCCAGAAGTTCGCGCTCTATGGTTGAGTATCTGGTCTCTGCTTTGCAGAGAGTTCTAGAGGCATATCCAATGGGCAGGTCTTTGCCTATTGGTCCCTGGGAAAGTACAGCGCCGATTGCGAAAGCACTAGCGTCTGTAGTTAGAAGAAAAGGTTCGTTGAAGTCGGGATAGATCAAGATCGGAGTGGACGTGAGAGCTTGTTTTAATTTGTTAAAGGAGTCAACACAGTTTGAATTAAAATGAAATGAAACGTCTTTTTCGAGCAACTTTGTAAGAGGTTTGGATATTTTGGCAAAGTTTGGTATAAATCGACGGTAGTACCCAGCTAGACCAAGAAAAGATTTAATATCTTTCTGGTTCTGCGGTTGGGGGAAGTTAAGTATACATTCGACTTTGGACGGGTTCGGTTTTACTCCGTCCTTTGTAATGAGGTGTCCTAAATATGCGACCTCCTTACGGAGAAATTCGCATTTATCAGGCTGAATCTTAAGATTTGCCTTCCTAAGTCGTTTGAATACTTCAGTCAGTCGGGCCAAATGTTCGTGTATAGTTGGTGAGTAGACGATTATATCGTCCATATAGACCAAGCATCTCTCGTTCTGGATTCCGATGAGAATGTTGTCCATCACCCTTTGAAAGGTTGAGGGAGCATTCTTCAAACCGAAAGGCATGCGAACGAATTCAAAATGACCGTTCTCTACAGTGAAAGCGGTTTTTTGAATGTCCTTCGATTCAATTTCGATCTGGTGAAAGCCAGAAGCAAGATCTAGTGTAGTAAAGTATTGGCATTTGCCAAGTTGGTCCAGTAAGTCCGATATGTTAGGTAAGGGATACTTATCGTCTACTGTGAGGTCATTAAGTTTTCTGTAGTCCACGACTACGCGCCACTTTTGTTTGCCGGATGCGTCTTGTTTTTTTGGGACAACCCACACAGGGGAAGACCAAGGGGAATTTGAAGGGCGAATGATACCTTGTTCTAACATTTTTGAGACTTGGGTTCGAACTTCTTCCTTATGGATTTGGGGATAGCGATAAGACTTGGTGAATACGGGTTTCGAGTTATTTGTATCAATAGAATGTTTTGTTTCGTTAGTGAAGCTAAGATTGTCTCCTTCTAAATAGAATATGTCCGAGAAATCAATGCAAAGTTGTTGGATTAATTCTGCCTCCTCCTCGTTGAGATGTTCGAGTCGAAGTTGGTTGTGAATTTCTGTTAGTCTGTCTATATTAGGATTGTTTCCGAAAGAGATTTGTTCGCAGTGGTTAATGGAAAGATTCTGAATGGGTTCTAATTGGATTTTGTTGAAATTTATAATTTTTGGGCTAGCGTTTGCATTTAAAATAGAAGTGAAAAATTCACCCTTGTCATTAACCTGGACTAAAGCGTTTGGTAATCTTACATTTTCTATTACGGTGGAAGTTAGAATGGCTTCTGTATTTCGTAAATCGCATTTAAGTTTAAAAATGCGTTCTGTCCGCGGTTCGATACTGATGATATTAGGAACTGTTTGGTCGTTTATATGTGGTTGGATGTCGGTTGATAATGTATCTTCAGTAACTTTCATGAGCGGGATGGTTTTGAAATTTGTAACGAGAACTTTCTTATTAAAGTCTATTACACAATTGTAATGCTCCAGGAAATCGGAGCCTAATAGGCCATCGAATTCGATGTCTAGATCGCATATGTAGACTTTGTGTGGATCTGTTAGATTGAACGGGACTAAAGTGGATTCGTTTATGAGAATTTTTTGGTTAGTGATACCTTGTATCACAACGTTTTCAGGAGATCGGTTGGGAAATTTTTCACAAGTTTTGGGCTTGAAGATTGATAAGCCTGCTCCTGTATCGATTAACAATTTGTAAGTGTTAGAAGCGTCATTGATGTAAAAGAGGTTCTTTGAGTTAACTGAAAGTGCGGGGCTTATAGGAAAGCGTTTTCCGGGAAGTTGAGGTTTGGATTGAAGCTGTCTTTGAAAGTCATTGTCTCGAATTGGGACTGAAGATTGAGGATTTGAGTGTCCGGTGGTTTGTCTACGGTGAGAGCCGTTTGAAAATTTCGCTGAGAATTATCGGGTATATCAGAGCAGAATTCAGGATAAACATGTTCATAAGTGTCGTAATTTTCATAATTGTGAACCTGAGAGTAATATAAATCGTTACTTTGTGGTTCAGTATCCAAATGTGAGTATTCATCTTGTTGAGGGTAATCAGAGTCATAGAAATTGCTTGACTGATCATTAGTGTAATTGGGAGTGTTATAGAAATCTGACTGGTTAAAGTGATGGGCCCTTTGTTGCTGATTTCTGAAAAAGTTTGGATTGGGTCGAAAACTGTTAGGACTTTGATTTTGTCCGCTAGTTGAGGGTCGATTTTGTTGGAATTGTTGTCTATTCTGGTCAAAGTTGGGTCTCATTTGGTTTGTGGGTTGAGAAAATTGATTAGGTCGAAATTGTTGGAAATTATTATTGTTAAAATTCGAGTTTGGCTGTTGTTGCCTTTGTCTAGTTAAGCATTCGTTAAACGAATGCCCTGTTCGTTTGCAAAACGAGCATTGCTTTATGAAAGTTGTAGCGTTTGGTCGTTTTTGTTGTTGTAGGTTACGTGTAACTAGAAACTTTTGATTTTCTAAGTGACACAGTTGTATCTCCCGTTTTATTCTAGAAACAGCAGTTATAATGTCGTCAGGGTTGCTAGCACGTATAATTTGCCCTATTTTCGGCTCAAGACCTGTTAAAAGGCTGTTCAGAGCCATAGAGTCAATGAGAGAAATTTGTGCGTCTTTTTCTTTTGTAGTTATGTTTTGTTTATTGACGGCCGCGTGCATTTTGGCTTCGTGTGTTTGAAGGCGGGCCGCGAAAGTTAATGGGGACTCATTGGGAAGTTGCCGCATTCTCTGAAGATCTTGAATTAATGCAGACAAATCGCGTGAATCACCGAAGTGTGTTTCAAGGAGCGTTTTGATGTCGTCCCAAGTTGATGGGTTTCGGGAATTTACAAGTTCGGCGGCACGGCCTCTCAACTTGTTTTTTATATGAAGGATTAATAAGGCTATTTGATTAGAAACAGCCATGTTGTGTGCTGTTGTGCAAGAGCTAATAAAAGTGTTAAGGAAAATGGGATTCCCGTCGTATTCAGGAATAATCGCAAATATCTCTGAAATTTTGTAAGGTTCTACCGTTGGGGTTGTGGCACCTTGTCTAGTCGTTGCCATTTTGTATGTAGAATACGGTTATTGCACAATATTAGAAAATAGAAAAACAAAAAAAATAGCAATAGTAGAATGAAAATTCTACTATCAGATTAAAGTATATAAAATGTTACCAAAAAGGGATAATAATAATTTGTTGTGATAAATTTTTAAAACCTTGTTAGTATATTGCGAAATATTTTATCGGTATATAGTATAGGGAATGATAAATTAGTTAAAAAGGAAATCAAAATCATTAATCAGTACAAAAATAAATAAATATGTTAAAATAAATTGTCGTTGATGATAGAAATGTTCAATCAATAATAAAAAAAATAAAAATAGTGATTAAGTGTAAATTAAACGTGATTCTTACAGTATAAATCTCGGCATGGACTGTTCTGTGAGGACCGCACTGGTTAGTCTGGCTTGTTCCTGGTGCTGATTTACTCGCAGTTGTGTCTCCAGCTGAAGGTCGTTGTTCCACAAAGGTTTAGAAACCACCACGACGAGTGAGAATTCTTCGTGTTCTTGCCGTGTTGGAACAATCCTACTGACTGCGCCAATTTTTTATATTATTACTAACACAATTAACTTTTTTAAAAAAACTTTTTATTTGAATTACAAAATTAAAACTTGAAAATAACAAAATTGAATAAAATATAACTTAATGAATTTAAAACACTTAATGACGCTCGCTGTCGTCGCATGTGAATTTATAATCTTGGTTTTGCAAGCTAAGCATCAGCAGATTACACGTGCGAGGAAGCGAAGCGTTGTCCGTGGGAATTGCTATATCGTGAAATATGAGATGTAATACGATATTTATGAGAAATGATTATTATATTGTTGCTATGATGTAAATATTCTAAGTGTGGTTTATGACGGATATAACATATATATATATCATATGCAGCTATTCAATCAATTTTCATGGTGTAGCTTCCCGGAAGAATTGAACATTGTAAAGGAATTTGAAGAGCTGTGGAAATGGAGAAGTTAAGGTCTTAGAAGAAAAGAAGAAGAAGAAGAGCTTAAGATCTGTAAAGAACGACTAAAGGACTGTATGGATGCTAATTGAAGAAAGTTGAACATATGGTCTTTTTGAAAAACTAAAACGAAGAAGAAGTAAGCGACTAAAGAATTTAAGAACTGACTCGCAGGAATGAGTAAAAGAACATAGTTTTGGCAGTTTTTATCGGGAACTCAAGGCTCGAGGATGAGGAATGGACCTTTGAATAACTAAACACGTGTAGAACGCTACTAATCAAGAGAAACTGAAGAGCTGATCAGGAACACTTAAAATCTTGAGGAAACAGATAAAGAGCTTAAGTAAGGTCTTTTTTTGTGGTAAGAAGCTACGAAAATTAAGCGAACCTACCTGAAGAGGGTCGATGTAATTTTGCCTAAACGTCGTCTTTTTACCATCGATCTCGGCAGGGATCAGTTATCAACTACGCGGATGAATTCCCGGAAACCACCTAAAACATTTAGTGCCCGCGAAAACTTAAAAACATATATATATATATATATATATATATATATATATATATATACATATTTAGAATACTATTATCAAGCAAAATCCATCTGCTGCTTTAGTCAGCTTATTTCCAGACACTCATCCTGCTGTACAAAATTTGCAAATACACGATATTATGCAAATTCATAACCTCAAAGCTCGTGAAAGTTCCGCTGATATGATAACTCATTTAAATGTGGAGTTCAAGGATGACGAAAATATGTAAATGACCCCCTCTCATCGAACAATACCTTTCCATTTTGAATTTATGACATTCGATGTAGAGAAAATCGAAACTCAATCTAAGTTAATCCGGTCTAGCTTGAAATCCAACGATAAAAAACGCATTACCAGTGATTGATTTCAAACTGGAGTATGTTCGGGTTTATAGACAAGAGACACTCGAACTTCAAGCAACAGCGTGTTTTTTTAGAGACAATGCATTTAACTGTTTTGTGATTTCGTAACATTTATTGAGTTGAGAAATCTGGTTACCTATACAGTATAAGAAAAGCAACATGTTATATTTATTTTCTTTTGTGATAATGATATCCATATGATAGAGCTAAAACCAACTGTTCGGATAATATTTGTAATAAAGAAGAAAGCATAAAAAAATAACAAAATAACTATTACCCGTAAAACTCATTAATAAAATATTCAATGAAATTAAATACGAAACAATAGTTCAAAATCAAAATGCCAAATTTCTCCAAGTATTACTACCAGCCAAGTTATTCACATTAGAACAAATACACCATACATACTTTGATTTTATAAGAAAAATTAAAAAGAGAAGACATCATATTGATATTAAATTATATATACAAACCCAAAAACATACAAAAACCAATCATCATTTCAAAAATAAAGCTATGATGCAGTATTAAAATTTATCTTAAGTATCGTTTATTAGAAGTTAATTAGATGTAAATGATCTATATTAAGACCTATTAATAGGTCACATATATATGCACGTACAAGATCTATGGAACAAGACTAGGAGGTGAGGCAAAAAATTTTCCCAAGTATACTCTTATCTGACAATCGTCTTCAGAAATACATTTAAGGCACCAATGACAACATACAGCTGACAACTGAATTTCACCTACTGAAGGAGCTCTAGAATTATTGGATAACATCTTGACAACTTTGGGACTTTCCAACAAATTGAAGCACTATTTCGTAAATTCGTCACTTCTTTATGCTTTATCCTATTGCTTTTCCCTTTTTCCTACCTTCCTTTTTTTCTTTTTTCGATTTTCGTTTTTCATTTTTCCTCCTTACTTTCCTTTTTTCTTTTTCCTTTTTCATTTATCTTTCCTCATTGAAAATCTGTGATACGGATTGTATCTCTGTATCATACATAGTACATGGATGTTGATACAAATAATAACCAAATTATCCAAGCCCTGGCTAAATGATTTGAGGAGCTCGAGAGACAAGAAAAAAGAATAGTAACTTGTGATACACAATTGAATGGGTCAAAGACATTATTCAATGCAGAGAAAATGCAGTATGCCGTTCGAGTAATAAGACCTTTCAATGTATAGATGAATTTTATTTACAACGAAATCTGATACAATGTGAAACATTTGGGAAAACATATAATTTACAATTAGACACATGTTTTTGGGTAATTAAAAAAAAGAAACTAAAACTTATACTTAGTTTTATTAAAATAATTTCTTATTTCATTAGAGTCGGTTAAAAATAAGTCAAAGCGGTGTTGTTAAAAGCTGAGTAATAAGATCCCTAAATTAAACTAGATTTTCCCCAAAATTTCATTAGACTTTGAATACTCTTAGTAGATTCTATTCTTTCGTTATACACTTCATTAGCTTAACAGCAAAAAGACCTCTGGAAAATTTATCTCGTTTACACCAGACTTCTTATAAAGAATGGAATAATTTTAGGGCTTCTCCATAATCCTTTTGGGCCAATCGTGCGTGAAATCCATAAAAGGGATGGAATTAGCCGAAAACGAATCTCTTGACGTCTTTAATTGGATAGGTATACATTTTGGAACTGAAACGAAATTCGTATCGGTTGAAAATAATACCTATCAAGGCAATTATTAGGAAAGTTGGTAATCTGATCTCTTGGGAGAAGAATATAGTTAATAAGAAATGTTTGGGTTTGTTAAGCCTATAAGCTCATAGCCTCAATAAAATTGTAAAATCTTTACGAAGTACATGTAAGGGTAATTAATTATTATTAGGGTTCCGTATATACAATATACGGATTTTTTTCATATTTAATAAAAAAATAATTTAAAAGATATTAACGAAAATATACCTAAATTTACCCATTTCCCCCTTCTTATCTCCGAAAATATAAAACGTAAAGTTTTGAAAAAAGTTAGAGGTATAGAATCTGACCGAAGTTTACTGGAAAAATAATTTAATTTTGGGGGGCAAATTACAGAATTAAATGGAAAATATAAAATTAAAATTGTTTCTAACGCATCATGTTATATATCAAATGAAAGGGCTCATTATGACGAAAACAAATATATACTTTTCATATTTCTAAACTAAATTAATTAAAAGATATTAACAAAAATATAAAAGAATTTACCCGTTCCCCTCCCCTTATCTCCGAAACCATAAGCTGTAAAATTTTGGAAAAAAATAGAGGTATAGCGCTGCACCTGAACTTTACTGGAAAAATAAGGAGAAACCCCTAATATTAATTTTGGGGGCACATTATAAAATTGAATTGAAAATAAAAAATTAAACTTGTTTCTAACGGATCATGTAATATATCAACTCACAGGGCTCATTATGAATAATACAAGTATTTTTTTATTTATTTTTAAATAAATATTTTAAGAAATATTAAAAAAAATATTTAAAAAATTACCCATTCCCCCCTTTATTCCCCAAACTATAAGACTTACATTTTTTTATTTACAGGAAAAATACGAAGAAATCTTAAACATTAATATTGGGGGCCAAATTATAGAATTAAACGGAAAATAAAAAATATTTTTTTAACTCATCATGCAATATATCAAATGAAGGGGCTCATTATGAGGAATACAAATATATATATTTTCATATTTTTAAAAGTAATTGTTTACAAGTTTACAAGATATTAACATAAAGATATAAAAAATTCTCATTTCTCTCTTTATTTCCGAAACCATACTACCTAAAATTTTGAAAATAATTAGGGGTACTGGGGCTCACTTGAAATTTATAAGAAAAATTATTAGAAAACCTCCATAGTAATTTTAGGGACAAATTATACTATTAAATGGAAAATAGAAATTCTATTTTCAAATGCATCATGTAATATATCAAATAAAAGGCTCATTATGTGAATTACAAATATTTTTAAATCATTTGTTTAAAAGATATAAGCAAAAATATTAAACATCGACTGAATTCCCATTTTAGAAACTACACAATTTAAATTTTGAAAAATATATTTTATTTGTATTTTTAAATAATTTGAATAACATTTAATAATTTATAATTTAAAACTTGACCTATTATGCCCTTTATCTTCCAACCTATAGAGGCTCAAAATTCAGACAGTAGATTATAAAAGGCTTCCCTGAAAGATTATTAGTAAAATAAAACTCTAATATTAATTTTTGGGGGCCAAATTAGAAAACTAAATACATATGTATTCTTATAAAAATCAAGCGAATCTTGAAGGTGGTACGGAACCCTTAGTGTGCGAGTCCAACTCGCACTTGACCAAATTGTTTTTAATTCAATTTTATTGTATCAGTTTTTTCAATTTAGTAAAATCGCATGTAAAATGTTAAACATATTTACTAATTTAGTATATGTAACAAAATTAGTGTCCTATACTAATCTCTCAGCTTAAGGATGGGGGGGGTGTGTTCCTTTATGTCGGCTTTTTATCTGTACTCAATAAAATTAGCATTTGTTTTTTGAAGAATATTTGTGGCATATTTCTTCAATATTTAAGCACTTTCTGGGAAATAAGACTACATGTCACAACTTTTCTGTATATTTCCAAACGTTTCGCCATGAAACTATGAAAAAGGCACAATTCTAAAATGTAAAATTAAAATGTTTGAAAATATCTAAGAGAATTTAATTTGATAAAATACAGGGTTACATTTCTAGAGATCGTATAATAATAAAGTTCCTTTCAAATTTGAAGAATTTGAAACGGATGATCTTCAGAATTTTATGTGACGCTCCTAGGTACGACTTTGTTATTCGCCAATGCGAGCAAAGAGAAAGCCTAAGGAAAAACAAAATCAACTATCCCGATATTGGGTTGTTCATAACAAGGACATAACCAGCAGCAAATTCTTCCTTAATCATCGGCAACCCAAGAAAATCATATCACTATAATAGCTATACCATACATACAAGGGCTTTTAGAAAGACTGAAATGTGTGGGAAACATATAAAATTAAAACATCATTTAGAACAAGAAGTACACTAACATCAATTAAGAAGTCTGTGTCAAAAAACTTTTCCCTTTACCATTTTTCAATATTCTTTAAAATAAAAGTAGTAAAGACAAAAAAACAAAAAAAATTACATTATTTGTTTTTCTCGTATAATTTGAGAACGGTAATTGATAACGTATTTTTGCTTTAAATAGTTGAATAATCCCTGAAATACGCAACTTAATCTTCATTTAGTCGTGTTTGCATTTCTTACCGTATTTTAGATTGCAATGCAATATGTGAGACACCCTGTATAGTTGGAAACGTTGCATAAGTATTCATTATACATTTTTGAGTGCACAGACGAAATTAGATAAACTTCCAAAAAGGCATCTGTTTTTGTATAGGACCAGCGATAATTCAAAAACGGTTTGGACAATTTTGATGATTTAAACTGCATTATATTAAGTATCATTACAGAAAGGTGTCATACAATTCTCTATAACGTTAGATTTACGGAAATTTTGGAAAAAAAGTATATAAGGAACTACATTTCAGTGAATTTCAATGAATCTTCACTGTTTTATTTTATATTGTATTCTACAAAGATATGTTCCAGCTTGATTTCGTATATTTTTTCTATAATTTACCATTTTTCTGAAATTCGGAAAATATGTACAACATTAATGTGTCAAATTTTCATCATAAATAAGTAGTTTAAATATCAAGATATGCCATGAAAGTATATCAGGGTATTTGTAATGGTTTTCATTTTGATTCAGTTGAGGTCAGTTTCTGTTAGAGACGAAGTTAAGTTACGAGGCTTTATAATCGCGTGAAATGGCAGAAAATAGTCTTTTAGTTTAAAGAAACAAAAAGTTGTTATGCGGGCGATCTTTTCTGTATGGTATACGGTTTTAGAAGCAGATGCATATACCGGGTGGTTGAGTAAAATTATGGTCATAAAATGTGGTTCAAGAATGTGAATTTTGTTATATAGTGTACACCATGAGCAGTTGCATAAATATCGGCGAAGTAAAATTATAGCAATTATTGCAATATTGCGTGCAGTTGAATTATAGTTATGTAGGGTAGTTCAGAAAATGACTGACAAATAAGTTATATAGGGGTGACCAAAACACAGGAGCATATACAGGTTGGATGCAATATAGAGTGAATTAGACTTACACTTATAGTAAGTGGTCCAAATAATAAAACACACAAAAAGTTAAAAAATATTTGTAAAATATAGATACAGAATAAGTAGTTATGGCTGAAAATAGTGATTGATTGCACACTGTTTCGTAACGGCTTTTATTTAAAGTCATTTGAAGTCGGTTCCTTTTTAAATATGAATTGTTAATTCTAATTACATCTGGCTGTTAATAATTTTAGATACTAACAAAAATAAAGGTACTTCACTTCAAACCCTAATTCATGTTTATGACAAGTATTGATAAAACTGAAAAAGTGATATATAATAACTACAGTATACATTTCTGACCGTGCATATCCTGTTATGAAGAACTTAAATAGGATTTATTAGAAGTTTTCTGTTTGAATCCAACTTATGAAGACACACTGTACATAAAGACCAACTGAAAACCTCCACCATGAAGTTGATTTCAATTTATTGCATCACAGGTTTCGGAACAGAAACGTTGCCTTATTGTCATACAGCAGCCTCCACAAAAATATTCTTCAAAAGGTTTTTCCCGATTTTATAAGAAACGGTATAAGCTATGTCCTTGAAAAAAATATGGGACCACTTCGGGATCCCCGTTAACAGATTCCAGTTGAACACACATAAAAAAACGTAGATACATACGAATTGAGAACCTCCTTCTTTTTGTTATCTTTTAAAACGCAGTCTCGATTTCAGTTTCGACCGAAACTAGTACACCCGCCAAATTCGGTTTTGGTTCAAAAAAACTACCTTAGGTCTTTTATTATACAGTCACATCATATTGTTGGAAGTAGCGAAGTTGGCTCTGTAACTCAATAGGGCGAACTAACGCAATTATTTTCCATAGCTTATTTAAATATATCTATCTCCCAAATCTTGTTAAGTGTTAGTGTTAAGGCCAGTAATGACCGTCCCGTTTACTTGTGCAAAAACATATATTTCACATGTGGATTATTCGCACAACCTTTTCTTTTGAGCACTTCATTTCTTACGGATGACCAGCAATCCATTTCCAAAGCATCATCAGTTAGAAACACAATTAGTTTTTCTATTCGCAGATTTCCGGCAAGCGCCCTTCCTCAGCTCCAGAAGTATGCCAGTGGTCGCCTCATACCATTAGAATCTCGGTGATCCTAGTATTAATTTAATTCAGCCGATTCCCCTTACATTTCCAACGTTTACCGGTGAGGATCTCAAACGACAATATTCCCAGCCGTAATTTACGTTCGCCTTTTCCACTGATATTATCTAGATTTCCTTTTTAATATACGCCTCGGGAACGACTTCTTTCTGTTCACTTAGTATGCCCCATTCATCTTCGTTGTCTCCATTGGATATATAAGACAAGCCGACGTTTTTTATTGACTTCTTGGGTCTTGTTCGCTTCTTGTTTGTGGCATTGTTTCGTTGCGATTTCCGTAGGCTGGGGACGTCCTTTTCCCAAATTTATGAGTGCAGCCTTTCTTCGCTCAGCTTTTTCTTATAACGCGTACGGCCAAATTGTTTCGCATGTACCTGTGTTGAGGCACCCTCGAGAATAACAGATCGTAATAATTAAGTGAAATTTCTTCCTGCGTTTCATTTGTTACTGTTTATAGTTATGTGTTGTGATGAAAAAGGAAAATTCATTGGAATATATACTATTATTAATTTGTAGTTGACTGTTTGTTCCGGCATCAGTACTCAAGTGATTTTGCTGAATCTTTTTTTGTTGGAAAGCCTATAGTTTTACTTAAAATCTGGTATACTTTCTCTCTGCTTACATTGACAGTAACAGTCAGTTAATTGGTTTCACCGCATGCACCAAATATTAGATACGATTTAAACAAATCAACTGATAATGTCAAGTGTACTTTAACATATATAGGATAGGTGAAACTCCGAGCGGAGTACGTGGATTAAAAAAATTGAAAAAAACGTATATTAGGTGGCCCGTAAACAACTGCATATAAACAATGTAGTTGAAATAAGGGGGAAGTTACATATATGGGGTGGTTCAAGGTATATTAAGTGTGTCATACGTAGTTGCATATAACAGGTTGTTGAAAAACGGGAGGAGTTGAATTATATATATATACAGGGTGGATATAACAAAATATTATATTGTTAGGCTTATAAGTGGTTGCATTGTGTATGTGGTTGAGATAAGGGTAAAATCAAGCCCGTAGCCAAAGGGGAGGTCTGGAGGTTTAACTCCCCCAAACTTTGGAATTTTGGGTTTCAACATTCAACTTTAACCAATGACATTTGATATTTATACATTTTTATATATCCTGGAAATATATAAACATAAATACAGATTTTTCAGTACTAATCAGCACACCACCAATAAAAAGAAATTATCAACCCTAGAAGACAAATTACGTAAAATTCTAAACCATTAAAAGAATCCTTAGAAGCCCAATTACTGGGAAATTCTCAATCCTAAGAAGAAATTTTGAAAAGCATGGTACAGAAAAATACAGAAATGTTGAAGGAGAAAGTAGTCGAGAATGAAGTTCGAGTGGAAGAACTAAAGATGACAATGGTCGAAGAGCGGAAGCAGATGACAGTCAAAATGAAACGCGGATAGAAGAGCTAAAACAGATAACTGAGGATGAGGTCAGCAAAATAAAAGAACAGGTAGTCACAATACAAAGGGGACAAACTCCACCAAAGACCGGAAGTACAAACAGTTCGGAAGTAGTGAATTCGAAACTTGGCCTCGAGGAAAATAAAAGGTAGTAAGTACATTTCAACAGGTTAGCCCCTTATGTATGTTGAAAGAAGGAAAGTACTCAAGACATATAATCATATGTATTTGCCTTGAAAATTTCACATTAGATAGCATACGGAAATAAACTTTACGGCTTTGAATGATAAAAAATATTTTATGGACAATAAGAAAACACACAAAAAGCACAAAACTTCCTGATTACTTAATTCCTTAAGAATTTGATAGAAATAGGTACACAAAATATCAAAGTTATTAGATACCGCGAAAAATTTAAATGTTCCATTTTGGAAAAACTGACACTTGGTAGGATTTTTTTAAAGTACTACACAATTTCAAAAAGTATATTTTAATTATAGGAGTTGTAATCTAAGTAATAACTGACCTAATGGACTCCTTTTGTTTGTGTAATTTGATAACAGAATGTTATGTAGAGGTCGTGGTTGCGTTAACAATAGATTAAACTATTTGTTGGGTATGTGATCGGATCTATTAATAGGATTGTTCGGAGAAAGCAAACCAGACTGTTGGAAATTCACGTGCGGTTTGAAGTTAGTTGAAGGGATACTTTACGCAATATAAAACCCTGTGGGAAAATTTTGAACGCAGTGCTGCCTACGTTGTTAGTTGTGTAGATTTGGACATTGGTGTCCGACTAAGCCTATATTGATTTAAGAAAATTTGAGAAATTATATGAATCGTGCAACATTTTTAGGGTTCCGTATATACAATATACGGATACCCTTATAATATCACTCAGGATTTCTGCCTGTGTCACATCACAGCCATTTTCTCCTAAACTACTGGTCGGAAGAGGTTGAAATTTGGCATCAATGTATAGTTTGGTGAACCGATCAGGAGTACATATCGTAAAAGAAAAAATTTTGATTTTAGGGGTACTTCTGGGGGGAAAAACTAAAAAAATCGACAGTTCCCCCCCCCTGATCTCCAAAATAAATTAATTAAAAGATATTAAAAAAATATAAAAAATTTTACCCATTCCCCCCCTTATCTCCGAAACCATAAGCTGAAAAATTTTTAAAAACTGGAAGTATAGCCCCTAACCTGAACTTTACTGGAAAAATAAAAAGAAACCCCAAATATTCATTTTGGGGGGCAAATTATAGAAGTAACTGTAAAATAAAAAATTATAATTGTTTCTAACCGGTCATGTAATATATCAAATCCCAGGGCTCATTATGACGAATAGGTACAAATATATTTTTTTATTTTTTTTAAAATGAATATTTTAAAATATATTCAAAAAATATTTTAAAAAAATTACCCATTCTCCCCGTTATTTCCTAAAATCTAAGACCTCTTTTTTTTGTTTATAGGAAACATCTGAAAAAAATCCCTAATTAAATGGAAAATGAATTATTAGTAAACCCCCATAGTAATAATATATCAGATAAAAGGCTCATTATATGAATTACAAATATATCATATTTTTAAATCATTTGTATAAAATATATTAAAAATATTAAACATCGACTTAATTCCCATTTTAGAAACTACAGTATTTAAAATTTGAAAAATATATTTTATTTATATTTTTAAATAATTTGAATAACAGATTTAATAATTTAAACTTTGACCTATTTTGCCGTTTTTCTTCCAATCTACAGATCCTCAAAACTCAGACAGTAGATTATAAAAGGCATTTCTGAAAGTTTATTAGTAAAATAAAACTCTAATGTTACTTTTTGGGGGCCAAATTAGAAAATTAAATACATATGTATTGTGATAAAAATCAAGCGAAGCCTAAAGCAGATAAAATAAAAAGTCTATGTGTGGAAAATCAAAGTGTATATTTTTTATAAATTTAAAACGCTTCCTTTAAAAGATATAAGCGTAAGTATAAGAAAATGCACTCATTCCGTGCTTGTCTGAAACTGGAATATTCGAATCTTGAAGGTGGTACGGAACCCAAATTATTTCAAATATTTAGTCAGCTAAGCGCTTTCAACTCATGTATGAGTCATCTTCACAGCCTCTACAAACAAGTTACATAAAAACAATAATCTAACTATAACTAAAACTATTTACAAGTTAATTAGATTTGGAGTTAACAATATAAAATGTTCAGTAATCAAACGATGTTAAGAATATAATAATGACCTGAACACACAATAAGTGGAATTGGTAAATTTTAAAAAATATATGAAAATTACAGTAAAGTGAGGTTATAAATAAAGAAATGTGATTACAATTTTTTTGTTTTAAAATGTGATGTCATAGAAATTAAACATTTTAAGGTAATTCTATGTAATGGAATAAAGGGTTTATTTAAATTTATTTTGGCATTTAAACAAAGTGGATTAGATTTTATTTCGTCATCAAAAATTTCTAGTCTGGTAATATAGTTATTTACAACTGAGTATTTAAGAATAGACTTTGCACGTGGACTAAAAGTGAGATTATTATGCGGACCTCAAGAGCCCTATATGTTCTACCCAAATAAAAGGCTCAATTTTTGCTGTTCAGTTTAAAAATGCCACTTATATAGAGCTTATCAATAACATCTTTGGATGCCCAACGTTTGGAGGATTGTGAATGATATGTTGATATTATTGACTGAAGAATTTTTAATATTTTTTGCATAGTCAATAAAAGAGATGGAAAAATAAGAAGTTGTTTCAATTTTTCATCTTCGGATAAATGCCATTTCTCAATTACCTTATTTATATTTTTTCCTTAATCCTTTTAATTATATTAGGATAGAATTAGATTAGGATAGCCAGAGTCTAACGCGCAGGGTTGCGAATCCAAAGTTCTCGTGTTTGAAACTGAGATCAGTTATACTTTTTTAAATATTATGTCTTTATTAATTAATTTGATCATTTTAATATTACAAATAATTAGAGCTTAAAGGTTTTAAATTGCTGCTACCCTTGAATATATATGTATATAATTTACTGTTTTGTATAAATGTTATGTGTTAGCTAAAAACAAAACGAATTTTTCTTTGACATCTTGTCTTCAGATACTTATTCAGATGAACAAAACTATTTACAAACACTTATATCAATTTGAAGACGCGAGATGTAAGACCGACATCTAGGATTTTCCAGAGAATTAGCACACAGAAGTTCCGAATCTGGAGCCGTTCCGTGTAATTGCTGTTCTCCCTTAACTCCTAGGACAGAATGGCACGATAAAATTTTCAGGTTACTTCACCTGTCAGAGATATTGAATCAATTGCGTACAAAAGAATGACACCTCGAAGAGAGTACTTATATCAATTTCCAAACTTACATTTCTTTATAGATATATTTAAATTAAGAATTAAATTAGGATTAATACTTGAGTCTCAAATAACTATCGTTCTTTTTAGGGTTTCGTATATACAATATACGGATACCCTTATAATATTACTCTGGATTTCTGCGTCTGTCACATCAGAGCAATTTTCTCCTAAACTACTAGAAAATGTATAGTTTGGTGACCCGATCAGGAGTAAATATCATAAAATTTTGATTTTAGGGTACTTCTGGTGGCAATACTAAAAAAATTGACCGTTTCCCCCCTGATCTCCGAAACTACTGAGCCTAAAATTTTGAAAAAATAGGAGATATAGAACGTTGCCCGAACTTTACGGGAAAAATAAGGAGAAACCATTTATATTAATTTTGGGGGGCAAATTACAGAATTTAATGGGAAACACAAAAAATTGTTTCTAACGCATCATGTTATATATCAAGTGAACGGGCTCATTATGACCAAAAAAAATGTATTTTTTTCATATTTTTAAAATAAATTAATTATCTCCTAAGCTTTTTGATGCAAATTAGAGAATTAAATGGAAAATAAAAAATTATAATTGTTTCTAATGGATCAAGTAATATATCAAAACAAAGGGCTCATTATGACGAATACAAATTAATTTTTAAAATATTTTTAAAATAAATTCTTTAAAAAATATTAACAACAATATTAAAAAATAAGGGGAAACCCCCTAATATTGATTTTGGGGGCAAATGACAGAATTATGAAAAATAAAAAATTAAACTTCTTTCTAACGGATCATGTAATATATCAAATCACAGGGCTCATTATGACGAATACAAATATATATTTTTAATTTTTTTAAATAATTTTTTTTTAAATTTATTAACAAAAATATTTAAAAAAATTACCCATTCCCCTTTTTATTCCCCAAACTATAAGACCTACATTTTTTTGTTTACAGGAAAAATACTAAGAAATCCTTAATATTAATATTGGGGTCAAATTATAAAATTAAACGGAAAATAAAAAAATATCTTTAACGCATCATGCAGTACATCAAATGAAAGGGCTCATTATGAGGAATACAAATATATATTTTTCATATTTTTAAAAGTTATTGTTTACCAGATATTAAGATAAAGATATAAAAAATTCTCATTTCTGGCTTTATTTCCGAAACCATACTACCTAAAATTTTGAAAATAATTAGGGGTACTGGGGCTCACTTGAAATTTATAAGAAAAAATATTAGAAAACCCCCATAGTAATTTTAGGGACAAATTATACAATTAAATGGAAAATAAAAATTCAATTTTCAAACGCATCATGTAATATATTAAATAAAAGGCTCATTATGTTACAAATATATCATATTTTTAAATCATTTGTTTAAAAGATATTAACAAAAATATTAAACATCGACTTAAATCCCACTTTAGAAACTACACTATTTAAATTTTGAAAAACATATTTTATTTGAATTTCTAAATAATTTGAATAACAGATTTATTAATTTATAAATTAATACTAGACCTATTTAGCCCTTCATCTTCCAATCTATAGAGCCTCAAAATTCAGACAATAGATTATAAAAGGCGTCCCTGAGAGTTTATTAGTAAAATAAAATTCTAATGTTAATTTTTGGGGGCCAAATTGAAAAATTAAATACATATGTATTCTTATAAAAATCAAGCGAATCCTAAAGCAGATAAAATAACAAGTCTATGTGTGGAAAATGAAAGTGTATATTTTTTATAAATTTAATACGCTTCCTTTAAAAGATATTAGGGTTAAATGCACTCATTTCCTGCTTATCTGAAACTGGAATATTAGAATCTTGACGGTGGTACGGAACCCTTAGTATGCGAGTCCAACTCGCACTTGACCAAATTATTTTAAATTCAGATTCATTTTTTACCTATACAATATCTCTAGCGAAAATAATAGTAAACAATGTTTATATAACCAAAAAAGTTATAAAATTGATAAATCAATAACTCTTAACTCGACAAATTTTGTACAGATTCACTTGAAAACTCAAGAGTCTGCGTGCTAACTATAAATGAAAAGATAAAGTCAAGAAAAAAATCCAATGGCTTCCTCAGTATTCGATTTTACACCAAAGACGTGCTAAAATAGGGCAGCTCTGTCGAGACACGTATTAGACAATTTATTTATTTGCAAGTCTCAAAGGATTCCCCTTACAAAGGGATAAGCTCCGCAAATGGGATTTCGAAGGATCCTTTTCACAACTCTATATCCCGCATTACTGAACGATATCTTTTTGTATGTGAAAGGCCAGTTTAGATCAGAGAAATTGTCCCGCAGACCTACCTTTTGTAGTGTTCTCATTAGACGAACTTTATGTGCAATAAATCCTTTGAAATGCTAAACGCAATTGGAGACTAATTCACCCATTTTACAGAACCTGTCCGAAATATTTTATATTTGTAAAGGGTGCTGATATAAATAAAATATTTATTAATTTTTTGGCATGGCAATGGGTTCATATCTATCTTCTGTTTTGAGCAACATTTTTATGGAAAAATTTGAACCGCAAACAATTTTCTCAAAACAGATTAAACCTTTGATCCAGTTGCGTTATGTTGATGACATGTTAGTGATTTGAGAACATAATCTTGAAGAGTTACATGCATTACATAACAACATAAACAACAAAGAACAATCAATTCAATTTACACTAGAACTAGAACAGAATAACAAATTATCTTTCTAAGCCTTTTTAATAACAAAAACACAAACGACATTTAAAACAGAAGAAAAGCCGACTCACACTAACAGGTATTTTAACTTTTACTGTAATCATCCAAATTCAGTTAAATCGGGTACAATCAAATCTCTATATGACAGTGCAAAATACAATTGTTCTAAAATCAATAAATTTAATGAATAAAAACGCTTATAGAAAATGTGCTTCCGGCTAATAATTATCGAGAAAAAAATTATTAATAAAGAGTTAAACAAAATCGTCGAATACCAAATGATCGCCAACAACCAACACCAAACTTTACCATACAACACTGACGTCCAAGATAATCACATTATTACAATAACTCTACCATACATAAAGGTTCTCTCAGAATAGACCAATCAATAGAGATTTTTTTCATGCAAAAAATACTATCAGGATACTGCCTGTGCCATCACATTAAGATCGAATTTTAGTGATATTTTGCTAACTTTTTCACTCGCAACTATGGTTTTTTACTTTATTATAAAAAATTTAAACAAGAAAATTGCATATTTTTTTCGTTTCATATTTATAAAATGAAAAATAATAAACTAATCTCAATGGTGTCAACAGGTGAATTGTAAAGCAGGATTGATCCGATAGGATCTTTAGTAACAGGGAAAAACAAAAAAAAACTGAAAAATTTAGCGGTTTTTTTTATATCATCATAACTCTATCACTATCGAAGTTGTAGAACTGGGCTTGTGGGAACTGATAGTAATTGTTATCAACCTTGTGCGTGACTAAACCAGGCACTATTCGTTTATTAGTTTTTGAATAATGGCGACTTGAAGTTTTTAGTCCACTATTTTTGCAGTGTGTCTCCATGCGACATAGATCGTCAAATATCAATTCAGAATAGAGATATTGGAAGTAGAGGTATCATTTCACAACGCCTCTATTTTCATTTTTCATTAAATGTCTGTGAAATATAGCAAAATTTGGTGAGCGTATGAATGTGTTCGACTAGTGGGGGAACACGATTGTTGCTGAGAACTGCTGACAATAATTATTATCAATAGTAACTGTCACTCTGACAGATGGTGAAAGAGTCTGATCGCTAAAAAAGCTTCTATACAGAGCGATTTGTTCGATTTTATTATATCAAATGAGAACTGTTTGTTTCTTAATATATTTATATGTAAACAGTTTCTCGGAACCGTTTTTGTTTGGTTAAATTTTGGATTTTGGGTTTACGGAACAACGAAATAGAGCGGTCATTAGAAAAATTCTTACTTGTGAGGATTTTAAATATTAAAACGATCTATGTAGTTATTTATAGAGACCTATATACATAAGATAAATATATGGTTGATGATTTATTCCGGTGTACATCGGTTCGTCTGTATTCGTTTGAAAAATCACTAGACGTTTCGCCAAAATCATATTTGGCTTTCTCAAAGATACTAAGTAACTGAAGAATTTCTGGTTCTTGATCTCTTGAAATTCTTCAGTTACTTACTATCTTTTGAGAAAGCCAAATATGATTTTGGCGAAACGTCAAGTGATTTTTCAAACGAATACAGATGAACGGATGTACATCGGAATAAATCATCAACCACATATTTCCATCCGTGAAACAGTATTCACAAACAAGATAAAGATACACGAATTTTCACTACAAATATTGTTCCGTTAATATAATACAATAGTCAACTAAAATATAAATCTTACCTCGTTTTAGAATAAATTAATATTTTGTAGAGAACTCCAGAATTAAGTCAATAAGTTTATATTAAACTAAACAAACACTTAACTAAATAAGTCAAAAAAGGTCTTGAATATATCTAAATTAGTTTCTGACGAAGCATTAAAAATATTTATAAATCACAGGCAGCCTGCAAGAAATACTCTAAAATCTGTTATATTAAAAACAAAACCACAAACACAACTCAAAATACAAAAAATTGCATTTATAAAATTCCTTTTGAATGTAATAAATTCTATATCCCAAATTTGTGAACATGCTTGGGCCGATGATTAAGGAAGATATTGCTAATGGTGATATCTTCTTCTTCTAAAGATCATCCCTTTCAAATTCTTACAATTTGGTGGATCGGCAAACAAATTGTCATGCTGTGAGGCTTCATATATATGGAAACCAGACCTAGTTACTATTAATGGCAATCTCCACCTGCAAACCACATCGAATGCAATCTTGCTTAAGAACAGACTTCATACTGCTGGTAACATACAAGATTCTGGCAAAAAGACTCTAGCACGGCTCTGCAGATCACCTGATTTGTACCCCATGTAAAAGGTATGGAATGCGGTAGGTCTGAACCTTCATCTATTGTGACATACATTAGCAAACATTGATGCCCTATGCCATTCTAGATATTCCTCAGAAGGGTATACACCATCTAATTCTATCAATACGCCATGAGATGGATCCATGGAAGTGCTACTCATTACTAACTTTTTTGCTAAAATCATTATAGAAAGTAGTTCAAAAAGTAATTGATTAGAACTAATGATTTAATGTATATTTTTGTAATAAAATATTTTAAAAATAATTTTACCTTCTTGATGTTATATTTTTTAATCGACTTCCAAAAAAACGAAGAGGCTATCAATTTGTCGACATATTTTTTTCATGTATGCTCAGTGGTTATTCAAAAACGGCTTAAGCAATTTCGATGATTTAAACTACATTGTATTAAGCAATATTGCGGAAATCTACCTTATAATTTCTATACTGTGTATGTATGAATCTTCACTGTTTTCTCTCAAACGGCATACATCAATGTAAATGTCAAATTTTCTACATTAATATCTATTATTATGTCAAGATATGTCATAGTGGTTGTTTTTTTACAGTTTTTATTTTAATTCAATGTAGGTATTAGGTGGCACATAAGTAGTTGCGGGTGCAAAGTGAGTGAAATGTGGAGTAGAATTGTAGTTATACACAGTGAGTCAAAATATGTTTGAAACAAATGTAAAATAACTACAAACAGTTAGGATATTTGAATAGGACGGTGTATAATTACATTTATAAAGAAGAGTCTACAAATCGCTAGAAGCAGTGGCATAAACAAGATGGTTGAAATATCAGGTGGAGTAGAATTGTAGTTATATGGTGGTTTAAAACTATTATATAATGTGAAACATAAGTAGTTGTATATGCAAATTGATTGAAATAAGGGTGGACTGAATTATGGTTATACAGGTTAAGTCAAAAAATAGTTAAGGTATAGTCTGAAATATTGGTATGTGTGGGATCCTTACCATCATGATAATAGGAAATCAAAGGTCCCAAAACCCACAATATTTTAACAATTTATTGTCTACGACTAGTTTCGGGGTCTACAACTTCCACCCCATTATCAAGTAAAAAAAGCTACAAATAATAATCAAAATAAGAGGTTTCGAGTCTCGTATCTTAAACATGGTTAGAAATTTGACATGCTACCCAAAACAAGCGGCAAAGCTGCAAAGAAAGTCGGAAAAGCTCAAAAGAACATTTCAAAGGCTGACAAAAAGAAGAAGCACAGGAGGAAGGAAAGCTATGCCATTTACATTTAGAAAGTATTGTAACAAGTCCATCCCGATACCGGTATTTCCAGCAAGACTATGAGCATCATGAACAGTTTCGTCAACGACATTTTCGAACGTATTGCTGCTGAAGCCTCCAGATTGGCACACTACAATAAACGTTCCACTATTACAAGCCGGGAAATTCAAACTGCTGTTCATCTATTGTTGCCCGGTGAACTCACAAAGCACACAGTCAGCGAAGGAACTAAAGCTGTTACCAAATATACCAGCTCCAAATAAATCAGACAATTTTTGCATTAATAATATATTTAAGTAATTTCGAAAAGATTGTTGAGGAGGTCTTGAATTATTTTGTCTGTTCATTGGGTTTTCTCTCCTCTAAAATTTTTCCTGCAACAGATAAGTATTTAAAAATTGTATATGTAGAACAAAGTGTAGTAAAGCAATTTCGTAAAATTGCCCGGATTACTGGCTGTCCGTACAGAGATTCTTCCTCACAGTTATTCTGAGAGAAAGAGATGTCTACAAAATGATCAACCAGTACTTATCGAAAACCTACAAATACTAATAGATATTTGAATTTTCACTCCAACCATCCCTTGAATGTAAAGAAAGGTGTCGTAAAGCTTATATGATAGAGCAAAAAACATATCTTTATCCACCCAAATCTTTAACAAAGAAGTCAATATTATCAAAGAACATCTACTTCAAAATGAATATCCCCAAGACTTTATAAACAAAACTATAAATCAGTTAGAAAGAAAATCGCAACAACAAACCAGCACAAATAACCATCACACTAATACCAACCAAACACAAACAGACAACCAAATTATGAATATAATTCCATATATCCCAGGTGTATCAGAAAAAATTAAGCGGTTAGGAAATAAATACAGCGTTAAAACTGTTTTTAAAACAAATAATACCTTGCGCTCTATCCTCACACATACCAAACCGTTTAACGCAACCCAGAGTTCTAAAAATTGTGTGTACAGTGTTTTGTGTGACTGTGGCCATTCTTAGACCTATAGAAATAAGGAAAAAAGAACATCAATATAACATTTCCAGAAGACATGTGGATAAATCAAATTTGGCCAATCATGTATTAACGAGCACCGGCAGCCACAGGATAGACTGGGATAAAACAAAGATTTTGTTGAAAGAAGAAAATTTAAAAAAGAGAAAACTTAAAGAAGCCAGCTGTATGATGATAAACAACACTGAAATCGGAGCACCTTCAGCCAACCTTCATTTGGACTGGAGGAGTTTATTGCTAACAGAACAAAAAAACGGTAACCTCAGCGTCAAGTGATCGCCAAACGACAAATTGTCAGTGTCAAATTTTTTGACAAACAAAAAATTCAAGATCACAGCGAAAATTTTGTAGAAAAAACCTCGAAAACAACACTAAACGATTGACAACGACTCCAGAGTCGGAGTTGAAACGTCTCCAAACACAGATAAGTATTACACAATATACAATACATTACTTATATACAGGAATACTGGTTGATCATTTTGTAGACATCTCTTTCTCTCAGAATATCTGTGAGGAAGAATCTCTGTACGGACAACCAGTAATCCGGGCAATTTTACGAAATTGCCTTACCTACTACACTTTGTTCTACATATACAATTTTTAAATACTTATCTGTTGCAGGAAAAATTTTAGAGGAGAAAAAACCCAATGAACAGACAAAATAATAATATACTTGATAAAATAAAATTTGACGTATGTTTGTCTTATTTTGATTATTATTTGTAGCTTTTTTTACTTGATAATGGGGTGGAAGTTGTAGTCCCCGAAACTAGTCGTATACAATAAATTGATAAAAGATTGTGGGTTTTGGGACCATTGATTTCCTATTATCATGATAGTTAAGATATTTAAATTAAAGGCTGCAGCATAATTTTAGTTATAGGGATGGGTTTAAAAAATGTTAGCAGTAGTTGCATATACAGAGTGGTTGAAATAATAGATAGAGTAAAATTATAATTTAACAAGTTGGTTCAAAATGTGAAACATCTTGTTATATAGTGTAGACGATGAGCAATTACATACATAGAATACTTGAATTATGGGGCCAAACAGAATTATAGGTATACAGGGTGCTTCAAGCAATATTAGAAACGGTCAATAGCGTGAAACATAAGTAGTTGCATGTACAAGGTGGTTGAAATAAGGGTGGACTGAATTCTTGTTATACAAGTTAGATCAAAATTTATTATATAAGCATAAGCAATATTTAAATTATAGGGTGTAGCATAATTTTACTTATAGAGATGGGTTCAAAAAATATTAAAAATAGTTGCATATACAGAGTGGTTGAAATAATAGATAGAGTAAAATTATACTTTATCAAGGTGGTTCAAAATGTAAAAGATATTGTTATATAGGGTAGACCATGAGCAGTTGCATACAAGAAATACTTGAATTATGGGGCAAAAAGAATTATAGATATAGAAGGTGATTCAAAAAGTATTTAAAAACGGTCAATAGGGTGGAGAGTATTAATACTTATATAGGGTGGTTTAAAAATTTTCTGGGCGGTTGCAATATCGTGTGAAGCTGAATTATGGTTTTACAGGGTGGTTCAGAAATTGATAGACAAATAAGCTATATTGGATAACCATTCCCCAGAAGCATATACAGGGTGGTTGCAATAAAGGGGGAATTAAAGTTATAATTATACAGAGTACTCCAAATAATACTTGTAAAAATAAATTTAAAAAAACGTGTATAAAAAGTAGAAAAGGAATATAAATTGGAGAGAGAGAGAGAGAGAGAGAGAGAGAGAGAGAGAGAGAGAGAGAGAGGGAAGAGAGTTGAATAAAAGAGGGCTGCGCATTTTGGCGTGATAACAGAACACTAAAATAACCAGTAGAAGTGTGCTTATTAAATCACATTTAGAGCTGAAAAATAGCGTAAAGAATTTCGTTACTGATGGGGTCCCACTAGCGCGCAATTTTTTTAAAATAAATTATAACTTGTAATTTATTAAGGTGGATTCAGTGATGATTCTATACATTTTTTGCTAACGTAAAATATAGTATTTGTCACTCAGAAAACTAAAGTCAAAAGACCATAAAAATCAAAGTAAACTTTACATAAATATCAATCCAAATTTAAAAGTCCACATATGTCAGAAAATAGTGATTGCGCACGGTTTTTAAGCTGTTGTTGATTTGAGTCAGTTAAAGTAGGTTATATTTTAAATATTTTTGGCCACCAGTGTAATTTAGCGATTCTATTCTATTTGCTTTCCAATTATTTGCAACTAATACAATATTTTTTAATGATGAACAGAGACCTACATGACAATAGTATTAATGAGAAATAACAAGTTTCCTTACGAAATTTGGTTAAAAAGTTCACTGTTGTAATTCCTACTCATACATCATGATAATTTAGAATTGCAATTACGAACCTTTCGGTGCCAGTGCGCGCATATTGTGACAAATTGATCCGGTCCTTTGCAGTTATATTTCAATCTCTCTCTCTAACGAACTTAACATCTAAATTGCCCGACCTCGTATGACAGCACTAGTCCCAATCGTAATTGCGTTAGCTTAAGTGTCCTTTGCAATATTGAAGTGAATTACCTTAACATCAACCACAAACACCTAAAAATAAATTACCTGCATCACGGAAACCCGCTCTCTCACAGCTTGTATGAAGTCATCGTGTCCCGCTATAAGACTTGTCACTACCGAAAATTGATGCCACTTATAGCGCTCGAGGATGCTCAACATAGCGGCCGTTTGGTGTTCCAGGGATGGAGCCAGTTGCAGTTGCAACGACGATTGGGACGCCCTTCTCTCAAGGCCGGAGTTGTCTGCATTCCAGGCGATCACCGGTATGCCCAGATAGCCGGCCAGCTGTAGAAAGTATTGAGCGGACGCCGTACTACGACCGTATTGTTCGTAGTTCATGAGGTAGAGGATGGCGGAAACGTTGTAAGACAAGAATTCCTTGCACAAGGATTTCAAAATTGCTGAAACAAAATTGTAGAAGTTAGAAAAGTGTAGTTATCTTTTAGAATTAGTTAAAATTGTACATTCCAAATATTTAACTCTGATAATTTAGAATCAAGTAACACTGAAAAGGTGCTTAAAGGGGAGACTGACAGAATATACTGAAATATTCAGTTATAATTATAGGATTATATTGACTTTTAGATGTCACAATTATCGCAAAAGTAGAGTATGATAAGAGGTCAACAACCAGGATGGAACCCCAGCCAGGTCAAGATTTAGTCAATTAATATTGTTTTGTGCTCGAAACTTTGTTTATTGCCGATGTTCCAGTTCATTGATAGTTAATTGATATTTGAAAACTTTCCGTTCCACCAATGCTAGTTTAAATTTTAAAAAATCAGCCAAAATATCTTCTTGTCAGTACTCGACAATCATGGGATCGACTTTTAAGTAATATACAGGGTGTAAGTGAATGAGTGCGAAATATTTTAAAATGTGGTGCCTATAGTCATTTTATGACGAAAACAAAGTTCGCTTCGTTACAGATGTGCACCGAGTTGAAAACTTCAAACGCAGAAATGGCTGACATGCATTTAGTCTACGGTCTTTCTAATGGGAATTCCTTATAAGCGTCGGGAAAATATGCTGCAATGTATCCTCTATGTGTACGACTTCATCAACGACTAAGAGGAACATGTAGATTCAAACCTAGAAAACATGATTGTGGTCGCCACTAGAACTAGAAGAAGCTGTACTTAATTTAATTGACGAGCAACCCGATACCAGCACTACGAAAATTGCTTGATCATATGACGGTATGTGCCATCTTAAAAGAACAGCTGTTATATCCATATCACGTATGATGAGTCCAGGTACTATTACCTCGTGATTTTCCTTATCGTCTCTGATTTTCGTTTTGGATGCTAGATATGTTTAGTCAACACCCAGAATTTCTTGATCATATTTTATTCATTGGCGATGCAAGTTTTTCAAGGGAAGCTGTTGTTAATAACCACCTCAACCACATATGAGCGGAAGAAAATCCTCGTGATATCGTTGACGCTGCTCACGACCAGGGAAGATTTTCTTTAAACGGGTGGATTGGAACTATTGAAGATCACCTAATTGGTCCTCATTTTCTTCCACCTACATAAGATGGAGATACATACACTCAGTTTCTGAGCGAAGAGTTTTCAGTTATACTTTATCCCATTCCTTTAGGTGTCAGAGCGGGAATATATTATATGCAAGATGGCGCTCCTGGCCATTTTAGTATTAAAGTAATATTTGAATGAAATATATCCAGGTCGCTGGATGGGTCGAGGTCGACCTGAATTTTAGGCAGTTACTTCACCTGATCTAAATTCGATAGATTTTTCAACTTGAGGACATTTAAAAACGTTGGTCCATAGTGGAACTCCTGTTCAACACTTAGAAGGCTTAAGAAACCGCATTATTGTTTCTTGTAGAGTTATTCAAGATTTTCTTGGGATTTTTAATTGAATACGAAGATCTATGTGTAGACTTCTATACATTTGGCTGTAATGGCTGAAAGTGGCCATTTTGAGCACTTAATTTGATATCTCCGTTGTCAAAGTTAGGTAAACTTGTTTTTTTAATGATTTTGAAATAAAAATAGCATATTGCATCACAGAAGGACTGTTAGTTTTTAGGGTACACATGAAATTGATGTTTTTTTTATACAAAAACAGTGGCAGATACAAAAAAAACGTGGGGAGTAAAAAAATTTCAAACTCATAATAGATTCCTCTGCAATTTTGTCAATTGCCATTTCTGTGATCATATTATGAAGAATTCATAGAGGCATTGAAAAAAAAAACTGAAAAAAAAACTATATTTCAACATCCCGTACTTCGGTAACGAAGCATTTGAGGATATATGTTCCTAGGAACTTTTCGCCAAAAAAATTTTAATTACCTCAGTTTATATTGTCAAACATTTCAGTGTCAAATTGTGAGTGCTATGTTATTATTGTTATTACAACCAAGTTATGCATATTTTTAAATTACTCACTTTACATAGGTTTTTCCAGCTTTTCTTTATGAAAAATCACAATTTATAAACATTCATTTTGAAGATTTTTTGTTTCTCTACATTTTTTCTATTGACGGCATTATGTAAAGATCATTACTTTTTACAATATAAGCAAAAAACAAAAATACCCCATAATTTTTGGGGTTTTTAAGGCTCATATTAGTTACTTTTACGAGTTTGCTGTTAAAATTATGCCAGTTATGACTCATAAACTAAATTTACGTGATGGCTAATGCGGTTTGCTGCAGAATTTGATGTCACCTACAAATCTCTATTGACTGGTGTAAACCGTTTCATTTTATTTTTTGGAGTGTGCCAAGATCTTACTGGTGGAAGTCATTGTTTACTCCACAACATATAATAAAATCTGAATTATTGTGTACCAAACAAAAAATGTAGATTTAAATTGCAAGAGTTAATAACCGTTTCTTTGAAAATAATGAGAAGTTAATTTATGTCAAGCTCTATATACAGGCAAGACGATATAAATTATAAAGAAGATACAAGTTCACTTAAAACCTTCATAGTCAATATTTCACTCCTAACATCACTTACTAACTGTATCAGATATGAAACTTCATCGTGATACAAAATACCCAACATAAGTCTTGTTACCCAAGTTGGCTCTACTTCATAAAGCTAATTATTTAATTTAAATATTCTAGTCTCTTACGCTAGAGACATGTAATATAATTTCATCAAGGGACCATGTAATTAAGTTAGTTTCTCGTGACAAGTATTTGGATATTAAAGCCTTCAGATGTGATTTGTGTCGTAATTGGCTGCCTCTGAATGGGTTTGCTGTTAACTTGAATTAACATCGATTGTATCAGTTAACAGAAACAATTTTCGACGTTACTATTCTGTAATATTGGCATAAGCTGTTAGTTTGTTTAGCATATATATTACTTATCAATGAAAACCGAACACAGAGAACATAACAGGTTTAAATTTCATTATAAGTTGTTAATTGGTGACGAAATAGACGAAAATGTAGTTGAAAATGTGATTATTAATTCAAATAAAAATTAATCAAATAAAACCACCATTTTTAATTGAAGATTGTCTATGTCCCATTCTACGTTCTTTTGAATAATTTAAACTAAAAAAATCTTATATTGCCATTTTTATATAAAATATGTAATACTTTTAGAACCTTAGTAGAAATAACCGTTACCTATAACATGGCTCTTAAAGGATATTGTTCGAAAATTTAAAACACGTAAGCGGCTGAGGTAATAAGAAAAGCAACACATTGGCTATCCCGATTTCGATTGGTATAAAAAAGGTGGCTTCGAGAAAGTTCCTGGAAACAGTCTGACAACAAAGAAATAATCATGGCATTGGGGTATGTTATACACTGGCTATTAACAGGACAAGTTGAGTAGTTTAGTTTAGTTTAAATTAAACAAAGAATTCTTTGATCTCATTTTTGGCGAATGCGCTATCTTATAACAAAGTCGTACCTAGGAACGCCACTTATAAATTCTGAAGACAATTCTTTCAAATTCTTCTAATTTGAAAGCTGTTTAACTATAATACATGATCTTTAGAATTTTTTGTGCTACCTGTATATCTAAAAACAACAAATTTTCTAATGTCAATTTAAATGTCATAAACAAATTTTCATTTTGCAATTTACATCAATAAATATAAAGCCATTGACAACGAAGTCAGAATAGACTTTGAAACGTTTGGTTTTTCTTCAATATACCTCGTTTTATTTCGATTGTGGTGTTATTGCCCAAAAAACATAAAAATAATCAAGAATATGCCACAAACAACGTTTAGACGACAGAGAATTGACTTTGTTAAACATAATAACATTGAAAGTGATTA
The DNA here is from genome assembly GCA_034190945.1 of Octodonta nipae. NCBI lineage: Eukaryota > Metazoa > Arthropoda > Insecta > Coleoptera > Chrysomelidae > Octodonta > Octodonta nipae. The sequence continues at coordinate 8,877,143 of CM067218.1, forward strand.
TTAGATTTGAACCCACAGAATCTGATGAAATCTTTTAAGTTCACATTACTTTTTTAAAATTGAAAATGAAGACCAAAGGACGCCATTTTTGTATAAAATATCCAATATTTAAAGACCCTCCAGTAAAAATGACCGTTACCTACACCATGGCTCTTAAAGGATATTGTTTTAAAATTTAAAACAAATAAGCGTCTGAGATAATAAGAAAAGCAACACATTGGATATCCCGAAATTTCGATCAGTGTAAAAAGGCGGCCTCCAGAAGGTTCCTGAAACCGCTCTTACAACAAAGAAATAATAATGACATTTAGGTATGTTCTACACTGGCAATTTAATGGACAAGTTGAATAGTTTAAAATTGTCGTTGTATTTTTAAAGAGGGAATTGATTTTGTTAAAAATAAAAATGTTGAAGGTGAAAATGAATGTTTGTGTAAATATGATTTGAACCAACAGAATCTATTGCACTATTTTAAGATCACATCACTTTTTTAAAATCGAAGAACTCAATCTCGAACTACAATGAAAGAACTAAAAATGTATTGCAGTAAGGCCTTAAATTTCTAAACAAAAAAAGGTGGTTATTACTGGGTCAGCTTTCAGTATTTCTAGGCGGTCAGCCTGCACAGTTGCCATGGATTTTGAGGTTCATTCCTATAAAGTAACAGAAGATGAGTCTGACAAAAGGATGCATTTTTGCGATTAACTAGGTCTTTATAATGCATAATAAGTTATATTTAGTGTTTTATTGACTAATCCACATTTTTCAAATAGGACTGTAAACAGACAGAACTTAAAGAGTTTATGCATGGGCAGAAATTCTGGGAAACTGCATTATAGTGTAGTGTAGTGCCACTATCTGCATCTTTAAGATACGCTCCATCGGATGATTGAAAGAACATTAAATTCCAATTTTGAAGAGTTTGATCTGCAAGTAGCATTTCAGCAAGATGGAACCCCAGCGCATTATTTTAGACCATATAGATTATAACTAAACGTTATAATCGATGGATTGGTAGTAGCGATCCTAATTTCAGGTGAGGCTAGTTTATTTTCTAGTACAAGGTCACATTGAGAGCAATTAGTCCTTTAGTCATTTCCTCAGTTTCCTTTCAAATATGTTTGTTTTTCCATGATGTTTTGATTAGGCAGTCTGCTGCTCTTTTGGTTTTCTTTATATTGGTACACAATGAAACCTCTTGCGTCCATAGGACAATCGCTAACAAACTAAGCATGGTGTTCAACAGATTTGTTTCATACGAGAGCTGCCTTTTATAATTTCGGGATTGGACAACCCTAGTGTTGCAATCTGATAACTGACAGCTCTATCGTGAAGTTTGACATTTTTGAGGTTATACGTACTCAGAACGTTTTGACATACGAGAGCTATATGTTGTTTACAGTAACTTAAAGGATTCATCTCACCAAAAAATGAACATTGAATCGTGAACATTTTCGTGCGATTAATTTTTACAACTTTCGACGTGGATTAAGTCCGCAAGAGTACATGGATGAACTTAATTTAATTTTTGGCGATGAAGCTCCATCAAGGACCACTGTTTATCGATGGTATGGTGAATCCAATCGAGGTCGTAGTTCACTCCAAGACGAATTTCGTGAAGGTCGTCCAAAAACAGTTGTTGTTCCGGAAATCATTGATGCTGTGCGCGAACTGATATTAACATTTGAATGTCAAAAAAAATTGTTCGCGTTGGATCCCACACAATTTGTCAATCGTTCAAAAAAAGGCTCGTGTCGATTGGTAGAAAGAAAAGCTTAATAAATACGATCGCGGTGCTTCAAAACACGTTTAGGACATAGTGACAGGTGATGAATTGTGGATTTACGCGTATGAACCCGAAAGTAAACAGCAGTCGACTGTATGGGTGTTTCAAGATGAGCCGAATCCAACAAAAGTTGTTCGCGCACGAACACTTCCAAGCAAATGATCGCTTGTTTTTTCGGAAAAACTGGACATGTCGCAACCGTACCACTAGAACAACGCAGAACAATCAATTCTGAGTGGTACACAACCATTTGTTTGCCAGTTGTCTTCCAAGAAATGAGAAAAACCAACCGCCGAACACGGATCACTCTTCACCACGACAATGCGAGCTATCACACATCGGCTCAAACAACTGCATTTTTGACCACTCAAAACATCGATTTGATGAGTCATCCGCCGTATAGTCCTGACTTGTCACCAAATGACTTCTTTTTATTCCCGTACGTAAAAAACAAACTGATAGGTCAACGTTTTTCGACACCTGAAGAAGCCGTTGCTGCGTTCAGAATGCATATTTTGGAGATACCTCAATCAGAGTGGAAAAAGTGCTTCAACAATTGGTTCAAACGCATGCAAAAGTGTATAGATCTTCATGGGGAATATTTTGAAAAACAATAAAGCGATTTTCGATGATTAATATTTGTTTTTGTTCTCTATTCCCGAAATATAAAAGGCAGCCCTCGTATATTATGGTGTGTCAAAAAAAGCGATGTTATCACCCTTCTTTACTTTCATTTCCTAATTTATCCTCTAGATTTTCATTCATAATTCTACTAATATCGCTGGTATTATTTTTGATAAACATCAGTGATATATAGGTCTACCCATCAGGTCAGTTTTTGGGAACCGAATACATATTTAAACTTTAGTTCCATTTAATAAAGGTATATTTACATAACACATTCAAAATATTTGTATCAAATTTCCCCTTTTGAAAATCCTCACAAAACTCAAAAACAACTTTCGTACAGTAAAGTTTTCTGGAACGAACCTTTCACCAACACATACAGCCAGGTACACAATAGGTGGGCGAAAAGTTTCTACAACATGTACCGAACATCTTCAACAAAAGCCCTTGTCGTCCCTGTTTAACCCCTGCCATTGTAACGCCCCGATCTTTCCGACGATTCTATTTAAAATGCGGCAGCATTCAAGAGAGTAACAAACTGCTTCACTTCCCATAATCAAACGAGGAATTCAACCATGGAATTGAGCCTGCGAACTTGATCCTTTTAGTGGGAAAAACGAAGGGAGAACGACGTTTCATTGCGAAATATTAATGCTACGTTAATAGCATTTATATTTAAACGGACTTAAATTTCCAGCTTCGGGTGTTAACGAGATATTTGAAATAAACGTGTATATTTCGCATCGGCTGGCATAGTGTGGAAAAATGGCATTTTATTTTATAATTGGATTTTTAGAAGCAATACTTTAATTTAATTATTGGTGTTTACTGTTAAAAATCTTTAAATTTAAATAAGATCTCAAGCTTTCCAAAAATATTGTTTACTGAAAAAAAAACACTTTAACGGGATGTAAGACAACTTTTAAATTGAGAAAGTAGGTTTTCGTAGCCCGACTCATTTTGCTTTTTTTTGATGATCAGTATGGGGATCTCGGAAACTAGCGAAGATAGAGCAATGGATAAATTGGGAAAGATTTGCAGTTTTACTGGCTCAATTTAATGACACTTTCGGATTTTTGTAAAAAGTCATGCCTTACTAGATATTGAAAAAACGAAGTTCTGTCGATTTAGTCAAATCCCTCTGGCTCCTTTGTTTTTGATTTTATAAAAAAGTGTAAATATCAAAATTGAAGGGAATTGTATCCCGAATATGATTGTCATGTCCTCGGTTGCGTGACAGCTCTCGTTTTCTAGATATGACACAAACTTATCTTTTTTGAATGGAAACCATAGTTAGGACCTAAAAAAATCGGACATTTTTAGAGCTTTTCAACGATATAATACTCGATATAGTTATTCATAAAATTAACGGAGTTATGGATGCTGTTCTCTCTTATTTTCACTTTTAACGTAGGTAGCCATGAAAAAGACTGTTTTCACTTTGACGTTTCGTCATTTGAGAGTAATTCCATTAGTAGTGCTGAATTGACAGTCGATATTGACAAGTTTTCGTTATAAAATGGAATATTCTAGCAAAAAAAACTGAATATGGTGGAATGTTATATCATATACAATAAAAATTCAGTTCGTGCAGCTGAGGAATACTTTCATAGATATTTTACTCGTCGTCAACCTGCTCTATGTACATTTAAGAGGCTTTAGAATAGTCGATATGGATCTTTTACTGAACCACCAAAGAAACGTAATCAAATTAACGAAGCAGCACAAATAAATGTTTTGGCAATGGTAAATCAAAATCCATCTATATTGCGGCCGAAGCTGTCACATCTCAACGATCTGTAGTTAAGGTACTGAAAGCGCACAAGTTCCACCCGTACAAACTTTCAGTTTCTCAAACTTTGCATGCTGGTGACAAACATTGACGTATTTTGTTTTGTACATTGTTTAGAGACATGTGCCTTGACAATCCACAGTTTCCATTAAAAGTGTTATGGTCAGATGAAACTAGATTTACTAACTGCGGTATGTTCAATAGACACAATGAGCATATCTGGGCTAAAGAAAACCCTTTCTATGTAGAACAAAGACGACACCAGATAAAATTTGGTTTTAATGTTTGGTGTAGTATCATAGGGTCTACTATTCTGGGGCCTTTTATCTATGACGAATTACTTACTGGGGAGCGCTACACTTTTCAAGACATGTTGCATAATTTGAATTTGAGTGGTTCCAACATGGTCGAGCACCTGCTCATAACTCGTTATTAGTAAGACAACCCTTAGATAATATCTATCCAAACTCTTGGATAGGAAGAAATGGCCCACGCGAATTGCCACGCTGGTCTTCCGATTTGGCAGTTATAGACTTCTATTTATGGGGTGCGCTAAAAAAACAAAGTATACAAAAGAAAATATAAGACAGTTGGTGACCTAAGGGGTCTTAGATCTATTCGTTTAACAGATATTGACAATAGGCAAAACGAACTTAATAATCTTCAACAAATTCTTCGACAAAACGGTTATCATCCAGACCATATTGCTCGTATAATTCATAAATCTCAACAACTCCCAATCACACCAACCTCGTCAGAAACAGACCAACAATATCGAAAAGCCGTCCTCCCGTACATTCGAGGAGTCATTGACAAAATAGCACGGATTTTACAACGACGTCAAGTAAAGACTGCCTTCAACACCACTCAAACTATAGGCAACTTAACCGGTAACCCCAAAGACAAAGTACCTAACGAGGGTCGAGGAGTTTACGAAATTTCATGTCGTGATTGCCCACAAAGCTACATCGGTCGTACTAATAGGCGCATTAACCATCGAGTATATGAACACTCTCTGTCAGTTCGTAAAAAAGACCCGACTTCAGCTCTCGCGCATCACCATATCCAAACAGGGCACTCTATCAACTTCGAGGACAGTAGGACTATCATGTGGTCTTCTAAACGTTGTTTGTGGCATATTCTTGATTACTTTTTTTTGGGGAATAACACCACAATAGAAATAAAACTACGTATATTGCAGGAATACCAAACGTTTCAAAGTCTATTCTGACTTCGCTGTCAATGGCTTTATATTTATTGATGTGATTGCAAAATGAAAATTTGATTTGGTATTCCTGCAATATACGTAGTTTTACTTCTATTGTGGTGTTATTCCCCAAAAAAAAACATAAAAGTAATTAGGACTATCATATCTCTCAATTCTCTTAGGGCATCCACTATTCGCGAAGCCATCGAAATAGAGAAAAGACCTGTCTGTCTAAATAGACGCGATGACAGCACTCGCTTTCCCACAGCTTGGACCTCCGTAATTGCCAGATTAAACAGACCGGACACGCCCACCAACACCTAACCAATCACCGCACAGCCCCTTCATCACGCGGCATCCCCTCCTAATCAACTGATAACTATAAATCAAAGAAGCAGCGCAGATTTACCTTCAGTTCAGTTACTCTTGGGGAGTAGGCAGGCTGAAGCCCCGAGTTCGATCTAGACTCTGAAACTCTTCTTCATTTTTTGTCTCTTGATAACGGCTCCAAAGCAGGAGTCGGAACGTCGAGTATTTAATAAATTCAGACGCGGTTCTCACCCGGAACCTAGCTTTGTCCCGATTTGGCAGTTATAGACTTCTATTTATGGGGTGCGCCAAAAAAACAAAGTATACAAAAGAAAGTATAAGACAGTTGATGACCTAAGGGGTCTTAGATCTATCCGTTTAACAGATATTGACAATAGACAAAACGAACTTAATAATCTTCAACAAATCCTTCGACCCAACAGTGTCTTTTAATGCCTCATTTATCAGTTTTTCATCAAATAAATTGAATAGTGCTGGTAATATAAAACAACCTTGTCTCACTCTTCTTCTTATGATTATTTCTTTGTTTCTACTTTTTCCACATTTACTGCTACTTTTTGTCCTTTGTAAAGCTCTTGAATAAGACGTGGGTGCTTTCAATTCACTTCAATATCGTCAGTTTTATTAAGGTATATTGGAATCTACTCGGTCAAGCACTTTCTCCCAGTCAATAAAACACACATACATTCCCTTGTTCTTCTTCATCACATTCTCTGCCAAAATTCTGACACACGTTATAGCATCAAATTTAACACATCAAAAAATAGTCGATAAAACTGGTTCATCGTAATTGTCACGTAACATATGTACATAGACTACAAACAAGCATATGACACTATTAAAAGGAATAAGCTATATCAGGCATTACAACAGTTAGGACTCCAAAAAAGCTTAGAAAACTAATAGAGATGACGATCCGAAAAACAGAAAACAAAGTTATTATCAATGGAAATCTGTCCGAGGAATTTTCATTACAGAATGGGTTGCGACAAGAAGACCCATTGTCTACTTAGTACAAGAAGTAATTCTTAGGGAAAGTGGTATTAACTCTAATGGGTTAATATATGGCTCCAGGTACCAATGCCTAGCTTATGCTCATGACATTGTGCTGATGACGTGATCCAAGGCTGAAGTTGTAAGGACATTTAAACTGTTGGAAGCAAAAGCCAGAGAATGGGGCCTTGCAGTAAATGAAAATAAATCTAAATATATGATTATGAAGGGCAGCTCCACAAGAAATCTAGTTATCAACGCCGTTGGGAACAGGACATACACATTAGAGAAAGTAGATCATTTTGAATACCTAGATGTAACCATAACATGTAATGTAAATGATGAAAAAGAAATAGTAAAACGACTAGCTAGAGGAAGCAAAGTCGCAGCTATCTTTTCAAAGGTTTTAAGAGCTACAAATGTATAACGAGAAACGAAGCTACGGGTGTATTAAACAATAATAAGACCCACCTATATGAGCTGTCAATATGACTTAAAAATGTTCGTTATCATCAACTTAAGAATGATTTATCGCAAAATTTGGCAACTTTACCGCATTTTTGGAAAGAAAAACTTAATGGAGATAAAAATCTAGTAAAAATTATTCTAATGATTATGCAATAAAAAAGCAAACATCCCTACGTTTTATTACAATTTTACTGTTCATATACTTTACTACCTCTTTATTCACTACATAAATTGAAGGTGAAAAGGAAAATCTCTGATACACTTTAAACCGTTGTAAATCTCGGTTTATAGCCAGCCGTAGCGTTCGAGAGTTGTTCTTTGAGACCGGTCGTTAGTTTCGGACAGTTTATCTCCTTCCCAGATTAAAATTCTACTTTCGTTGTAATTGGGGCTGATTGTAATGTTGCTTATCAGAAAATTGCGTTCGGTTGTCTTGAGAAGAATTCCCTTTAAACGTGCACTTTGAAAAGTCGGCATTTATTTAGGTATCAAGTACAATATTTAAATAGATGCGTCTTATCTGCAATGGCAATGAAAGAATGCAATTTTGGTCTTCTTTGTGTTGCTATGATAAGACCACTTTTCTCGTTTTCCATTGTTCTTGATTGTAGTTCTAATTATTTTTTGTTAACGTTATCTTTTCTCAATTTGTCTGTCTTAGAATGTATATGTAGTTTAATTAGCATATTATTTTATAAAAAACAAAGTTTATATTTACCAAATGCAGTCTAGATTAACAAAATCATTATAACACCCGAAGTTTCCTTGGACTTCCATTGTGATATCGTCATCAGGTGAATGATAGGAAATAGAGATTATGGTATTTATATTATACCCTTAACCGGTCATGCGGTTGGTTGCCGGTGATGCGTAGCGGCAGAGGCCCAAAAAGAGCTCCTCAAATATTTTTAATTTGGAAGCCGCGAATCGCTAATGATATTTTCGTTCGAGATTATATATGCTGTCTCTATGAATTTTCTTTTGTACCAGTGTTCTTCCTTGTGAATTGCTCTGGCCTGGTCCCAGTGTTCGGTTCATGCGTGATTAGCTAGTCAAGACTTCGTTATCTCCCTCCCTTGACTAGCTGTGCGGTGTTCCTTAACCCTGGTGTCCGGCGGTCGCTTTGTCTGTCCAATGTAAAGATTGCCACATTCCCACGGTATGCTGCATATACAGTCATTAGGAATTGCTGGTGCGTCGGGCCTCGTTCTTGTTATCATGCTCCTCAAGGTGTTGTTGCTTTTGAAAATCATTCTAATTCCATAGCTGTGTGCAATTCTTCTAACTTTCTCCGACAAGCCTTTAGTATACGGTAATAGTAGAGTTGCTACCGTAGTGTTTATTTCTGTCTAGGTGGTTTGTGCAGCTCTTCAAACGTCTTGGTAATGATCGTTTCCGGATATCCATTTGCCAAAAAGTCTTCTCTAAGTTTCACTTGTTCTTCTTTAAGGGCCTCTGATGTGCTGCAGGTATTTTTGGCTCTATGGATTAGTGTTTTGATGAGGCCGGTTTTTGTTGCTGATGGGTGGTTGGAATTGTAGTGAAAGTATACTCCTGTATGCGTAGCCTTCCTGTAGACTGTTGGATTCCGGTCCTAGTCCTTCGAAACTTTACATCAAGGAATGGTAGGCATCCACTCTCTTCCATGTCCACAGTGAATCTAATGGATGGTTGGGATTGGTTCAGGTGCTCCAGGAAAGCCTGTAGTTCTATATCTCCGGGTTGCCAAATAATAAAAGGTGTCATCGACATACCTCAACCATAGCCTAAGCGGCTTCTCGTACCTCCCCAGTGCATGTTCGTTGAACCATTCCAAGTAGATGTTGGCGATGGTTGGTGATAACGGGAAACCCATAGGCAATCCAACTTCTTGCATGAAGAACCCGTCCTTCACCTGAAAGTAGCAGTTCCTGAGGCAACGTTCAAGTAAGTCCCTGATTGAGTCTATTGGCAGCTTCGTCCTCTCCATCAGGGTTTCGTCTTCAGTAAGTTTCTTTCTCACTATGTTGTGAGATTCGTCTAGTGGTACCTTCGTGACAAGGTTTTCAACGTCGAAATTCACTAAGCGATGTTCTGGCCCAAGTTCCATGGAGCTGATGATTTCGACAAAGTGCGTTGAGTCCTTGACGTGCTATGATGTTTTGCCCTCCAAATGTTGGATTGAGTTGCGGGAACTTGTAATCGATTGAGAGGTTCTCCAGCCTTGTGTATCGCGGGTGGTCCATAAAGATGTGGTGGTTTGTTGTGATGTGTCTTCAATTTTCTCCTTGTCTCGGGTAGAATGTATTCAGCATGATCTCTGAGAGTGTTGTAAGTTTGCCGTTCGATCTTGGATGTTGGATCAGTAGGCCGTTCTATCCATCAGGATGGTGGCATTTCCTTTGTCAGTTGGTAGAATGATGATAGATTTGTCGTCCTTAAGTGTTCTGATAATCCTCTTTTCGGATTGGTTGATGTTTTGCTTGATGTGTTGTTTTCTCAATTGCGGTTCTGACTTTCCATAATTGTAATATTTGCCAACACCATTAAACATAATTATGAATCATTCGAATTATGACAAATAGGAAAACTTTAACATAAAGGTGGCATAAAACATTTAAGAGAATAATTTGGTCAAGTGCGAGTTGGACTCGCATACTTAGGGTTCCGTACCACCTTCAAGATTCTAATACTCCAGTTTCAGACAAGCAGGGAATGAGTGCATTTTCTTATATTTCCCCTTATATATTTTAAAGGAAGCGTTTTAAATTTATAAAAAATATACACTTTGATTTTCCACACATAGACTTTTTATTTTATCTGCTTCAGGATTCGCTTGATTTTTATCAGAATACATATGTATTTAATTTTCTAATTTTGACCCCAAAAATTTACATTAGGGTTGTATTTTATTAATAAACTTTCAGAGAAGTCTTTCATAATCTACTGTCTGAGTTTTGAGGCTCTGTAGATTGGAAGATAAAGGGCAAAATAGGTTAAGTTTTAAATTATAAATTATCAAATCTGTTATTCAAGTAATTAAAAATACAAATAAAATATATTTTTCAAACTTTAAATAGTGTAGTTTCTATAGTGGGAATTATGTCGACGTTTAATATTTGTGTTAATATCTTTTAAACAAAGGATTTAAAAATATTCTCCTTATTTTTCCAATAAAGTTCCGGTGAGGGGCTATACTACCATTTTTTAGCTTATGGTTTCGGTGATATGGGGGGAAGGTGGTTAAAAATTTTTATATTTTTGTTAATATCTTTTAACTAATTTATTTTAAATATATGAAAAAAATATATACTAGATTGGTAGGTAATTAACTTGTACAGAATGAGCACCTTTTAATGTTTACATTTTTTACTTCCTGGGTAGGTACCTAACAACATTCAATGTATTATTTATTTGCTAGAGTTGTATTTTGTTATAATTAATTTTGTCTTTTTAGTTATAGGTAGAAGTCGGTTATATTTTTTTAAAAAATGTTTTATTTTCAACTTGGTGTTTAATTGAGGTTTTTAATTTAAAATTTTATTAATTAATATTACTTGAAACTCATTTAAAACTTTCAAATTAGATTGCTTCACTTCCAGGGTAACTAAGTGTATTGGCATTTGCTTTTATCGTACTCCAAAGGCTAAAAACTCCAATTAAGAAGTTTCAATGGCTTTATATTGTCACTTTGGAAATATTCTTTCCAAGGAGTAATTTTCTACTAAGTGGAGTCTTGACTTATTTTTATAAAAATGTAATTTTTAAATAAAACACTTTTATTTTAAGATTTTGTGTTACTTATATTTATTAAAACATTTGTTCAAATGAAAAACATTATATGATAAAATTGTGAACGTAATTGGAGTTTGTTTGGCAGATAGGCAGTTGACAGTAGACAACAGTTAAGAAAGGATTTTTGAAACTTCACTTGTTAAGAAGAAAAATGGCGGGTGCGAAGAGTTGCACTTTGTATGAAACGTTTTAACACAACGTCTGATTTTATTGAAATTTTGCAGATATGTTTTTGAAGGCAAATGATTACGATTTTCGTCTTTATATTTAAGAGCTACTCCTTAAAAGTCCGTGAAATGTGGGGCAAAGTTTATATGGAAAAACAGGACTCCCCAAATCTATCTCAAAATGATTACATTCAGGTAATTTAGCTCTGTTCGTTTATATCCGTTGAAATAATTGACAAATTTAAACGGTGAAATCACATAAAAAAATCTGTTTTGCTAAAGTACTTTTTACAATTAATACAATAACAATTCAATAAATCCCGCTTAGCAACTTTTAGAACGCCGGATTGTTTTGTTTTAAAAAGCTAAGAGATACAGAAATATATACTTCGTCTTGATTTATTCAACATTGATTGGTTAACAACTTTGATTTTCCACTGTTATTTTTATTAGGGCCAAATACTAGGACATCCATTAGTATATAGCAGTATCGTGAAATGATGCTCTAAGCTATGTCCATGATTGTAACTGCCAACGACTAGCAGAGTTACTTTTTAACTGTTTGAGGTTATGTCAACAGGAAGATTTCAAACGCCATAAAGAAATTATCAATTGTGCCAATTAATAATTATTTTTCTTTATTTTCAATAACAACTGCATAATGTTATCATAAGAATCTTAGAGCCTGAACTTTCTGGAGATAGCCTGCAGTGCACAAATGTCGTGGTAAGACCAAAGAGAGTGAGGGCAAGAGGCTATTTCACTCGGTTGGAAGCTGCTGCCAATGAAATACGATCACCATGTTGTTCATTGGCTGCTTCCACCCCATAAGTGAAATAGCCTGTTACTATCTCTATTGCCCTCCCTTTCTAGCCTTGCCACGAATTTGTGCATTGCAGGCTATCTCCAGAAGGTACCTGCTCTAAGACAAGAATTTAGGTATTGCCAACTCAGTACACTTCAGATTGATCACCAGGTACTTAGTATATAATAGTATAATTAGTTTTGTTTCTATACCTGTTAAATATCGATTTGCAGGAACAATTTTGAATCCGGCATATATAAAATTCAGTGATAACACATATCAAGTTCTAAACTGCTATTTGGTGCCATTATGTACAGAGTATTTAGTATAGCAGGCATAACCATACCTTAAAGTGATAAAAGTAACATTAATAATAATTACTTTAATTAGATATCACTTTGAGTCCTTAAATCAACGCGTACCAGTTCATTTTATTCGTATAACTGTTACCTCTCAATTTAAATGTCCCCGGTCTATTAACGTTATACATTCCAAATAAAAATAAAGAATAAAAACTACCCGAGTAAAAAAAACAAAAAGTTGAAAATAAATCATTAGCAAAAACATTGACTGACTTCCAAGTAGAACTGAAAAGTTTAAATTACTTGACAATACGGAATACTAGACAATAAATAACACATGCACTGTTGTTATGTTGAGACAAAGCAAAAAGATGTAAACCATAAAGGTGTTCATTCTGTACAAATTAATTACCTACCTGTCTGGTAGTTTTTTGAAGATACTAGCTCATTTCCTTGTCTCAGGCAGACTTCAATATACCTATACCAGTAAAAGTCTTACTATGTGAGAATGGATAAACGATTGTTCAGTTACAACTTAAATAAACAGTAAGGTTCCATCTGGTTCGGATAGTAGTATCCATCAACCTCTCCTGCCTCTAAAAATGAAACTGAGAAGCTGATAGTTCCCGAAACTGGTGCATCAAACATGTTCATCTAAGTGTGTGAAGAAGTATAAAATTTAATTAGTACTGGCAGTTAGTCTAGGAAATCTTGGAAACGCAAAACAAAATATCGACGAGAAATGGAACCTGCCGTTAATTAAGAGACACGCATCAAAAGAATATTCCCACCTTCAAGACAAAAAGCACCCAATTGATGACAAGAGGTAATAGTGGAACATTGAAAATATAACACTTTGAATCAACACCTTGTCAAATAACTCTAAAACGGTCTAACTTAAATCACATAATTTTTATTAATGTTACATTAAAATTCATTAGAGGAAGCAAAATTTGCAGTAATGTACAGAGTGTTTTATTTAAAATAAATAATAATTTGTGAAATAAAAGTTTCGAAATCAATAACTTAGTAGTTTGACCATTTACTTTCGGCTGTAGAAAAAAACACGATTTTATTCCATATAGTCTCCCTGAACTTCAGTACACTGGTTTTGGTGATCTTATGGTGTCCATTCCTATAGTGAGATCCGGAAGACTAACAAAATGACATTTCACGGCTGCTATTGGGACTACGTTTGATCGAAATAATTTAGACGTGAGCATTTCCAGTAGTCTGAGAGGTCATATCTGACGAATATGGTGGATATTGTAACGACTCGTAAATCAGTTGCATAATCTTCGGGAATGATAGTATTAATAAAATATATTTGTTTTCTGTATACCAAGAACTCTTTCATAAATACACCTGGTCCAAAAGTTTACAACACTAGTCTGACGTGGTTGTATTACTAGTTTGAAAGTAATCCATGAACAAAATTATTTTTATATATCAAAAAACTGGTTTTCGATTTATGGAGCTTAACTTGCTTCAGAGTAGAAATACTAGGTTCACACATTAACCTCTGCCGTCGATTCAGGATCATAGTGGTAGGGCCAAGTCTCTGCCAGATTGATGAGGTGATGGACAAACTTGAAATTTCTAAAATGCCTTAAATGTTGCTGAGAAAGATGCATTCGAATTGTCGAATGTGATTTTGCTCATTAATAGAGAATATGACACTTATTATGCAGACATTTCATGTAGATTTTGGCGATGGTTGGCGATACCAGGGACAACATCTACATATCTTAACCAAAACTCTGGTTAAGGCATGTCGACAACACCTTCATTATTAGGCAACATAGAGAGAGATAACTACAGGCGTGTCTGGAGGATCTAAACTGATCATAACCATCCACCACATTCATCATGGTGAGAGAAGAGAGTGGGTTCCTACAGTCCTTGATGTGAAGTGTCAAAGGACTAGGACCGAAATCGAAACAACAGTCTATAGGAAGCCTATACATACAGGGTTATACCTACACCACAACTCTAACCACTCATCAACAATGATGACTGGCAAGATGAAAACACTAGTCAATAGAGTCAAAAATATTTGCAGCACTCCCGAGGCCTCAGAGAAGAAGAAATGCAACTAAAAGAAGACGTTTTGACGTATGTATATCCGAGGCCATCATTAACGACGCATTGGATAAACCACCTAGGCAGAAAGAGGAAACCACGATATGAACCATATTACTGCCATACACCAAAACCTTGTCGGAAAAACTTAGACATATTAAATACAGATATGGAATCAAAATGGTTTTTAAGGGCAACAACACCTTGAGGAGCATGATCACAAAAACAAAGCCGAATAATCATGCAGTACCAAAAAACTGTATATCTAGCATACCCTGTGAATGTGGTAATCTCTACATTGGGGTGACTAAGCGCCTACTGAACACCAGGGTTAAGGAGCACCGCATAGCTACTCAAAGGGCGGAATTAACAAGGCTGGGATAGCTAATCACGGCTGGACCGAACACCATAACATCAACTTTGACCAAACAAGGGTAATTCATAAAGAAGAGCACTGGTATAAAAGAATATTCATAGAGACGACCTACATAATTCCTAATGACATTATAATCAGGGAGCCCAGCCTCCAAATGAGAATGACCCAATGGAAATGACCTGTTAACGGTATAAATGAGACGGATATTCTGAATTTCCCATCATTTACCTGATGATGATAGCAGATCCAAAGCTATTAAAACGATGTGAGATCAATCATTTCAAGACTATGGAAGTCCAAGGAAACTTCGAGGAACGGGTTACATTGTCTACGAGCTTCAGACTAACATTCAGCCAAAATATTGCTCACATTGTATTGTGAGATGCCTATGAGTTCTACTAAATCTCTCTAGGTTCAATCTTTCAGAACTTATCCCGTATTATTCTCGTTTTTTTTATAACCTTCTGAACACCTTCTGAATTGGGCGGTAAGTTATCCTTATACAATATTAACAATTATTCATAAATTTGTTATGATGCTTCACCTTCTAAAAATAAGAATTCTTTGCTGCACTGTACAAAACACCTTTGACCGTCAACTTTGAATAGTTGTGTATACACAGATAAGTTCACAGACATATGAATTTTCATGCGTTCATAAAGAAGCACTACCAATATAAAAAATAAAACGACGAACCTTATAGCACCAATGCTGATACAACGAAAAAATTTATTAAGAACCCCATATTAATCCAAAGATTCATAGCTTCCACGAACATTAGAAAGGCCATTTAGTTCGGGATACCATTCACAAAATTAATATCTCACTAATTAACAGTTTAAGAAGCTTCACTTTCCACTGAAACTCCAAAACATCACTTCATCATCGAACACAAATCTCCTATTTTCGCTGATAAAACACTAGAAAACTTTTCAGCAGATGAAGCAATGCTGTATGCCAATTTGTTGAGACGAGTGCTTTCCAAAACTGTTACACTCAAAGCAAATATTTAATTTGATAATTTCTGCTAGACTATTAATCTAAGTTTAACTCCACTTAAAACTTTAAAATAGGATTGTCTAACTTTCTTAGCAGGGAGGGTATTGACATTTGCTTTCATTTTACTCTGGAGCTGAAAATCCCTCTCAGGGACATGACAGAGGGAAATCCTTTTTCAAGTTTGAATAACTTTCCATCCCGTCGTCTTTGAAAATTTATGGTGCCCCAGTGTGCAATTTTTACCTGGTTGATATTCAGAATCTCAACGTTAGGGCAATCATAGATTTGTTTTCTTTCGGTAAACCATGAGAAGTTATTTGAAGAACAGTCATATATTTTCGATTTCATATGATTCTCTCGAGCTATGCAAATATATCTTTCTAGATTAAACTTTTGTCAGTAGGTAACAATTTTGTTGGTTTCAGAAATTTATAACAAATCAAATCCATAAGTAATTTCGAAAAGATTGTTGAGGAGGTCTGAATTATTTTGTTATACAAATCTCTCCTCAAATTTTTTCCTGTAACAGATAAGTATTAAAAAATTGTATGTAGAACAAAGTGTAGAAAGGCAATTTCGTAAAATTGCCCGGATTACTGGTTGTCTGTACAGAGATTCTTCCTCACAGTTTTTCTGAGAGAAAGAGATGTCAAAGGAAACTTTGATCAACAGTATTGTGATATAAGTAATGTATTGTATATTGTGTAATACTTATCTGTGTATGGAGACGTTTCTGTTCATTGGGTTTTCTCTCATCCATTTTTTTTCCTGCAACAGATAAGTATTTAAAAATTGTATATGTAGAACAAAGTGTAGTAAGGCAATTTCCTAAAATTTCCCGGATTACTGGCTGTCTGTACAGAGATTCTTCTTCACATTTATTCCGAGAGAAAGAGATGTCTACAAAATGATCAATCAGTATTCCTGTATATAAGTAATGTATTGTATATTGTGTAATACTTATCTGTGTATGGAGACGTTTCAACTCCGAGTCTGGAGTCGTTGTCAATCGTTTAGTGTTGTTTTCGCGGTTTTTTCTAAAAAAATTCGCTTTGATCTTGAATTTGTTGTTTGTCAAAAAATTTGACACTGACAATTTGTCGTTTGGCGATCACTTGACGCTGAGGTTACCGTTTTTTTGTTCTGTTAGCAATAAATTCCTCCAGCCCAAATGAAGGTCCGCTGAAGGTGCTCCGATTTCAGTGTTGTTTATCATTATACTGCTGGCTTCTTTAAGTTTTATTTTTTTAAATTTTCTTCTCTCAACAAAATCTTTGTTTAATCCCAGTCTATCCTATGGCTGCCGGTGCTCGTTAATACATGATTGGCCAAATTTGATTTGTCCACATGTCTTCTGGAAATGTTATATTGATGTTCTTTTTTCCTACACTTTTTAAATTTTCTTCTCTCAACAAAATCTTTGTTTTATCCCAGTCTATCCTAAAGCTGCGGGTGCTCGTTAATACATGATTGGTCAAATTTGGTTTGTCCACATGTCTTCTGGAAATGTTATATTGATGTTCTTTCTTCCTTAACTTAAAGAAGCCAGCTGTATGATGATAAACAACACTGAAATCGGAGCACCTTCAGCCGACCTTCATTAGAAAAAACCTCGAAAACAACAATAAACGATTGAGAACTACTCCAGACTCAGAGTTGAAACGTCTCCATACACAGATAAGTATTACACAATATACAATACATACTTATATACAGGAATACTGGTTGATCATTTTGTAGACATCTCTTTCTCTCAGAATAACTGTGGGGAAGAATCTCTGTACAGACAGCCAATAATCCGGGCAATTTTACGAAATTGCCTACTACTTACTTTGTTACACTTTGTTCCACATATACAATTTTTAAATACTTATCTAAAATGGCAATCTGTTCAATAGAAATAAAACACATCAGAAATACCAACGTTTCAAATATTCTGAATTTGTCAATGGCTTTATATTATTGAAGTATTGCAATTAGATAAAAGTAACTTATCTGTTGCAGGAAAAAATCTGGAGGAGAGAAAACCCAATGAATAGACAAAATAATTCAAGACCTCCTCAACAATCATTTCGAAATTACTTAGAATATCATATGTTATTTGACAGATGACAACTAGGAATATTTCGGTTATTAAATATGGAGAGTTATACGAATTTGCCCCAGAATATATGGAAACCCCAAAATTCACAGACAATTATCCCTTAAGACCAATAGTATCTAGTATTCAGGGACCACAAAACAATATTTCCAAATGGATTGCTGAAGTGCTCAATATGGCTTACAACAAAAATAATGAGTACTACATAAAAGATAGTTTTGAATTCGCAGAGAACATAAATAAGTTGAAGATACCTGAGAATGTGGTCGTGGCATCATTGGATGTGATAAACTTGTTTGGAAATTTGCATGAGAAGTTAGTGATCAAAGTAATAAAAATTAAATGGTCTAATATTAAACCACATTGTAATATCACCCAAAAATTGTGTTTAGAGATATTAACATTCATAATTCAAAACAGTTATTTTTGCTTCCAGCAAAAGTATTACAAACAAACATCGGGCTGTGTAATGGGGTCAAAACTGAGCCCAATACTATCCCTGTATGTGATGGATTACCTGTTAGACACATGCTTACAAAAACTGACATTTAAACCAGTCTTTATCAAAAAATTTGTTGATGATATAATTATTGCCCTACCACAAGATAAAATAACTGAAACACTTGACATTTTCAAGAATTTTGACATGAAACTACAATTCACAGTTGAGATGGAAGACCAACAAAAGTCCGTTCCGTTTCTAGACACAAAAGTATGTCGGGTAAATAATCAAATAAAAATTGACTGGCACAGAAAAAATAGTAACTCAGGCAGTGTGATACATTTCCAATCAGAACATCCAATAAGTATGAAAATCAATATAATCATATCATAATTTTACACAAAGATCTTCATTTAAAGGCTTACAAGATTTCTCAAGAAATAAAGCCAACAGCCTTTAGTTTACGTCGTCAATTCGTTAATTGGGCCATACAACAGATACTTGAAAATGTGATTTTTTTCAACAAAATCATCTACAGCGATGAAGCACATTTTGAACTGGCTGGATTTGTGAACAAGTAAAATTGTCGAATCTGGGGTGAAGCAAATCCACGAGAAATAATGGAAAGATCGATGCGGTGCGGTTTTTGGACTGGCGTAGTGATTGGTCCATACTTTTTGAAGATGGCAATGGAAATGCTGTTACTGTGAATGGTGATCGATATTGAACGATGATTACTAACTTCTTGTGGGATGAATTGGAACATATTGATGTGCAACATGTGGTTCCAGAAACAATCAATCTTTTGAAACAGAAATTTGGTAATCAAATAATTGCTCGAAGAGGAAACAATACTTGGACCCTAGATCTTGCGATCTAACACCTCTAGACTTTTTCCTATAGAGCTATTTGAAAGAAAAGTTCTATGCCAACGATCCACAAACAATTGATGACCTAAAGGAAAACATTATTGACTGTTTTCAAGTAAACTTGAACCGCAGTTATGCCATAAAGTTACCGACAATTTTGGCAAAAGATTAGAAGCTTGTCGTACAGCAGCAGGTGGTCACTTACAAGATATTGTTTTCCATTACTAAACCGAAACAATTCTCAAATAATTGTGTATTTTATTAAAAATTTAAAAATTAACCTCAAATTGGAACACCCGTTATAAGAACAAATCTTATACAGATATTGTATTTACACATATACAGTGTATCACGACTATGGCTCCCCATTTTTCCGAAAATAGTTGCAAGAGAGTGTTGATCGGGTGATTCGTTATTGTAAATATAGATATGGTATTTTAAATTGTAAATTCAGAATTATGACAGAAGCTGATGAGGATTAAAAATTGTTGGAAAAATTCATGGCCTTCTCCAGAGATCCAAATATAAAACTATCCAGAAACCCCCGTTACAAAGATAAAGCATGAGGTAACGCGTGTGTAGTTATTTTCTGGAACTCTTCTCTGTTAACAGCCATCAATTAATCAACTAACAAGCCCCAACCAAATAGACTCGGAGGTTCTCCAAGGTTCAATATTCGGCAGCTACTAGTTCTTTTATAGACATCGGACTTAGGCCTGCAAATTGGCAAATTTTTGGCAGAAAATACGCAGATTTATTTTGACTGTAAACATACCGGTTATACAACAACAATAGAAAAAAATTAACAAAGACTTGAAATCAATATCAGAATATTCTAAAGCACACACAACTTACACATAAATCGGAATAAATCTGATAATATTATTAACCGACTTAAAACATGTCTTGTTTATTTATATTTAGATGTTCTGAAATGTACAGAATTATGCAGAAAAGTGAAGCAGTCTATACAAAACCACTCAAAAACTTTGGCAAATTACAAATAATTGTATAAGTCTATTTCGCTGGAAAGGAGTTCTCGTGATATATGATATAGTTCTAAATATGTGGATATATATCTGTATATATATTTACTTATGTGTTTTTATATAAAACACTCGAACCATCTGTCAGGCGTATGGTATATTTTATAGCATAGTATGCCTTCATATACTTAAAGTACTCAATAGACGGTAGATGTCACCGACATCTATTAGGTTCAATACACTGACTGTTGTCTTACTGATGTGTTATAATCCAAGTATTTCACTTTAGAACTTGTCATTCAAGAAGCGTATCTGACGAGAACTCCTGGTTCGAAACGGCTGTCATACTTGAATGTTTAAGTTCTAAATATGTGGATATATATCTGTATATATGATTAAAAACTGTTATATGATGAGGACATAAACAAATCATATACAGGATGATTGATTGATTGATATATATGTTGGAGTTGAATTATATTTATACAGTGTGATTAAAAACTGTTTATTTTATAGCCATAAAAAGTTGCAAAAAGTGTGGAGAGGCATTAATGTTTCACAGGGCGATAATATAAAATGTTAATAAAATGTTAAAAATGAAATAATTTATGGGGTAGCCCACAAGGAGTTATATACTATGGTTGTAATATAGGACGGATTTGATTTAAAAAATATGGGATGGATTTTACTCAGTCCTATAGTTTACAGAAGGAAGCTAACAAATTTATTCTTCTCCGTGTACAGTCGTATGTACAGGATGTTGGTACATAGGGTGGGTGGAGTTATCTATAGTTAAACAGAGTTGTCAAAAACAGCTGAAAAAAGGTTACATGGCGTGGTCCATAAGGCATAAATATATTTTGGGCTAAGTCAACGCGTACTACTACATTTTGTTCGTAAACATTTACCTGTCAATTTAAATAAAATGTATCATTTTATAATGTTGAGGCTTTCGATGTTACCTGGTCCTGTCTATTAAGGTTATACATACAAAACAAAAAATAAAGAATGAAAACCTGAGTTCAAAAAATCTAAAAAGTTGAAAATAAAACATTAAAAAATATACAACAGACTTCCACCTATAACTAAAAAGCTAAAAATAATTATAACAAAATATAACTCTAGCAAATAAATAACGCATTCAATGTTGTTAGGTACTTACCCAGGAAGTAAAAATGTAAACATTAAAAGGTGCTCATTCTTTACAAATTAATTACCCAATCTAGTATATTTTTGAAGTCGGTGCCATGCAACAATCAAGTTTGATGAAGTAGTAGATAAGTACACAATGAAGGATTTTAGATTTACTTGGTACCTACTTCAAAATTATACTAGATTGGTAGGTAATTAATTTGTACAGAATGAGCACCTTTTAATGTTTACATTTTTTACATCCTGGGTACCTTACAACATCAAATGCGTTATTTATTTGCTAGAGTTTTATTTCGTTATAATTATTTTAAGCTTTTTAATTATAGGTCCACGAAGTTGGTTATTTTAAATACCAAATAACATTTGTCATAATGACATTCAATGTCAATATTATAACTTTGTATCATCATTCTTCAATCTGAACGATTTGCTAACTTATTTAATTAATGTCAACTTATGTAATTATTTTAAGTTTTAACAAATATACTCAATTAACAACAAATATAACTTGTAGGTTAGGTTGGCTGAAGAAGTAAATAAACCAAATTTACGAAAGCTCTCAATGGAGAAATGAGACTCTTGTTTCATTTGTCCTATAAGATCCTGTTTTCAATATATATATATATATATATATATATATATGTATTTACTATTATAATGGTATTAAAGGCTGGAATGTTGTATATCAGAAAGTGGTTATATATATACGTTCTGAAAGGAATTAGTGTCTTTCACATTGGATATCACCCTCACTACTGAGATTCCAATGCAGCAAAACGTATATATATATGTCAAGGTCAGTATTCAGCATCCACCCATAAAGAATTAAAATCGAAAGCTTCTGGATATGTTACGATGCTAATAGTAAACTTCCAACTAAAATATTTAAGCTGCTGTAAAAAGTAAGAATAGCTTCTTTATTTTATTTGTGTATCGCGTTAACGCCCAACTATAAATTGGGATGATTTTATGATTTGATTGGCTTTTATTTTGAAAACAAGCATCAGAAGTATTTAATATCTTGTAGAGCGAGTTATAAGTGTGAGTTGTGCCAAGGAAAACGTCAATTAAAGGCAAAATATATGAAGTTAATAGCTTTAATTTATACAAAACTCCTCCCAAAATGTGCGTCAAGGACAAAAGAACAAATTAGTCATACAATATGTCAAGCATTCATGTTACTTTTTCAAAATTACAGCATTCTGACTACGTTTTGTTAGAATGAAAGATATTCTGAGGTTCTGGAGTACAAATTCAAAAAGAAATGCGGTGTGAAACATTGTCACTTGTCATCTGTTGAATAGGTGAGCACACATCTTACCTGTAGGGCTCGGCGTTAACTTCATAAGGACATGATGGACGTTTTTGTTGATAAAAGTGTACTTTTTTAGAAACGACAGTCCTTTTGTCATGACCCTCGACCTGTGCAAACTGGCGACAGCATTGTTGATGGCCCTGATGTACTCCCTGACACCAAAGTTCGTGTGAGGCAATATCAGCCCGATGTTCAACGTATCGTTTTGTTGATTCAAAGATTTCGAATGTGTATAAAACGTGCACGTCACTGACCCCAACAATCCCAAAGTAAATAACAACGAGACCAACATGTTCGAGCTGATTCGGCGGCCGTCACAACACGAACACATAATATTTACAACGGCACAGGGTTAATTAATTTTTTTCGAAACGCAATGACGGACGTAGTTTGAGAGGAAAATTATTTGAATCGGGGTGCACGTTGCACGCGATCCCAATTCCGTGGGGTTAGGAAACCAGACGAGCATCCAGTGTTGTCAGATGCTGGACGAGGGTTGTCTTCGAGCTTTTCCTTCTCGTCGTCGTCCTGGCTGGATTTCTACGTGATGAAAACTCGAACCCGTTCATAATTGATTAAAGTAAAGGTGGATCTTTCATTCTAAGTTTCGAGGTGTGATAGATGGACTTTCTGAAGGAAATCGGAAAAAATCAGTCGGCATTTTCCGGTGATATAAACTTTTTAAATAAAATATTGAAAATGAAAAAGTTCAGGTAGATTAGATTTATTGGTAGGAAATCGTAGCAAAATTACTTTGTCTTGGGCTTCTTTGGATTACTTTTATGTTTTTTTTGGGCAATAACACCACAATCGAAATAAAACGAAGTATATTGAAGGAAAACCAAACGTTTCAAAGGCTATTCTGACTTCGTTGTCAATGGCTTTATATTTATTGATGTAAATTGCAAAATGAAAATTTAATTTATGACATTTAAATTGACCTTAGAACAACAAATTGTTGTTTTTAGATATACAGGTAGCACAAAAAATTCCAAAGATCATATATTATAGTTAAACAACTTTCAAATTAGAAGAATTTGGAAGAGTTGTCTTTAGAATTTATAAGTGGCGTTCCTAGATACGACATTGTTATAAGATAGCGCATTCGCCAAAAATGCGATCAAAGAATTCTATTGTTTCAGTGATCCCATTAACGTCAAAAGGGAAAACCTAGGAAAAACCTTATGAGCTATCCCGATAGTGGGTTGTTCCAAAGGAGGTTACCATTAATAATTTCTTTCTTAATTGTCGGTAACCAGATACGATTAAATTCTACAGAAGTAGAAGCGATACAATCGTCTTAATTCAAAAGAATTAAGGCAGACTCTTTTATTTTTGTGTTATGTTGTTCTTTGTGAAGTATAGTTGAATTGTCAAATTGTATTTTATGGCCTAGGTCCCAAGCATGTTCACAAATTTTCGGTTTTTCAAATTGTCGTTTCTTTATGTAATTCTTGTGTTCATTTATTCGTACGTTTGATGGTCTCGATGGTTCTCCAATATAAAATTTATTGCATTCGCAGGGAATCTTGTATATGCAGGTTTTTGAGTTCTGGGTATACAAAATTCCTTGCTAATGCAATAAATTTATATTGGAGAAACATCGAGACCATTAAACGTACGAATAAATGAACACAAGAATTACATAAAAAAACGACAATTTGAAAAATCGAAAATTTGTGAACATGCTTGGGACCTAGGCCATAAAATACAATTTTACAATTCAACTATACTTCACAAAGGAAAACATAACACAGAACGGAAAATAAAAGAGTCTGCCTTAATTCTTTTGAATGAAGACGATTGTATCGCTTCTACTTCGGTAGAATTTAATCGTATCTGGTTACCGACAATTAAGGAAGAAATTATTAATGGTAACCTCCTTTTGAACAACTAAGTATCGGGATAGTTCATAAGGTTTTCCCTAGGTTTTCCCTTATGACGTTAATGAAAGTCACTGAAACAATAGAATTCTTTGATCGCATTTTGGCTAATGCGCTATCTTATAACAAAGTCGTACCTAGGAACGCCACTTATAAATTCTAAAGACACTCTTTGAATACATGATCTATATAATTGTTTGTGCTACCTGTATATCTAAAAACAACAAATTTTCTAATGTCAATTTAAATGTCATTAAATTTTCATTATGCAATTTACATCAATAAATATAAAGTCATTGACAACGAAGTCAGAATAGACTTTGAAACGTTTGGTTTTCCTTCAATATACGTCGTTTTATTTCGATTGTGGTTTTATTGCCCCAAAAAATATAAAAGTAATCAAGAATATGCCACAAACAACGTTTAGAAGACTTCTTTGAATTGTAATGTTTAAGTGGTCATAAAGTAAAGCTATCTTTTAATAAAACACAACGTATGTAAGTGTAAATAAATGTAGATCAAATTCATTTGTAAAATATATAAAAATCAAAATAAACTTAATGTATAAAGTATACCAACTCATTTTATTTAAATAGTTCAATAGATATTGCCATTTTTGAGTCACTGTAGAAATTTTTAACTATACCAAACAACTTTAGGTGCAATGGATAAAAATGGGAATATTTCAAGATGAAAGTTTAAACAGATTTCATCACGAGTTAACTTGCAATGCACAAAGACTCTGCCAGACTATAAAGAGAGGCCAATAGAGAGAGCAAGAGGCTATTTCAGTCCATTTGTTCATTGGCTGTTCCAACGCACCAAGTGAAATAGCCTGTCACCCTCTCTATTACCTTCTCTTTCTAGACTTGGCACGATATTTATGCTTTACAACCTACCTCCGGAAGTATATGCTCTAAGCCTGTTAAGAAAATCACTGACATACTACAGACATCCGTGCTGAGATTTTCAAGTTTCAAGCCTCCATTATAAAATTTAAAACAAAATAAAAATTTCAAGGCTACTGTATATAGCAAGAAAATAATTTTCTTATCACGAGTTGAAACCCATAGAGTCAAGAATGTTTTTTAAGGGATACATACTGTTAACCTTCCATTCTCCCTTCAACTATTTCCTGTAACACTTCCAATCTTTCCATTCTCTCTCGCTCAATCCTCGTCTTTGCAGGGAAATAGTCGACTAGTTCTCTCCAAGATCGTCTTGGCCAACAGTTTTTTTTCTGCCTACTTGATTCCAGTCCGTCAATTTATTGAGGCTTTTTACGTTTTTCTTCATTCGTCGTTATGCCAAGCCTTGTTCATTCACAGCATCTTCTCCAGAATTCCTTCAGTAGATTTTCCTCCGGTGTTTTTTATTTTTTACCCAAACGACTGTCGTATATGTGAACATGCTTTAAATATAGATTTGGTCGATCCTAAACTTCCTTCTCTGTTACGTGTTTCCATTTTTTGTTACTGTATGTCCTACTTATGTGAATTTGTCTCTTATTTCTTTATTCTCTTCTACCGTTATGTTTTGTACGTATTTATCTGTGACCGGTAGGTACTAATTTGACTGTAAAGCCTGTGTTTTGTTCGTCTTGGGCTATCACTTCTGGTTATCAGCAAAACACAGGCTATAAGAAATGTTCACTGCTTATGGGTATTCCTATTTCCTTGCATTTGGTTTTCAAGAAGTATTCTAGAAAGATCTGGAAAAAGGCAGGTGATTCCAGACATCCTTGTAAAAGACTTTTGGTTGTGTCAAAATTTGATATAATTTCGGTTCCTGATTTTAAATCTACATTATAATTCTTTGTGTCAGAATTTATTCGTCTTGTAATTATGTACGATTGGGTTACTGATTCTCTTTTCTAGGAATAGTATCTTATGCTTTCCTTAGCTATATGAAAGCTAAATGCACCTCTCTGTTTTTAGGCTGTTTATTCTCTTGCTTAACAGTCTATATGGGATCTCTAGAACACCTACTCTCCGGCATTTTGGATTATCCTACCATATCTTCCCATAGTTGCAAGGACATTAACTCCTGGGCAGTTTTCACAGTCTCTCGCCATTCGTCAACATCGATGTTAATCAGATTCCTTTCCATTATTTTCCCAAAAATTACTTTTCTAACAATTTCTCGTATTATTCTGAATAGTATATTTGTTCCATTTTTGAATAGCTCAGGCGGTTTTATTATTCTGTACGGATTTTACTGCTTTTACTGCCTCTTCCTCTATTATATTAATTGATACATTTTCAATAATTACCTCTTCATTGTTCTCTTCCTCATCAAATTCTGCTCTATTATCTATATGCAGTTTTTATAGTCGATTTCTCAATCTTTATCTTCTATGCCTTGAATATAAGTTTTCGCCTCTCTATTTGTTATTAGGAAGTTCGGTACTTTCCATGCTTCTGACCTTCTAGTCATTCCTATGAAGAAGATTTACGGAACATCAATCGCATGGTGGCGCTACTGCATACAAGAGTACAGTAGGCGCCATGCATAAGATTTTTGTATATCTGGCGGCCATTGTACCCTTTCTTTTTCTATATATCTACAGTTTCTTCTGGGTAATCTATTCTACTTAAATATTGCTTTTGCTCTTAGGTCAAAACGGAGAGGAAAATATATGGATTGTCCACTAAGTCATTCAGATTTGAGACCATTAGACTTTTCATAGGGATTTGCATAATTGAATTTAAAGTGTCGAAGTAGTGAATGAGAACAAAAATTGCCTAAAGTTTTGTTATTACTAATTTCATTATTGTAATATTTTAAATATTTAATTGTGTTTACCGCTTTCAGCGTGGTATCCGGTGACCTATATTTGTATTTTACAAAATTCCGGAAATTAAATTGACCTGTTCTAAGATTCCTTCTTTAGTCGAACATTTTGGCAATAATGAATTTATTCGAAACAGTTGCATCTTGAATTTAATATATTGCATTTAACAATAAATGTTTGCCACTTTTTTGTATAAGCATTCGAAAAAAATATGGTTCTAGGAAATGAGAGCAATGCAAAAAGGGGGATAATGACTAAGATCTACCAAGTTTCAAATGTATTAAAAGTGGATGAAGATTACATAAAGTGGAAAATATTTATTGTTAAACGCAACATATTAAGTAATTTCGAAAAGATTGTTGGGGAGGTCTTGTATTATTTTGTCTGCTCATTGGGGTTTTCCCCCTTCAAATTTTTTTCCTGTAACACATGAGTATTTAAAATCGTATTTGTGGTTTGGGAGTATGGTGCTGCAGAACTGCACTCCTTCCTAGATTCAATCAATAGTCAAGAACCCACAATTATATTTACATTGGAAATCAAAAATTTACATAAACTTGCTTATCTTCATGTCTTTATAGATAGAACATACAACACAATAAGTAGAAGCACTTATCGAAAACTTACGAATACTAATACATATTTGAATTTTAACTCCAACCATTCATTGAATGTAAAAAAAGGTGTTGTAAAGTGCACATATATTAGAGCAAAACACATATCATCATCCAACGAAATATTTAACGACGAGGTCAACATTATCAAAGAACATCTACTCCAAAATGAATATCCCCAAGACTTTATAAATAAAACTATAAATCAACTAGAAAGAAAGAAAATCGTAACAACATTGCGCTCTATCCTCACACATACCAAACCATTTAAGGCAACTCAACATTCCAAAACTTGCGTGTACAGTGGTGTGTGTGACTGTGGCCATAATTATACCAGTGAAACTTCAAGACCTTTAGAAGTAAGGAAAAAAGAACACCAATATAACATTTCGAGAAGACATGTGGACAAGTAGTCAAATTTGGCCAACAATGTAAGCACCGGAAGCCATAGGATAGATTGGGATAAAACAAATATCTTGTTGAAAGAGGAAAATTTAAAAAAGAGAAAACTTAAAGTAGCCTGCTGTATGATGATAAACAATACGGAAATCGGGGCCCCTTCAATCGATCTTCATTTGAGCTGGAGAGATCTATTGCTAGAAGAGCAAAAGAACGGTACCCTCAGTATCAAATGATCGGCAAATTACATATTGTCACTGCCAAAATTTTTTGACAAACAACATAATCCACATCAGTGCGAAATTTTTTTGAAAATACCAAGAAAGACTCAACAAAACGATTGACAATGACTCCAGAGTCGGAGTTGAAACGTCTCCAAACAGATAAGTATAACACTATACCATACCATACTCTATTTATATACAGGAATACTGGTTGATCATTTTGTAGACATCTCTTTCTCTCAGAATAACTGTGAGGAAGAATTTCTGTAGGGACAGCCAGTAATCCGGGCAATTTTACGAAATTGCCTTACTACACTTTGTTCTCCAAATACATTTATCTGTAGCAGGAAAAAATTTTGAGGAAAGAAAACCCCAATGAACAGACAAAATAAAGCAATATATTAAATTCTTGAGGCAAATGTTTCGAATAAATTGTCATTTTCTGTCAACATGTATCTCTTTCGGAAATAAAATGTTTCCTGCGCTTTTTATAATTCAACAATCTGTTCAGTTCTTTTGTTTATTTTAGTTATTATATTTTCTAGATATAGTATTCGTTTGCCCTCAAAGTATGTTTGCCCGTTGTAAGCATTTTCCTGTATTCTATTAAAGATTCATGTGCACTGGTCTTTACATTCATTGTTAGGTCGAAACGGAATATTGTTTCAAAGGTTTAATTGAATCATACGTAGAAATAGTTTTCGTATATTACAGCACCATCCCGGTCGAGACAATGTCTATTTATAAAAGCCCAACAATATACAGGGTGAGTTTTTTTTGATGATCAGTATGGGGATCTCGGAAACTAGCAGTGATATAGCAATGGTTAAATTGGGAAAGATTTGCAGGTTTACTGGCCCAATTTAATGACACTTTCGGATTTTTGTAAAAAGTCATGGCTTACTAGATATTTTGTAAAAACGAAATTATGTCGATTTGGTCAAATCCCTCTAACTCCTTTGTTTTTGATTTTATAAAAAAGTATAAATATCAAAATTGACGGGAATTGTATCCCGAATATGATTGTCAGGTCCTCGTTTTGCGGGACAGGTCTCGTTTTCGAGATATAACACAAAGTTATCTTTTTTTTGAATGGAAACCATAGTTGGCTATGACCTCAAAAAATCGGACATTTTTAGAGCTTTTCAACGATATAATTCATTACATAAATTAAAAGTGAAAATAAGAGAGAAAAGCATCCATAACTCAGTTATTTTTAGGAATAACTATATCGAGTATTATATCGTTGAAAAGTACTAAAAATGTCAGATTTTTGAGGTGATAGCCAACTATGGTTTCCATTCAAAAAAAGATAAATTTGTGTCATATCTCGAAAATGAGAGCTGTCACGCAAACGAGGACATGAAAGTCATATTCGGGATACAATTCCCTTCAATTTTGATATTTACACTTTTTTATAAAATCAAAAACAAAGGAGCTAGAGGGATTTGACTAAATCGACATAATTTCGTTTTTTCAAAATATCTAGTAAACCATGACTTTTTACAAAAATCCGAGTCATTAAATTGGCCCAGTAAAACGGCAAATCTTTCCCAATTTAACCATTGCTCTATCTGCGCTAACTTCCGAGATCCCCATACTAATCATCAAAAAAAACTCACCCTGTATAGTAAAAATTAAAATATTCTATAATACATAAACGATGATCCAGATGAGTGATACCAAAGCTACTTTGTATTTTTATAGGGATTAGGTATGATCGCAAATACTGGTGTCGGTAAAACGTTAAGATTTGTAAACACCAAGGTTAGCTGAAAATTACACCATAGATTAACAAAATATTCAAATTACAAGATTTTGTAAATCGAGAGTTTGCCCAAAATTTCCCATTGCCAATACCCCCTAGAAAGGCGTGGTCTATTTAAAGTAATCTTAATCTAAAAGTTTACAATTTTCAAAATTTCAATGTGGTTTCATTAACTGTACTGTCCCGGAATTCCCCGTGAAAGACTAGGTTTCGAACATTGTTTCTTTTGTTTCTAAAAGTTGAGCATTTTTTTATTCATTGTGTATATTTTCGATCTTACACCGCAATGAGTTCTGAATTTCTGGTCAGAACTAGTAGTAGAATACAAGTATATATTCCGTATTCAAATTTGTATACCAGTATAAAACAATTTTTTTGAATAGTGTCGACCAATTTTATAACATTTTACAATCTACAAGTTACTTATTGTTTATATTTATAGTCTATCCTTCTAACTATGCTACAAAAAAAGGAAATCTAACAGTTAAACCTATGACTTGTTATTATTTTCACACTAGTTAGAGGATGTTTAAAAAAATTATAGTTTAAAAATTCAAAAAGCACCTTCACCAAACTGAATTAAATAGAATACATAAGGTTTTGGTGGATGCGTCGGTATCGGTAAAAGAATTAATTATATTAGACTAATGTAAAAACACAGTTTTGCATTCTAACACCAACAGAGATTTGGTGTTAAGGTGCAAAACTGCGTTTTTACATTTGTGACACATCAAAGGTTCCACAGCATTTCCATATTAGACTAAACAAAAAAATGCACACTTCAAGATCTACATTGAATTATTTTGTTCACTAACACAATAACTTTATCGAGTTACTCTATGTACTGAACTACCTATCCTACGTTCACTATTTGTATCCGATAATCCTTAAGGATTCTAATAAATTGATTTTGTTGCGAGTACCCTATAAATGTAAAATTTCTAGGTTTTCATTATGATTATCTTCGTCAAAATGATGTGCATAATAAGGTTTATTATTCCCTGTGATGTATCTTCTTTTGTGCTCGTTAAGACGGGTTATACAATTTCTAAATGTCCTGCCGATATATAATTTATCATATTTGGCACAACCCCGGATTTACATTTATTATCTACTCTCCATTTTTTGTTCTTTATATATTTTGAGATTTTTTTTGTAGTTTTAAATATTTAAGACATATGACATTTTAATTAGGGATGCCAGAGTTTTAAATGAATTATAAAGTTTTTTCGTAGCTGGATAAACTAAATTAATCAAATGTAACAAATTGGATATTGGAGAAACCTCTACACCTATGAATGCTCAAATAACTGAACACAAAAATTTTATAAAAATACGACAACTTGAAGTTAACAATTGGTGAACATGCCTGGAATCTTGGTCATAATATACAATTTTAAAATTCAACCATATTACACAAAGAATAACACAATACAAAACGAAAGCTAAAAGATTTCTATTAAATGAAAGCGATGGTATAGCTAGTACTATAGAATTCAGCCAGCCCTGGTTACCGTTACCAATAATCAAGGACGAAACTAGTAATGGTAACGTCCTTTAGAAATACACTGTATCAGGATAGTTCATAAGGTTTTTCCGCTACTCATGAAATTCTGAAATCAACTCCTTAAATTTTTGTCCACTATTTAATGAAATTTTTTTTTTTTAATTTTTAATCTCTTATTTAGTTGTGTGTCCATTTTTATTGCCATTGAACACGGGATCTGATTTAGACCCTGAAAAGTTCAAAATATTTGAATAAATACAAATTTTCCAGCAATTCTGGAGTTATTCCAAAAAATTAGAAAAATACAAACTAGATATGCCACAACTATCTTTTAGAAAACAACTGAATTACTCGCCCTTTGAAACATGTTCTTTTTATCTAAATTACAAAATGCATTATTTCTTTCATCAAATTTAATTCTATTTCGAAATTTAATGGAGTCCGAGGAACATTTATTAGCATATGCATCGTATTAACAAACACATACATTTTTGTGAATAATTATGTCAGAATATGTAGGTTTTTGGCAAAAAAAATATGGTTGTTTTTCTAATACTAATTTCAAATCTAAAAAAATATTTGACAATTTGTTAGCAACCATATTCTTGCAAACTTAAAGTAGTTTCAACAGAATAGTGCCACTCACACAGAACTATGTTTTCCGTCTGATTTCAGCACCAGTATAGAAACTTTCCAGGACTAAAATTCAAATGGAATTAATTTGGAGGATACGCTCTTAAAACCATGAAGCCTCGGTCTCCAGGGGTAAATTAAACGTAAAAGCAGGATAGTTTAAAATTTGCAGACTTCTCTTGTGGATACATGGTATTTATTTACATAATTCTGAAAGAGTATATTTCCACGTACTCATGGATTCTAATTAAATTTCACCTCCAAAGTAATTAACCAGATTAGTGGTTTCAGGATAAAAAGAAAAAATTCATCTTCTGGAAGAGCAGATTCTTGTGGTAGCTTTTATGATGATCTATTTAAAGATCTTAAAACTCTTTCATCATTCGTTTTTTTTAGAATTTATTAAACTTACAACCTGAAAGTGTTTGTAATATTTTATATGACGATTTAGTAGCTAACATTTGGTTTGCCGACAGGTGATTTATAGCCTCAAAATTAGTACGACGACAGTTGTATTATATGCAACTATCACGAGCTCTGAATCCTTGATGATAGTAGAAGTCTCGTAAATAAACTTTCCTATGGAAAGGATTTTGGTTTTTTAATTTACCAGCCACTATTTTTAATATTAATCAATATTTAGTGACAGTACCACCGCTTGGTTGGCTATATTACTTTAAGTAAACTTTTAAGATATCCTTAGGTATTTATTTTTGGCAAATGATTTGATTTTTAGACTAAGATTATGTATAACTCTCAAATGAACTTGAAATAATTACTGACTCGGCATTTTTAAATAACAATTTCATGTAAGCCTGTATACTATTAAACTGACTGTACAAAAGGAGGAAATCCTCAGTTACTCCGATTTGGATTGTTTAAATTGTATTCTATTTCACAAGATGTAGAAGTAGTGTCTTTTTGTATGATGTGAGACATATTTTATGTTGATTAATTGTTCACAGATCTGCGAGGTTTTGTCTCCCTTAGAATTCGACTCTGGGTTCAGAATTAGCATAGCGCGTCAGTCATTTCGAGATATTTGAGGTTATGTACACCAAAATTCTCGTTTAAAATGCGATTTTGAACAGGGCCGTACGATCTCTCTGTCATTACTAATAGTCATTTTAAGACACCGTAATCAGATGAAATACATATGCTGTACTAAGCAAACCTTTCACTCTCAGACCTTTAGAAAGCCTTTTCTAGCCGAATTCCAAAAAGGAGGAGGTTATCAATTAGCCCGCATCTTTTTTTATGTATGCTCAGTGATTATTTATAAACGGCTTGAGCAATTTTGATGATTTAAGGAAACAAATTAAAGTATGTGATGCTGAAGAGTAAATCAAAAGTGCTCATATTAAGGATCTACAGCCCCTAAATGTTGAAGCCATTTCCATAAGATTCTGGACCAATCAACTTTAATGGATCCTAATTACCTAGAGCCTTGTGCCCATGACTTTTTCTATAACTTTAATTTGAAAAAAATTGGCCGAAAGCCATTGATACGGGGACTGTTTCCCAGAAAATCAGAAACAAAAACACTTTCAATAAATCTTCACTGTTTTCTCTAAAACGGCTCAATCAAATATTTTAAATTTTATTCTACAAAGATATATTCCAGTTTGATTTCGTATATATTTTTATAACGTAAAACATACCGTTTTCTGAAAATCGAAAGCATCAATGTAAATGTAAAATTTCTATAATATATATCTATCCTACATGTCAAGATATGCCATAAACGAATATTTCCATTTTGATGCAATTGAAATCAGTGGAATAGTAGAAAATATTCCATTGGTTTATCAAACCGAAAATTTCTTATGCCGGCGAACTTTTCTATATGGTATACGGTTGTAGATGTGTGTACGTGCGTGCATCTGATATTGGGTGCTACGTAAGTAGCCCTATATATATGGATGGTTGAAATATAATTGGAATTGAATTATAGTTATACAGAATGGTTCAAACAGATTGTATTGTGTGGGAGATAAGTAGTTGCGTATAGGAGGTGGTTGAAATTAGAGGGGAGTAATAATATTGTTATACAGAGTGGTTCAAAAAACATATTAAAAAAATGTTAAATAAGCATATGCAGTTAGGGTATAATTACAGTTATACAGAAGGGTTCAAAAAATCTTAGTAGCAGTGGAATATACTAGATGGTTGAAATATAAGGTGGAGTAGAATGATAGTTATACAGGGTGGTTAAAAAAGTTATATAGTGTGGAATATAAGTAGTTGCTTATACAAGGTGGTTGAAGTAAGAGTGGAATAAAATTATTGTTATTCAGGGTGTATAAAATTTTGTTTTACAATTACAGTACTGTTAGGATATTTAAATTATAGGGCGGGGTATAATATAGTTATATAGATATAGTATAGTTATAGGGGCCATATTAAAAGCAGTTGCATATACTCGGTGGTTGAAATAAAAGGTGGAGAACTTATAGTTATAAAATGTGGTTAAAAAATTTTGTTATAAAGGATACACCTTGAGCAGTTGCATAAATAGAATACTTGACATATGGGGCGAAGTAAAATTATAGGTATACAGGTATAATTTAAACAACAGAAAAATAAATGAAGAGAATTTATACTTATATACGGTGGTTTTAAATATATCAGTAAGGTTGCAATAAAGTGTAGAGTTGTATTATAGTTTTACTAGGTAGTTCAGAAAATCATAGGCAAATAAATTATATTAGTTGTCCAATACACAGAAGCATATACAGGGTGGTTTCAATATAGAGTGAATTAGAGTTACACTTATAGAAAGTGGTCCAAATAATAAAACAAATAAAAAACTTTAAAAATATGTGGAAAATACAAAAAATGATATAAATTAGAGGGATGGGATAAAGCGATAGGGAGATAAGAATGGGCTAAAATAATCAATAAAATTTTACCTCAGATCAGATTAAAAAAAACAATTTTGTTTTAAGCCAATTGACGTCTGATTTTTTGTAAATATAAATTATGTTAAAAGGAGTAGATAGAGGCGCTGATACCAAATACAAGATTAAATTCAAAAATATTAAATACAATTATGTACGTAAATAAAATATTTTGGTTCGGAACACCCATATGATAAATATTATAGGTGCATACGAAGAATAGCAGCTAAAATAATGAAATCTGAAAAAAAAAACAGCGAATTTTAGGAAATTGATATGAACTGCTGCCAAGAAAGTAAGACGAAAACTATCTCGATACAAAAACCGATATTCTGTATTGTGGGATTGGGGTTGGTGTTTCATTTTCTTGCACCAAAGCGCCAACTTTGTGATAAGGGATTTTTTTGAATAGTGTATTGCGAGAGTTGTTTATTAAAAAAAATTTTGACACAAGTGTTCAATATAAGGGTTGTAAAGAGTAGAAAGATGTGAATTTTCACTTTTTTCATTTATTAAAATATAGTAAGTATTTGGGGGTTTTGTGTTCCGTTAGAATAAGTGGTTCTATATGTACATATATTATACATTTACAAGACCGCAAGGCCTATTGCGCCTGTTTTATATATTCAACCCGTATTGTATAACCCTGTGATTTCATTATTGTGAAAAAATATAGCCAAATTTGATATTTCTTATGAAGACCATATTCGATTTATACGTCATTTAGTAGCACAAAAAAGAGCTTTTTGAACATGTAAAACTTACCTATTTTGGGATGATGGGAAATGTAAAATACCAAAAAAAAAGTTTTTCATTTAGTTGGCTGTGTAACAAAAATTGTTTTCTTAAAATTTCCCTGAAAAAACTCACACAAATAGAAGTTTGGATACTAAAGTTGACAACTCAAATAATACTTATTTGTTATTTAATTCAAATCAAAAATAAAACTAAAAACCGATGATGGCTGTCTCAAACATCTCACCGTATTATAGAAGCAATAAATGTATTCTTTAAGTACGCACAAATGTTATAATCAAGAGCTAATTTCTGATCCAGTTATTTCTATATTGCTGTTACAAAAAGTCATGTTTCAAGGTGTCATTCTTTTGTACGCAAGACAACATATATACTATAAGAGGGTGAATCAAATATGAACCGGACTTGTTTTTAAAAATTTTATGGGTACGATCAATACAAATTTTAATACATATTATTTTTCTACATAGTCTCCTCTCTTATGTATACATTTTTCCCAATTCTCAAAAATAAAACTAAAAACAAACGATGATCAGGACTGTAAGGCGGGTGTTCAAGGGTTTCCCAATGCATTTTGTTCAATTTTCCTTGAGTCAATGCAGCTGTATGTGGCCGAGCGTTGTCATGCAACAGTCACATCGGATATACATATCCCGCCTCTTTTGCCGATAGGCAAGTTTCTTAGTTATTCTTTAAAGTACAGCAAATCAAATGTTATAATCAAGAGCTATTCGCCTCATTTCTGACTGTTTTCTCCAGTCGTACACTTGGGTTCTTGAAAGTGTTTCATTGCCGAACTGTGCAGATAGTCGATGCAAAATTCAGACGGTCTAACGCCCTCCGCGCCAAAAATTGATAGCAACACGGTGCAACAGGCGTATGCACCTCTTGCTCTGACATGATGCTACTAACAGCGCATCGACTACGCCTCGCCAAACCGACGAACTCCCGTCTCCTTAACCTAACATATATCGAGACGTCACGCAACTCGAATTACCTACAGGGCGAGAAACAGAAAAGTTCGGTTCATATTTGCTTCACCCTCGTATATTGTTTTTGTTTAGGGAACCTTCATCAGTTGCGCTTCCCACAATTGAATGTCCCCTCGAACACTTCTTTATGTATTCGATACATTTAGTTAAATTTGAAGACGCTAGATGTAAAGACCGACATGTAGGATTTTCGGGGAAACTAGCACATAGAAGTTCCGAATGTGGAAGCCGTTCCATGTTACTGCTCTCACCCGTAATTCCTAGGTTAGAATGTCACGATGAAATTTACCTCATGGAGTTGTATCATTCTTTTGTACGCAGGTCATGATTCTGTCATTATGTGGAGAAGCTCGGTCTTGCTGCAACCACATGTTTGCTACATCTTGAACAGGCAAATTTTCTAAAGTTTGCTTGATGTAATATTGTATTATCTCAAAATTATAGAGAGGTCAAATTATCATAAAAAATGTAAAATAGAACGTGGCCGTTTATAATTCCTAGCTATACATTATAACCAGCTAGGGGATTGACATTTTGAACAATCATTAAAACTTATTTTTATATATTTTCTTGATCTAAGTTTTGCTTCCAATAATAATTCTGCATATTTAAGAACATTCAATTTACTATAGCTGTAAATAATTCAATATTTTCGATAATAATATTTGCGTTATTGAAGACCATTAAAACCCATCATTATCATAAAAAATTAATGATCTATCTTTATTACGTTTTAATCAACTTCACGCTCTAATTTTGCCGCCATTAATATCAAATTTATTTAATTGCTTTCAACAGGAACTTGTTGCATCTTCCAAGAATTTATGTGCATCGTTGCAAGATTTCGATTTTTTTATTCGATACAAAGTTCGCTGCATCAGAATGAGTTCAGTGAAATGTGTGAAATTATAGTGGTTTCTCGTTTTGCCTTGAATAAGCTTCGACTAGAAACTAAGTGTTTTGAACCCTCAGTTGAACTAATTGAATAGAACAAATATGTAAATGGACACGATACTGAATGCTCTGTTAACTTCCAACGTGTACCAGTAAATTTAACGAGGGGTAGTAGTTTATATTGAATTAGTTTACAACATTTTTCTTATAATTTAGGGGTTTATTAAATTTCGGTAAGGGCAAAAACTTTTCTTTCCTTCATGGGAATTAATTTATTTTTGTCAAAGAAAGTCATCAAAAATGATTTGAAGTAACTTTAGAAAATATTCATAACAGAAAATACGGTTTTATTTTGAAAGCTCAACAGTATCTTAAACGATACATTTGGGTCGTCAAAAAAATTGAATTTTAGTTTCAAGTTAATTAAAGTTGGCTTGTTTAAGAGAGTCTAAACTTTGACAAGTTTAAAAAAGGCAAGAGAATATGATATATTGCTTGTGGTCGGGATTCTTCATCAGTTGCGCTTCCCAAGTGTTTTTATTTATGTATTTTATACACCGTAAATTTGTTTTAATTTTTCAAGTTGGCTTGTTTAATGAGACAATTCAACCAAGATATGTAGATGTAATCGATGGTGTTACATTTTTTTGAAACTTGTTAGACAGTTACACCAATATGTTCTACTAATTTAAGTTAAATCAGTTAAAATTTTGTGTTTATAAGAACGATAATGTACATTTAAGATCCTCGAAGTTTCCTTGGACTTCCATCATCTTAAAGTGGTGGATCTCACAACGTTTCAATACTGTGTACTTGCTTATGCTTATTAAAACTCATCTTGAGTAGCCATGTACCACAAGAATATCAATTTATAATTGAATACTAATATCAATGGGATGATGTCCTTCACTATATTTTTTATCCAACACCTTATTTTTAGGAGTTCTAACAACAGCTCCAATTAATTGTTCAAAAGTTTTTCTCTGCATTCTAATTCCATAACTGTGCAATTCTCCGACAAGCCTTTAGTATATTATACGTGAGCAGCCAGTTGCCTCTGAATACCAGTGCTGTCCTTTCCGTACCTCCTCAGTGCATGTTCTTCAAACGCATTCTATGGTAGATATTGGCGATGGTTTCCGTGATATCCATTCGGGGAACCCAATAGGCAATCTCTAATCTTCTTGCACTTGTTCTTCTTTGACTGTTGCCTATTACCTACTCTGAAACAATTAGCAAAATGCTACATGCTATAGATATTCAATAAATCTTCTAGATATATTTGGCTAATATAGATTAGAACTACTAGTTCATACCTTTCACTTAAAATTTTGATGATGCTCAGTGCTTTAAAAAATGTTTAAGGAACTTGGCATTGATGGGCGTGGTATAGACCACTGAAAACACTGTATCAACAAATTTACAATCACCGAAATAAGTTCGGAGAGGATAACATATTAGTTCAACTTCAATGATTAAAAAGGACCGTAGCCCCTCAAATTATTTATCTGGTAGACACTGTAAATCAAGAAAATGGATTCCAGAAGTGGTACTTAGTCGTTTGATAAAATAACTATTTACATCAAGGTAACATGAAAAATCATCAAAAATATAATGTATTTGATTTAGGCACCCTGACAATTCTCTCTGCTTCTCACTGTCTCCATGTGTGAATCTAATGGTCTCTCCATGGTCTGGGATTGGTTCATAGGCGCTCTCTCTTTAAAACAGAGCACTCTTTTTCTAATGCCATGTAGTTCTCTCTGACTCACGTCTTTAAACCGCCGTTGTCAAATAATGTCAAGGTGTCTTTAAAAAATCAACATACCATTCATTTAAATATTAAACCATTGCTTAGCCTTGGTACATAATATTTTTAGTTCGGAGAACCCATATTAGGCTATCCATTTTTGCTATAAGCATTGTTCACTACAATTGTTGACTTCGTTGCCTATTAGACTCCCCAACCATCAGAGTAAGAACTACCCCAGTAGAAGAAAAAGGCGACAAATTAGCCTAAAATTTATCAGAAAAAGGCGACAAATCAGCCTAAAATTTATCATACCGATTCACCCTTGCGAGGACTGTGTTTTATATTTCGGGATTGGACAACCCTAGTGTTGCAATCTGACAACTGACAGCTCTATCGTAAAGTTTGACATTTTTGAGGTTATACGTACTCAGAACGTTTTGACATACGAGCGCTATGTGTTGTTTACAGTAACACAAAGGATTCATCTCGGTCAAAAAATGGAATTAAATCGTGAACATTTTCGTGCGATTATTTTTTACAACTTTCGACGTGGATTAAGTCAGCAAGAGCACATGGATGAACTTAATTTGATTTTTGGCGATGAAACTCCATCAAGGACCACTGTTTATCGATGGTATGGTGAATTCAATCGAGGTCGTAGTTCACTCCAAGACGAATTTCGTGAAGGTCTTCAAAAAACAGTTGTTGTTCCGGAAACCATTGAGGCTCTGCGCGAACTGATATTGCAAGATTGTCATGTGACCTATTGTGAGATTGAGTCAACCTTACACATTGGTGGGACCAGCATACATTCAATATTGCATAAACATTTCAATGTCAAAAAAATTTGTTCGCGTTGGATTCCACACAATTTGTCAATCGTTCAAAAAAAGGCTCGTGTCGATTGATCGAAAGAAAAGCTCAAAAAATACGATCGCGGTGCTTCAAAACACGTTTATGACATAGTGACAGGTGATGAATCGTAGATTTACGCGTATGAGCCCGAAAGTAAACAGCAGTCGACTATATGAGTGTTTCAAGATGAGCCGAATCCAACAAAAGTTGTTCTCGCACGAAGCACTTCCAAGCAAATGATCGCCTGTTTTTTCGGTATAACTGGACGTGTCGCAACCATACCACTAGAACAACGCAGAACAGTCAATTCTGAGTGGTACACAACCATTTGTTTGCCAGTTGTCTTCCAAGAAATAAGGAAAACAACCGCCGAAGACGGATCACTCTTCACCACGAAATGCAAGCCCTCACACATCGGCTCAAATAACTGCATTTTTGACCACTCAAAACATCGATTTGATGAGTCATCCGCCGTATAGTCCTGACTTGTCTCCAAATGACTTCTTTTTATTCTTGTACGTAAAAAACAAACTGAGCGGTCAACGTTTTTCCACACCTGAAGAAGCGGTTGCTGCGTTCAGAATGCATGTTTTGGAGATACCTCAATCAGAGTGGAAAAAGTGCTTCGACAATTGGTTCAAACGTATGCAAAAGTGTATAGATCTTCATGGGGAATATTTTGAAAAACAACAAAGCGATTTTCGATGATTAATATTTGTTTTTGTTCTCTAATCCCGAAATATAAAAGGCAGCCCTCGTATTATCGCTTTTTATTTATATGGATTGGGACAAGTTCATTCCATAGTTTTGCTTCAAGCTTTCATAGGAATGGGTATTATTGCAAAGTTTAGGCATTAGTTTAATTTTTCTCTATTCTTTTACCGATTGTGTGAGAAATTTGCAAAATTGTATATAAATTTAATTTTGGCTGACTCCTTAACATATTTAAACAGATATTAAATAATTTAAAATTAAAAAGAAGTAGTCAGTAGGATCACCAATATAATATTAAATCAAATTCTAAACAAAGAAGAATTTTGCAAATATCCCAATATTCTTGTAGCAGATTAATATGTAAATCAGAACATACTATGATCCCTGTACTTATCAGAATTGAGGAACATTAAGTTTGACATTCTGCGTCGAATTCCCCGTTATGCTGAAAATAAACAGAGTTTGGCAACGTCGCTGGTCCATAGCAGCCACCGCCCAGCTGACTTTCTCCGCAGACAGAAAGGGCGATACCCTTAATGCGTACGCGAGAAAGAAACGGCAGCAAAGGGCCGAAAGTGACGCGCAGGCGTCGTTGCCAAGACAACATACTACCCCAAGTTCGCAATCTTACGATAAGGAGACTGTTGGAGCGCGTAACTTCATATCGTAACCCAAGTAAGAGAGAAGGCGCTAGAGTTTAATGATACAGGTGGTTGGCTTAATATGATTACGAGTTTTTTTCAGTTTGTCTCATTTGAGATGAAAGATCTTGACTTTAAAAGGCAACTGTAGTAAATCAAGAGGGGATTCAAATTGGAAGTTGACACGGGAGATGAGTGAGACGTTCCTTTTGTTGGTTGTTGTGGGGAAAGGGTGAAGTTTCTCTGAATGCACGCAGATAATAGAAGTTGCTGTTTATTATATTTTAGTTTTGAATTTGCTGCGAGTGAGATGAAAGTCTATTCATGTTTGCGTCTGGGGATTTCGCAAGGTCCTTTGTGTATATTTTATCATTCACTACAGTAAATTAAATATTTATAATTAAGTGATTCATAATTTAAGTAAGATGCTGATTCATTAGTTGTGTTATGATGAACTGAATGTGTATTGTCATCAAAATATCGGCAACGTTCAAAGTAAATAGAACGATCATTAATTAGTCCAGGTTAATTTTTTGCCTACATGCAATAGGCTACAAACCACTATTTTATCAGAACTATTAACGACTGTGTATCAGCTGCTAGTGATCCTAATGCGAGTTAGTACAATCGTGAGGTTTAAACTAAAATAAAATTGGTTTTAAAATCAAATTGTAGTCAAGCAATTTGGAGGAATTTGCTCGGATTACTATCATTTGAATGAATCTCTGAGGATTTTGACTACTCCAAATACCTGCATTCCTACTAACTGGGCCACGAAAGCAAAACGTCCGAAAATAGAAGATAGATAAAAGTTACATCTTCATTTAGTTTTTGTGCTAGTTATACTATATAGTAATTTCCTTTATGAGGCACAGACAAAACGATTAGGTACCATTTTACTCTGTCTCTCAACCGATTTTCTTCGCATTTTTGTTTTGTTGAATAACCTACTAACGACCTTCAGTGCAGAATGCTAATATTAATGTATCATATTGGTTCATTCAATACATTAAAATTCATTATATTAGGTCCATACTGTCAACGCCAAACAACTGACAGTGCCGCCGCCGCCAGACGGTCAAAATTCAAAACATTGAGTAATTATATATGAAGCGATCGTAGATGCTGTTATGTTCTTAGAGCATGTACTCCTGGAAGTGGCATGCAAGCGTTGTTTAGTGGTAAAATAGTCGATGTAGTAGATCATTATTGATTTTTCAGCCGCACTGCAGTAACTTTCATATTAAATATTATGTTTTTAATGTGAATTTAATTATTATTATTAACAAGAGAACTTCATGTTCAAACCACATTATTTAAAGAGATGTCTAGTTGCTCCTATAGGTAAAAATAACACTAAGAATTTCACATTAAAATTTTGTAATCTCATTGTTATTTTTA
Organism: Octodonta nipae; assembly: GCA_034190945.1. Classification (NCBI taxonomy): domain Eukaryota; kingdom Metazoa; phylum Arthropoda; class Insecta; order Coleoptera; family Chrysomelidae; genus Octodonta; species Octodonta nipae. The sequence goes on from CM067218.1 coordinate 8,920,444, forward strand.
TTTATGTGCACTAAGATATGTTTTGTTAATTTTTAAAGCTGTGCCAGCATTACTAGTTTGCACATTGATCAAATTATTTTTATAAACCCCTTTTTAGACAATTTACTTGTAGTTGAGAACCAATGAAAAATAGATATGTATCATTGAAGATAAACCAATTTTAAATACATCTGTCTGATAATGATGATAATATGTAAAATTAAAATGTTTGACAATATTATTTGACTTATGAACTTAAGTTACTGAAGAATATTTATGACATAATTTCTCAATGTTTAACCACTTTTTGTGATATAACACCAGAATACACGAAATTACCCCGTTGTCAATGGCAAAGAACTATGCAAAAAGGGCACAATTCTAAAAAATGTCATATCAAGTAATATTGTCAAACATTTTTATTTTAAATTTTGGAAGTATGCTTTATTTCTTTTTTCACAGTTTCTTCACCATTAACAACTGAGTCTAACCCCAAAATGTTTGAAAATATACTGATACGTATCCCGTGGGTTCAATTAATACACCTGCTGTACAGTTAATACTGCTTTATTTACTGTGAAAACAAATCTTAACCTTCAAACTTAATACAATTTCTTCAAACACAGATCATACAACACAATATATAGTTTGCTTATCTTACTACTTATAATCATACTGAACTTATGAATTAGACTGACTCTAACGCTCACAGAACATCTACTTATATAAATTTTTACATTCGAGTGTCTTCGAGTTTTAACTCTATGGCGCTAATATCGAACTATGTAGATGTCTCTCGAACTTACAGTTACACGTGGTAGAGTTACATACAGGGTCCGCCGTCGGCCGCCGTTATAACTTTCCGTAACAATATAGTAATTTCGAGTATTAATTATATTTCCTCTATTATAAAAGCCCATTAGTACCTATTATTAATGCATTTCAGATCCTTGATGGAACTTTCCTATCTAAACCTGTCGTTCAAATATACTGACTGCATCCAATTGATTTGTCAAACTTTACAGCTGCAGCTTTTTAGAATAAAGGGCACCCTGCATAATTAATGGATCCAAATTACCGCGTAAAACAGCGTTTGAAGAGAAATAAATAACTAGTTTTATTGCATTTATTTTATTTATATGAGTGAAAATACAAATCTAAAATAATTTTATGCAGCTCACTTAAACTTTTTATGAAAGCGAAGATTACTCAATAATGAGGACAGATAAGGCGTTATTAGGTATGCAGGGTGTCATTTATATGAACCGATAACATTTATATATCAAAAATGGGAAAAGATATAAAGACAAATAATAGTCGAGAATAGTGCCCAGTAGAACCTTAGAAAAAATTGCCTTATGTCATTTATTTAGGGAAAACGAAAATTCGCATGTCAAAGTGATTGTCCCCGTAACCTACAATCTTCCACACACGAAAAATATGCTATTTTGACCTACAGAGTATTACCACTATTGATAATTATCTTGATTTGATGTCTGTATTCGATTGCTTTAATTTTTAACCGACTTCCAAAAAGGAGGAGGTTATTAATTCGTCGCGTATTTTTTGCTTATTTTTGTATGTATGTTACCTGATTTCTTCTCCTGTGGTGCACCGTTTTGAATAAATGTGGTCTTTATTTAATAGAGTATATACTCTTCGGATTGGTGAAACTTCAAATTTTGAAAAAGAATTCTAATTGTTGTAACAAGTGATAACTTTTCTGATTAACACAACTTGCAGTTTTGCAGCAAATCGCCAAAAATTCCAAAATTCTTATTAAAGAAGACGGTGCTTTTGGTTGTCACATTCTCCCGGCCTAATAGAAAATTCAGTGACAACACATGTCAAATTTTAAACTGCTATTTGGTATGTTTATAGACAGGGTGTTTACTTATAGCAAACAAAATCACAAAGTAAAGTGATAGAAGGAGTTGCATTTATATGAAGATTGAAATATAGGACGGACTAGAATGATAGTGGTCCGTAGGCAGCCGTATATACAAGATGGTTGGAATATAGGGTGGACTGGACGTTTGGTGGTATAAAAATGTTGGAAAAAATGTGAAATTAAAATTATATAGGGTCATTAAAAAACTGTTATATGATGTGGACATAAGCAAATCATATACAGGATGGTTGAAATATATGCTGGAGTTGAATTGTATTTATACAGTGGTGATTAAAAAATTATTTCTTTTATAGCCCATAAGAAGTTGCATAAAGTGTGGAGAGTAATTAATGTTACAACGGACGATAATATAAAATGTAAAAAATGAACTAATTTATGGGCTAGCCCACAATGAGTTATATAATATGGTTGAAATATAGGACAGATTTGGCTCCGTAAATATGGGATGGATTCTACTCCGTCCTATAGAAGGCAGTTAACAAATTTATGCTTGTCCTTGGGCAGTCGTATGTACAGGATGGTTGGTACATAGGTTGGAGTAGGATTATCTATAGTTACACAGGATTGTCAAAAAAAGTTGAAAAAAGTTTACATGGCGTAGTCCATAAGGCATAAATATATTTTGGGCTTATTAAGTCAAGCGTACCAGTACATTTTGTTGGTAAAGTTTTACCTGTCAATTTAAATGATAAATTATCATTGGGTAATGTTGAGGCTTTCGATGTTACCTGGTTCTTTCTATTGAGGTTATACATACAAAATAAAAAATAAAGAATGAAAACTACTAAACAGTTGAAAATAAAACATTTAAAAATATATATATATATATAACCGACTTCTACCTATAACTAAAAAGCTAAAAATAATTATAACAAAATAAAACTCTAGCAAGTAAATAACGCATTCAATGTTGTTAGGTACCTACCCAGTAAGTAAAAAATGTAAACATTAATAGGTGCTTATTCTGTACAAATTAATTACCTACCAATCTAGTATATTTTTGAAGTCGGTGCCAAGCAACAATCAAGTTTGATGAGTTAGTAGATAAGTACGCAATGAAGGATTTTAGATTTGCTTGGCACCGGCTTCAAAATATACTAGATTGGTAGGTAATTAATTTGTACAGAATGAGCACCTTTTAATGTTTACATTTTTTACTTCCTGGGTAGGTACCTAACAACATTGAATGTGTTATTTATTTGCTACAGTTCTATTTTGTTATAATTATTTTTAGCTTTTTAGTTATAGGTAGAAGTCGGTTATATTTTTTTAAAAATGTTTTATTTCTGTCAGATTTCTCTTTTAGTAAAATATCAGAGTGGCCGTAATAATATTTCCTGAGTGTTTTAAATGCCTTGTCATTGATAGTTTTATGGTGCTGTGGGATGGTTGGGAGTGTAACTAAAAAATAAATTTGAATGGACCTTTTTTGTTTTTTTTTAATAGCAATTTTCTTTAAACTGTGGTGTTATTTCCCAAGAAGTATTTAGACATTGAAAAATATGCCACAAATATCATTCAGAGAACAACTTTTCTGTGTTGTCTGGATTTTGGTTCTAGTCCTCTGTGACTTTACATCAAGAAATAGTAAGCATCCACACTTTTCTGTCACTATAGTAAATTTAATAGATGACTGTGAATAGTTTATATAGTCGAAGCGCCTTTGTACTTAACCTCTCGGTGTTGTCAAACGATGGAAGTTTCGTAGACAGAGCTGATTAACACGGCGATTGAGAACTGCAGGTACTATTGAACTAGAACGCAGTAGATTCGTATCCTTTTTTGAAGTACCAGAGGACTAGCACCTGATTTTCAGAAAATAGTCTACACAAAACCTGACATACAAGTTTATATCTCAACTATAGTTCCAACCCCTCCACAGCAAGAAAAACTAGCATCTAAACAGCAATACTCAACAGCCGCAAAAAGCTGCAGCAGACTGGGGGCTTTCAAGCTTACAAAAGTAAAACTCTGAGAGGATCTGCTAAAGAACAGGTAACAGGGAACAGTCATCAACAAGGCATTTGGGAAACTTGAGAAACCTACACAGCTGAAAGAATATATCAATATAGCTAATCTGAATTACCATATAACATATATGTCTAACACTTTCAAACTAATAATAAGTTAAGGTTCCGCTTTTGCTCCACTCTTCCCTATATTTACAAGAGGAAGGAACTGACATACATGACAGAACCCCTCATTTGGAAATAATATAATTTAAAACTTCACTGGAAATGAAAAGCTTTATCAAAGGCACAATAGAATATCAAATAAAGCTTCCCATATATCTAAGAAATTTCCTATTCAAATTTCTCACTTCCTTTTTGATCGGAAATGACATGTTCGTTTCCGTTCCAATTTTACCTTTCGAAATGTTCTTTGTAGGACATATCTTTGCTAGTCGGGCTTTATATGAAACTTCAATCAAGTTCGATTCCCTCACATAACCGGATACTTTAAGGTGATCATAAGTTGGAACAGAAAAGTGAAGGCAATAAGAAAGAGCCGATATAGAATTCTAAGTGACATAGAAACCAAAGTCAGTTTATTTGAAAAACATTTTTTATTCTTATTTCTTAATAATATTTATCCAGTAAATTAGTTTTTGTTATAATATATTTGATTTAATAATTACTTTAAAAAAAACGACTTTAAAAAAGGAATTTATTTATTTATTTGTTTATTTATTTATTCAAGTAATCAACAGGGCAAGCCCAAATAACAGATTACAATTTTCACAAATTAACATATAGCACCAAGTCAAATAAAGAGAATAACCAATTATAACATTCCCATAACAATAAAAATATTTAACAAATGAACCTAAAAGCTATATTTTGTAAAATACAAAAATAAGAACCAAATATTAGCAACTAATATATAATCATAATAAAAAATAATCTAAAATATTTTAATAATTTTTCTGTAAAAACTACCTGACCCTTCCGCCCAAATATCCGTATCCCCTAACTCATTACAAAACATACATATTCTATTTAATGGAGCGAACTTTCCCAAGTTAGTCCGTCGCAAGAAAAAAATAGTTTGTGATTTCTATTAAAATATTGTGGTACCAACCAAGAGATTCTACCAAGAAGTTCAGAGCAGTCTATCTCGTTTTATAGTAGTTTGTATAAAAACAGAACTGATGCCATTTACCGTCTACTTTCCAGATTTTTAAATTTAAATTCATTAGTAAAAGTTGAATATGGTAAACTAAATAAATATTCGCTATATTTTTTGTAATAGATAAACCTTATAAACTTTTTCTGGACTTTTTCAATTTGATTTTTGTGAATTTCATAAATTGGAGACCAAATAATTGCAGCATATTCGACGATACTTCTTACATAAGCGTTAAAAAGTCTTATTAATGTGCTTAGTCTTTTAAACTTACAGGAATTACGAATTATGAACCATAGCATTTTATATGCTTTTTTTGACGACATAATCTACATGCTTATTAAATGAAAGTCCGTTGTCAAAAATTACCCCTAAATCTTTAGCCTCAGTTTTCTTTTGCAGTACGATACCCCCCATAATATACTGATAATCTAATACGCTCTTTTTCTTAGTAAACGAGACAGCAAAGCACTTACTCAAATTAAATGATAATTTATTTGTGTTAGACCACTCATATATTCTGTCTAAATCTTCCTGTAATAGTAAAGAATCAGAAATATGACTTATATTTTTATAGATTTTGAGATCATCAGCAAAAAGTTGACAACGTGAATGTGATATGGCTTTAGGTAGATCACTAATAAAACAAATAAATAGCAACGGGCCCAAATTTGAGCCTTTAGGGATTCCCGATGTTGAGAAATATATTTTAGATTTAACACCTCTAAATACCACGTATTGCTGCCTTGTCTCTAAGTAACTGTTGAACAGTTATATCAAATTATCAGACAAACCCATCCCCTGTAGTTTTTGCAGTAGTACTAAATGTTGAACTTTGTCGAAGGCTTTTGCAAAGTTAGTATATATGACATCCATTTGCCCAGCGTTTCCTACAACCTCAAATGCGCTTTGAGCAAACGTAAGCAAATTAGTTACAGTTGATCGTTTTTTCATAAACCCGTGCTGTTCTTCAGGAATAATTGGGAATATATGAGAGTAGACTTTTTCATATAGTATCATTTCAAATATCTTACATGCAGTAGACAACATAGCAACGGGTCTATAGTTTTTTATGTCATTCATTTCACCGCTTTTAAAAATTGGGACAACTCTTGTTATCTTCCATGCAACTGGGAACATACTCGTTTTTATTATACAGTTATATATCAATTTAAGTGGCTGCATTAATAAATCAACACAACCCTTAAATATGTAAGGCGGTATATTGTCCGGACCACATGATTTTTTAGGCTTAAGTTTTTCATTGATTTCTGTGACTGCTAAGATTTCGGTTATTAGGCATGTATTTGAATTATTCAAAACTATGCCGTTGGCATCCCGCTTTTGATAAATACTTTCAAAATAGTTAGCAAATGTCTCGGCGATAGTTTCATTACTACTAATTGTCCTGCCATCAAATACCATCGATTCATTAGCCGTGTCAGAGTTACTCTTAGTAGACTTTACATACCTAAAAAAGCTTCCTGAATCCTTATCAATATCATTTTCCATTTTAGTAATGAATATATTATACGCTTCCCTAATATCCCTTTTAATTTTAGATCTAAGATATGTAAATTGCTGTTTGTCATACTCTAACTTGTTTTTAGAGTAATTCTTTCTATGTCTTTCTTTCTTTTTAATGTCAGCTATAATCATTCTGTTATAATATTTAACAAAAACATTTAAATATTTTTTCTGTTAATAATTATTTTATTAAATAAATACTTGGATGCAGTTTTCAATTATAATAAACCGTGTTTGATAACAATTTGAGATATTTAAAAAACTAAAGGTACTTTAACACAAAAATCTGTGAATGGCCTCTCAGAGTATTTTAATTCAGAATAGGACATGTCAGTCATAAATGTGTCACGCGTGGAACACCTGCTGTCAGGTTACCGTCCACCAAACATTCTCCTCAAATGAATATAGAAACCAATGAATCATCGAAACGTTCAACCAGTAAGCAGAAGACTACACAGGACCTAAAGGCAAATCAGAAATTATTGTAGCTTACAACAAAGAAAAAGCTGGTATTGACTTATCTGATCAGATCCTATGCCACAACTTTTAGCAAATATGTTAACTGGTATAGAAAGTTAGCCATGGACTATCTTCTAGGCATTGCAGTTGTTAATGCCTAGTTGATAATGAAAATGGTTATAAAAACTAAAATGACTTTACGGATCTTCAGAGAACAACTGGTTCAAGATCTATTACAAGAAACACAACAACCTATAAAGAAGAGTAGTCATGCATTATTTACAAAAAGAGATGAACATTGTAAAAATCTTCGTCGAATTTGCAAATATTGCTTACAAGAATTTAAGAAAGATGACAGATCTGCAATCAGTAAAAAAGTCCTGCATGTCCTGGTCTACCTTTCATGTGTTTTGATTGTTTTAAAAATATTCACACTTAGTTTACAATTTTTTAGTACAATATATGACGTTGTTAATTTTTTTTGTTAAAAATAATAAATTAGATTTATTCCCAGCAATTTTAGATTATTTGTCCTTCAGTGGCCATGAAATTTGTAATGAAGTTTCCCTGGAAGCCATCCTACTAGAATCCTGTATAAAAAACTATCTAGTGTCATCCAAATTTGACTGATCATCAAGATGTAAAAATCATATATGACCGATGTGGCCTTATTAAAAAATCCGCGTCAGTCATATACGACTGACATGACAGGCAATGTGTTAAGTAAAATTGTTATTTTTTGTTGTAACTAGAATATATTTGCAAAAGTTACTTGAATATTTATTAAGAATTTTTTATTGCAATAGCAGAATGATGCAGTTTTTAATTTTAGTTATTTCTATTTGATGACATTTTAGGTATTAATAACAAAAATAAAGGTACGCCTTTTGAAGCAAAATATATTTGCTGACAACCTCGTATACAGTTGAAAAATTGACACGTACTTATTACAGTATACATTTCAAACCATGCATCTCCTTTTATAAAGAATAACTTTTTCTCTAAATATTAGCAAAGATATTAACATTTACAAGAAAGGTATTTTTAAATAATTTAAATAACAGATTTAATAATTATGTTAACTAGAAAACTATATTGTCGATACGCCCATTTTTTAATTTTAATTTGTGTATAATAAAATAAATAACATTATACACAAACCATCAGATCATCAAAACAGGTGTTCCTCAGGGAACAATTTTGAGGCTACTATTTGTTATTTTATACATTAATGACATCTTGGTGGATATGCCTTTTAACTCAACGCAGAAATCTTGGGAAGGATTTCAAGTGAATGAACGAGTATCTCGACCACATTGCTGACTGACTTGTTAAACAAACTTTCTTTATATCCGAAAAAAACCGTATGTATGATCGTTGGGAATTATAGTGATAGTCTGCCTGATATATCTGATACACAAATAAAAGCTAGTAGCATTACTAGAGTACAAAATTGTCAATATTTAGGGATTATTTAAAATGTTGAGGACAGTGGTGTGAGTAGTGGTACTACCTACGACCTACCTTTTAGTACATTATTAACATCAATATTGTCTTAATTTTAAATAAAAAAGTTTAACTTAAAAATGTTTTTTACATAATTTATTTTCAAGTTTCTAGTTTTTTATTTTGTTAGATTGTCATTGTACTGTTAATCTAGCCTCTCGTTGCTGAGGTGTTTCTGCTGCTAACTGTTTCTTCGTTTTTCTACTCGACTATGAGTTTCATTTTCACTCTGTTTTTCACGGTATATTTTTCTTTCGCATTTTCAAGCCTATTTTTTGCTGTTTTGCAGTTTGTTTTATTTTTGTTTGTCTGTTATATTATTATTTGTAATTTGCAACCATGTTGTTTCCACGTGTAATGGACATCAAACTGTCGACCTTCCTCCCTAGAGGCCCAATAGAGGAGTAAGCCTATATACAACAAGATGCATCAAAGTCTTGTGGGGAAAAAGCTATTTTTATCCACCCTAATGCCACAGTCTTCCACTGTGCAATTTGTATTCCATTGAAAACGAGGTCTGATTTAGACCTTGAAACGTTTGGACTTTTGAAATATACAGACTTTCAAGTTTATGTGGTAATTATTCCTAAAGAACTCAGAAAAAATAAATATCAAATTTCTGTTTCAAAAGATTGATTGTTTCTGCTGCTGAATGACATGTTGCACCGTCCTGTTGGAACTACATATTCTGCAGATCAATATGCTTCAATTCATCCCACAAAAAGTTAGTAAGCATCGTTCGATATCGATCACCATTCACAGTAACAGCATTTCCATTGTCATCTTCAAAAAAGTATGGACCAATCACTCCACCAGCCCAAAAAACAGACTTTTTGTGGATGCATCGGTCTTTCCATTATTTCTCGTGGATTTGGTTCACCCCAGATTCGACAATTTTGCTTGTTAACAAATCCACCCAATTCAAAATGTGCTTCATCGCTGAAAATGATTTTGTTGAAAAAATTCACATTTTCAAGTTTCTGTTGTATGGCCCAATTAACGAATTGACGACGTAAACCAAAGTCTGTTGGCTTTATTTCTTGCGTTATCTGAATCTTGTAAGCCTTTAAATGAAGATCTTTGTGCAAAATTCTGAATAAAGTGGTTTTGGAATGTTCAATTACTGTGCACGATGACGAATTGATGTTTTTGGTTGTTCAACAACACTAGGCAGTAACAGCTGCAATATTTTCTTCTGAACGTCTACTACGATGATGAGTTTTGCTTTTTTTCATCTTTTACTGAACCAGTTTCCACAAATTTTTAAACAATTTTTTCAATGGTAACATTTGACTGACAATTTTCTCTTCCATATTCTGTACTAAATTTTCTTCCAACTTCTGCACAACTTTCACCAAATTCATAATAATTTTTAATAATAAACACGCGTTGCTCAATCTTATATCTCTCCATTTTTAATAACCGGAATATTTCTACTTGTTATCTGTCAAATAACATATGATATTCTAGTACAACAAATATAAATGGCGGCAAATTTAAAAAATTGGAGCAGCCTTTAGTTACGTAGACTTTTATCCTGAAAGCCTCTTCGTAATTAATTTAACAGAGTTATTAAGTGTTTACACTAAATTTGTTCATTAGATATTTTGGGCTGGCCTTTACATTTATTTTTTATGTAGCATACGTTTCAATTTATCGAAAGTTCTCGAATAGAATTGTCTCTTCCAGAGACATAAAATGAATTAGTTAGTCCGAGGAATAAAACAGAGCAGTTTACCTTCGCAAAAATATCTTGAAAGGGGCTTTGTCCTTTGGGGTTATAGAAATGTTGAGAGGTCAGTGAACGTAATATCGTCTACCAATATAAATTCCGTTCACAGAGAAGGTATTCACGTGCCTTTTGTCGTCATAAAATTTATTGTGTTTGCACATATACGAAAACAAACAAAGATATGTTGGAATACGAAGCTCTTCACCCTGTCATGGTAATACATTGTTATTATCAGCACTCACAATGAGATGTTATTTGGAGCTCATAGATGCGTAAAGCTCTGCTTAGTAGTAATGTTTCATTTATGAATGAATGGTGCATCGGAAATTGCATCATTGTCGACAACAATGTTTTGTTATGTACGCATTTGAGGTTTGAAGTATGGCTATAAAAAATTAGTTTAAATATTTTGGAATTTTAAAGAACATCTAATATTTGAAGATGTAGTAGTAGTATTTAATAGAAATATTCTGATACATAAAAACTTACGTATCGAACTAAATTATTTCAAACATAAAATGTTAAAAACCAACATGTAATTAGTTTTTAAATATACCACAGCATATTTCTTAAATTCATGGACGACTAAAGCCTAAAATAACGACTTGGCCCAGCTTTTCTAACAGAAGCTATATTCTGTAAATCTCTATTTTATATACATATTTCGATATGAATATCATCTGTTACAGTGCAGCGTTCAAAAAAATGAAGGCACTATTATATACAGGGTGTTCCTAAATTGGAGGTACAAACGAAAAGGGGAGATTCCTTGAATAGTTTTAGGAAGAAAAAGTCCCATAAACATGGGTCCGCAAACGTTTCGTTTTCAAGATACAGAGTGTTAAAGTTTCAATTTTTTTCAAGTTTTTTTCTCATAGTATCTGCACTTCATAAAATATTCAAATGAAATTTGGCATAGATATTACAATTAAGAGTTTACACCTTGTGACATGCCAATTTCGATTGTAAATCTACAGGGTGATATTTTTTCGAGGAACACTGTCCACTGTTGTCCTTCAGAACTTTTTTTGGTGGGCCACTGGTACTTTCAAAAATTGTAAAGAAAAGCTTTGTTGTTATAGCAAACTTTATGTTCTCTTGTAGTTTTGTCGTATCTACTACCGATTTCGAGAAAAAAAATTTGAATTATTAAACTAGCAATGATTCTTAAAGATTCGATAAACTGGTATAATCATCAAAAAAAAATGTATTACTGCAAGAAACATACAACTCAAAAATTAATCATAATAAAAAAACTAAATAACAACAAAGGAACTAAACTACAGCAATTGTTGAAAATGTCCTCCCCCAACCCTTATACAAGCTTCTGTTCTTCTTCTCATAGACGATCGAACTCTTTCAAACACTCCTGGAGTATTCCTAATTGTATCAAACGCGCCTATTATACGATTTCTCAGTTCGTCTACGGTATTCACTGGCGTTATGTACACTAGAGATTTCAGATGGCCCAATAGAAAGAAATCTAAACTATTTAAATCTGGGGATCTGGAGGGCCATGGCTGATGTTCACCTCGTCCAATCCACCTGTTTACATAATTTTCATTCAAATACTCCCTAGCCAAAAGTGAAACATGAGCAGGAGCACCGTCGTGCATGAACCACATTTCACGTCGCATCATAAGGGGTATATCATCCAATAACAAGGGCAAATCGTTCTCTAAAAAATGTCTGTATGATTGACCAGTAAGTCGCCCTGGCAAGAAGAAAGGACCAATCAAATAATCGCCAATATTACCACCCCACACTTTTAATGAAAATTCCTCTTGAAAATAAGCTTCTGCAATTTCATGTGGATTCTCCTCAGCCCATATATGTTCATTATGAAAATTTATGATTGAAGTCCTTGAGAAACAGGCTTCATCAGTGAATAGGATTTGGCAATCAAAATGAGGATTGTTCAATAGTCTGTTGAGGTACCACTGACAAAAAATAATTCTTGGATGACAATCTCGAGGCAAGAGCGCCTGCACCCTCTGAATGTGATAAGGATAGAGCAAGAATCCCGCAAGATCCGCCAAACAACTTGATGACTTGTATTTAAGGTAACACTAATTTTTCTTGTACTGGTTCCTGGATGTTCTTCTATTTCGTTCAGCACTGCCTCTTCGAGTCGTGGTGTTCTCACACTTCGTGGTCTACCTGCATTAATATTTTTCGCAGAAAAAGATCCAGTTTCTGAAAGACGCCTGTGAATATTAGAGAACATCCGATGACCAGGCATCACTCTATTGGGGTAGCGTTCCATGTAAGACGCTTAGCTTCTCTTGAATTACCATTTGCAAAACCATACATGAAATGCAAATCAGCCATTTCGGAATTCGTAAAATTCGGCATGTTTTGATATTAAAATGCAACCATCTTTAATTTTCAAAACACATGGGTTTAATTTGATGTGTCAAAACTAACAATACATTTATTCATTCACCACAGCCTACTAGGTAGGTAACTAGATTTCTATGACAATTCGGAATTTTCTGAGGATTTCAAGAGAATCATTGAAAATTTTTTTCTCGAAACCGGTAGTAGATACTACAAAACTACAAGAGAACATAAAGTTTGGTATAACAACAAAGCTTTTCTTTACAATTTTTGATAGTACCAGTGGCTCACCATAAAAAAGTTCTGAAGGACAACAGTGGACAGTTTTCCCGAAAAAATATCACCCTGTAGATTTGCAATCGAAATTGGCATGTCACAAGGTGTAAACTCTTAATTGTAATATCTATGCCAAATTTCATTTGAATATCTTGTGAAGTGCAGATACCATGAAAAAAAAACTTGAAAAAAATGGAAACTTTAACACTCTGTATCTTGAAAACGAAACGTTTGCGGACCCATGTTTATGTGACTTTTTCTTCCTAAAACTATTCATCTCTCCTTTTCGTTTGTACCTCCAATTTAGGAACACCCTGTATATTACATCTATCGGATTTGTTGTAAGATTAGAAATTAAATTATTCTTCTTCCAAATAGAATTAATTCATTAGCTTGTTTTTTACGAATACTTTCGACAGGATGACAACTCAAATCATTCCATGATATCGCTCTCTGCTGACAATGATTAACAGGGGATAATCTTACAATCGAATGTGTGAATTTTTCTTAAGTTAAAACGTCTGAGGGCGAATTTATAATAGGTGAAGCCGATGAGCTTTAAATAGTGGTCGTAAAATATAATTGTGGTGGCAGTTTATTTCCTGAAATGAAATAGAATTGTCATGTAGCAATATGACAGTTTAGGATTTTACAAAGATTTGAAATGTTTGTAAGAAAGAATAGCAAATTGTATGCATGTATTCCTTATTAATCGGATTTTATATTTGTTTTTCTACTACAAGTAATTAATTTTCTATAAACGAAGATACTTTTATTATGCTACCTAGTTACTTTTCTTATAAAAAAAAGTCTTATGGGTATCAGGGTAGTGTGCAGTCGGTCGGACCGAAGTGTCGAAATAAATGTTATTTTAGTTTTTGCATTTCACTACCTTACTCACCTATTTTCAGATGTATATGTTTGAGCCTCCGTTAAGCAGCCCACCGTTTACTTTGGATAATATCCAGAGAAATGTAACTAACCAATCTGGTTTTATCCAGCAGAGACCGTCAAGGACTGCCATGAAGCTGGGTAACTACCGATGAGAACGGGTCTACGAAAATACTATAATTCATCGTTTCAAAAATTAGTCTCGTTACTTGTGAGACAAGAATTTAAGTCTTCAATGACTGATTTGAAGGTAAACCCTCAATTGTTTTCAGCAGTGGCTTCCCATATGGAAGGAGTATTTTAACATTCAACATTCATCATCTTACAAGGTTTGAAGACTCATTTTTGAGGTAAAGCTCCAATTGTTTTCAGCACTGGCTTCCCATATGGAAAGAGTATTTTAGAATTCATTATTCAAATAAATAAAACTCAAAATCCACGTGATTTTTAATACACTATTTGCCAATATTTCTTTTTCATTAATTATTCTTATAAATATCTAATAAATAAACTTACAAGATTGGAAGACCAATTTTTGAGGTAAAGCTTCAATTGTGTTCAGCAGTGGCTTCACATATGTTAGTATTTAAGCTTTAATTGCTAATCCATGTGATTTTTGTTCGTCTTTTTTTTTCAATATATACATATTTTGTTTATTCATCAATCTGATAAATAAACTTACAAAAAATGAAGACTGATTTTTGAGGTCAAGGTTCAATTGTTTTTAGCAGTGGCTTCTCCCATGGAACGAGTATTTTAGCATTCATCATTCAAATAATTTAAACTGTAATTGCAAATCCATGTGAGTTTTAATCGTCTTTTTGCTAATATTTTTTTCATTCATTAATCCAATAAATAATACTTACAAGATTTGAAGACGAGGTTAACTACATTAACTTTGTCAAAGACGTTTTCTATTCCGACGAGGAATTACATTATTCCTTGTAAATTTCATTTAAAAGTTGAATTTGCAGCCACATTGTCTCGACTACTTGCATAATTTCATTTTCTTACTTAAAAGCAATTTAAATTCGTGTTGCCATTTTCGCAGTCTGTCATTATAAATAACGGCGGGGGTTTGATTAAAGAGAATCAGTTCCACAGAACAACCGTAAAATTTATGTTGATATTATTTTCAAACAAAATTTAAGATGCCTGGCAGATGGTTCTGATTTGTTAAATGGGGCCGTAATTTAATTTTCAGTAAAAAAAATATTTTACAAATTCTTTTGCGTACTGTACAGATCTACCAGACATT
The DNA here is from genome assembly GCA_034190945.1 of Octodonta nipae. Taxonomy (NCBI): domain Eukaryota; kingdom Metazoa; phylum Arthropoda; class Insecta; order Coleoptera; family Chrysomelidae; genus Octodonta; species Octodonta nipae. The sequence continues at coordinate 8,935,450 of CM067218.1, forward strand.
CAATGGTGTAAGATATATGAATCTCTAACAAAAACCACGTAAAATGTTGTCAGTTGAATTATGTTTCCACGTAAAATTGATATGTGCCTTACTTGAGAAACCTTTTTAATAAACACCTATTGGCGCGCCATGGCATTAAAATCGGCTGGTTTGCCGTCACTGCAAACGGCATGACTCTCTGATGCCATCGCTCACGACTCCCTTGTATTTGTATGCTCGCGTATACTAGACGTTTCGTTGTTTTCTGTATAAGCTGCATACTATTTCTATCAGGCTATTGTAAACTTAGTACGTTTACCACCTGAATATAATGATGTATAACAATGTGCTGTCCAAAACTTTTGTATCAGCACCTTCACATGTGTCAAGGGTGCTGACACGATCCCAATAACACATAGCACTTTATAACACAATTTGTGTAGAGCCACAAATCCCATTAACGATATAAAAACTGCCACGGCTCGCTCTTGCTCGTTTAAATGAGCAATATTTATTTATTAAGTATTAAATAATGTATTCGTAAATGGTACGACGAATATAATTGTGTGCTGCAACTCAATAAATAGTATTGTGCGGTTTGTTAGCCGAAAGGAAAAGTCGAGATCTTATGCCTAAAACGTACACCATCTCGCTCTGTATTGTTTAACTGTGGGTCTCCACCTTTATCAGTGTACCTCGATGTTCTAATGTTATTACGGCAAATGAAATAATAAATAACTAGTTGTCGCCCAGTGGTCGAAATTCGACCAATTGTGTACATATCTCACATTTCGCTTCTACAAATAAGTAACGAAATTCAATTTTTTTTAGATATAATTCATAGGACTTTATTTGTGTTCAAATTCGTAATTCTTAATTTAATATGACAACAATTCCACCGCTAATGGACTACCCTACATATTTATTTTTTCTAACCTCCCTGTATAACTATAATTGCACTCAATTCTCTAACATTTATTAAAATCCTCATTATAATAATTCCATCTCATTATATATTTTCACATCCCTGTATATACAACTGCTCATGGACCACGCATAATATTTTTTAACATTTTTGAACCATCCGGTATACCATTCTCTATATGACACTCCCTATGAGCCACCATATTTACTCCTTTTGTTTATGAAATTTTTACCTATCTTCTGTACCTATAATTCTACTCCGACCTATATTTCAATTATCATCTATATGGAACTCTTCTTGGGCTACTCTATAAATCATTTCCTTTTCTAACATTTTTTATCATTATCCTGTATATTGTAATTCCCCTCACCCTATATTTCATCTTCCCTATATATACAACTGCTTATGGGTTACAAAATGTTGCATTTCTATTTTCGCCGCCCTGTATATGAATCTCTGTATAATATTTTTTGCACCACCCTATATAACTGTAATTCTACTGCACCTTCTATTCCAAGAACCCTCTAAATTCAACCGCTAATGGGCTTCCCTATATAATTATGTTATTAGTTATAATTGCACTCTACTCTATATTTTAAAAACCCTATATATGCAACTGCTTATGTGCCACCCACGAAAAAAAATATTTCTAACATATCTGGAATCACCCTCTATAATTATAATATACAACGATTACTTTACCACTAAACAATAACAACGCTTGCATGCCACTTCCAGAAGTACATGCTCTAAGTATATAACAGCATTGGTCCCTCTATATATAATTACTCAATGTTTTGAATCTGGCGGCGGCGGCACATTCAGTTGTTTGGCGTTGACATTATGGACGTAAATAATGAATTTTTATTACATTTTATTTAATGAATGAAACAATATTATAAATTAATATTAGCATTCTGCACTGAAGGTCGTCAGTAGCTACTAAGCAAAACAAAATTGAAGAAAATTGGTTGAGACAGAGGAGAAAATGGTACTTAATCGTTTAGTCTATGCCTATTTATATATAGATATGGTTATAGGGTATTTAGTTGTACACGAAAACAATTTTAAATTAATTTAAAAAATGTATATATGTAATTAATCAGTACGGAAATTATAATTTGAAAATATTTTTGTGAACTTTTATAATTTTTATTCCCTATCTTTCCACGTGAACTATTTTTTCAAGAATGTTATTAATATAATAAATATATCAATATTAATAATGAATGTTTTACCTTGAATTTCTGATCTAATATTGTGAATTTAATTAAATATATTCAGTAAAATTTGAACTTAAACCACTAGAAAAGTGAGAACTTAACAAGCTCAATTAAATCAACTCGTATCTATAAAATTAATGATTTGCTGATTGTTAGACTTAAGAATACCGTAAAGGTATATAGTCAAAACTGCAGTTTCGTAATTTAGAATATAACTGATTTTAGATGTTCTTGTTTGTTTCAAGAAAATAAATTATTTATAAGGTTTATATTTTGTTAACCTATACTGTGCCCGAAGAGGCAAATAAGTTACTATGTTACAGTAATCGTCAACTGTCAACTTTGTCATTGTGCTATATGACACAATTGTGCCACAACACTGTGTTGACACACTGAGCCGGGCATGAGTTGAGGTGTCAGCAATCCAAAATCTGAAGGGTCACCTGTCAGTACTTGTATGTTCTTTAGAATATTATTGTTTTTAAAGTGCTTATAAAAATTTGAATAAGTGATATTATTTAATTGGAATCTGTTTATACGAGTATGTGGGTGTTAAACTTCAGGCTAATTCAATACAAGATGATCAGCTAGCCTCTTAGATCATGTACCTTCTAGATATAGGCTGTCATGCACAAATGTCACTCAGTTGGGAGCTGCTTCCAAGGAAATATGTTCAGCATGTTGTTCATTGGCTGCGTCCACCCACTAAGATAATAGCCTGTTACTGTCTCTGTTGCCCTCTCTTTCTAGCGTTGCCACGATTTTGTGCTTGACAGGCTATATCTAGAAGGTACATGATCTAAGGCTAGCCTTCCTGGGTGTATGGTCTATTGTTATCTTGTGTATATTTATTAGTTTTGGAGACGTTTTCACCCAAAAGCACAAATTTCAATCACTGTACGTATGCGGATTGTTTGACAGTGACAGTTTATCTGATAACTAGGCAAAAATGTATTCCTTTATTGACAATCGTCTATAATAATTATATTTCAATCACAAATAAAAAAACAGGTAATCAAGCGGTGTTTTACTTGAAAACAGGACTTATTTATATTTAAATAAAATTTCCCAAGTCACCTGCTAATTTTGTTTGTTTTTTGTTCAACGATGTTTTATAACAATATGGAACTCATACTGTAAGCTGCTATATCATTACTCCTGTAACAAATTCTGTTTAAGATTTTGCATAGTATAGAAAAAGGCAATGTTGGACTATCCTTCAAACTTAATTCAACCATTTTTCAATACCTACCGCACGACAATGGAAAAAATTCGCCATTGTCTGCTTTTTATTCAGCTAAAGTGAAAATTGAGTGAAAACCTTCAACATTGAAAGCCAAAGTAAAGTAAGTAAAGGCTTTGTGCTGTCTGTTCGAAATTGAGAATTTATTATTGCTAGTAAATTACGGGCCAACGTCGAATTTCAGTTACTTTGTCTCTACTATTTGCATAAATTCAATGTTTTTGTTAAAAGCTATCCACTAAGAAAAAGGGTAGAGAGATCCAATTATGTTTTCTCTAAAGAAGCTTCCAAATGTATTATTTTTGTTCCAGTGAAAGCTCAGGAAACAGAACCATTGAATGCTTTTAAGAAGACAAAGTGTGAGAATGAAGGTAAATAGCATTTTATAAATGTTATTTGAAGATGAGGAATTTTAAACGAAATAGTGTTCCATTTTTTTTGTGAAGGATTACTTTTGAAAAATTGGCTGTCATGGCCCGGCAGATGTAAAACTGTTAAGTTAATATCAGAATTTTGAAATTATAATTAATGAGCAATAAAGAAATATGGAATAAGAAAGTTGGCTATGTCGGTTCTAGGCCTAAATCGACCAAAAATACATTTAATTTCCCAAGAGATTCTAAGCTTCAAATTAGCAAAAATTTACCACGATGACCTTGACATGCCAACGTGAGCGGGCGGTTTAGGGGTGAGAAACGGCATAATTAGAGTCATTTTGGGTTAACGTGGGGGTGTAAACGGCATATTTACGTGTGTATTCATCATTTATAAGGCGCTATTGTCATTTGGCGGGGGATGAAATTCAATCGAGGGTATCGTTTGTTCAGTGAAAAACGGGGCCGCGTTATCGGACGGTGACGAAGCGAAAAGAACTGTTGTAGAGGTTAAGTGCTGGGGACTGCAGGGCTTTGAAGGGGGCCGTGTAGAGGTTAGGATGGTGATGTGTTGGGCTTTGACCTGATACGTAGGATAGGGGACCTGTCATCTGAGTGAGTGTTGGTTGAGGCGTCATCTTGTGGAGGCGGCGTTAATTTAACCGGTATTGCGGCACCAACTCGCGGCTTTCCTTTAACCGGTGTGTTGTGGGAGGCGGCGCGCGTAGGTAGTTGGCGTCATCTTCTGCCGACCGCGGTAACTAATTAGAAAAAAAGCTGTGGCAGGGTTTTGACCCCGGAAGCCTCACATGGGAGTCATCATTCCGTGCACAGACATGCCCAGTGATGCTGTATGAGTGCCAGACATGCACAGTGATGTTGTGTAAGCATTAGACATGCGCAGTGATGTTGTATGAGTGTTAGACATGAGCAGCGATACTGAGAGAATGTTAGATATGCGCAGTGATGTGTGAGTGTTAGATAAGCGCAGTAATGTTGTATAAATGATTGACATACGCATTGACGATGTGGGAATGTTAGAGTGGCTAAGGGAGAAATTGTATAAAAACGCAAAAAATATGGGTTATGAGAATAAATGGATGAAAATCTTAGAGGGAAGGCTAAAAAATATATCACATGGGGAACGTTTAGAAAGTCTCAAAGATGTAGAACAAGGTTAGGTTAGGTCTTCAACACGTCACAGCAGCCCTAGGCAGGGCCCCCGCAGTCCTATTCGCTTTGCCACGCTCCGAGAACGCGGCCGTCTTGTTCACTGAGCAAGTGATACCCTCAATTGAATTTCACCCCCTACCAACTGCCAAAAGGGCCTCATAAATTCTGAATAAACCCCTAAATACGTGGTTTACATCCCAACATTAAGCCAAACTGGCTCTAATTACGCCGTTTCTCACCGCTAAACCGCCCGCTCACATTGGCGATTTCAAGGTCATCGTGATAAATTTTCGCTAATTGTGACCTTAGAATCTTATGGGAAATTACATGTATTTTGGTCGATTTTGGCCCAGACCCGACATAGCCCATTTACTGGAGCAATACATTAAATTTACCAGACTTTGGTAGAATTGTATTAGTGGATTTTTAATTTTTTTTTCCAATATTGACTTTCAAAATGTATGTTTGTTCTAGTAATAAAGAATTATTTACAATTGATACCCAGTTTATTTTGAGGTAACAATAAATAAGTTCATCCAATCAGTTCAGAATAAATAGACCCCAATTTCACAAAATGTCTTAACGCAATTGACTTTTATTAGCTAAATAAGTAGTGGGGTGCCAGCATGCTAGCTCAAACAGTGATCTCATAGCTTTCATTTATATGTTGCCATATTTGATAGGAGTTGTAGATTTCCAGGTTTTTTTTTCTGAGTAGAAATGCGACTGTTTTTGAATTTCTTGAGCTCCCACATATGGCTTATGACTCATATTTTTAAAAAGTCACATTAATATTTATTATACACTTTTTAGTGTTTTGGCATAATCAGATGCATTTTATAAGTCTAACCACTCCTGTTTGATAAGAATTTTAGATAAAAAGTAAAGGTATTTCACTTTTATTTATGCAAAATTCATATTAGCCTACAAACCTCGTATACAGTTGAGTGACATATAATGCTTACAGTATACGTTCCTGACCATGCAAATCTTTTTATGAAGCCCAACTTATTCTCTCAATGATATTCATACGAACGTTTTCCGATTGAATCCACCAATGAAGACACACCGTATATAAAGACCAACTGTGAACCTTCATCTTGAAGTTCATTAACTGACATTTATTTCGATTTAGTTCCAGTCTACTTTAAATTTATTAAAAACTTTAGTGATACATCCACAATTGGATGCCATTTTCAATTCTAATTAAATATGATTACAATTTGAGATATTATAAAAAAATTAAGGTACCTCACTTTCAAACAAATATAACATATTTTTTGAAACCTAGTATACATATTTAGAAAAGTTACATTAATACTTATTAGATTGCAGTTTTTAATTCTATTTACTTCTATTTGATAACAATTTTAGTTATTAATAAAAATAGAAGAACTTCACTTTCGTAAAAAGTAAAGTCCCTATTTGCTGACAAACGTCGTCTACAGATCAAAAAGTGACATATAATGATCACAGTATACGTTTTAGACCATGCGAATATTTTTATGCAAAAGAAATTCTTATCTTAATATTATTCATAAAAAAATCAATTGATCTATGAAGACACAATGTATACACAGACTAATAGAGAACCTTCACCTTGAAGTTGATTAACTGACATTTATTTTCATACATCCAATTTCTTTTCAATTTATTATACCCCAAGTTCCGAACAGAAACATTTCCATATTTTGAAACCAGCACCTCCACCAAAGCTGACTCTATAAGAAAGTCGGTAATTCTCTAGAAAACGGTTGAAGCTATGTTATTGAAAAAATATATTCACCAATTCGGGATTTCCCGGAACAGAATCCATTATAAACTGTCCAAATTCCTTGTGCCGTTTTTGAATAATAGATACAGACGAATTTTCCTTAATTTTTTTGAAGTCAGTTAATCAAATAACACAGTTTAGTTAAATTTTCGGTAAATAACCAATGCCTACTTAATCAAAAGTAGCTTTATAAGGTAGTATCGAAAAGTAAATTTTTACAGCTTCAAGAGAAGATCTTCCAGGTAGGGTGCAATAATTCAACATTTCTGGTTAGGGGTGGTTGAAGGTGAAGGAGTAGTCTGAACAGATTATGTATTACATCATTTTAGTTCCTCGTCCATATTATCAAAAAGCATTTTGAGGATCTTGTCATAACTTTTTCGGTTCTTTGATATAGCCTTTTTAAATTTTGAAATTATTACTCAATATAATCGTATTAAAAGTGAAATAGAAAGTGAACTGTAAACTTACGACAGTAATCAGGATAAAAAAATAAGTAACACTTTGAAAGGTGCATTTCAAGGTTTAATTTAATTACTGAGAATTTCAAGAAGTTTAACTCTGAATAATTTCGAAAAGTTTATTTACCAAGTCTTAACCGTCTTCAACAATTAAAGCAAGTGCAAGGTAACTCGATTAGTTTTGTAACGTGGGTTTGAAATAAAACTACGTATATTGCAGGAATACCAAACGTTTCAAAGTCTATTCTGACTTCGTTGTCAATGGCTTTATATAAAGACAGAATAGACTTTGAAACGTTTGGTATTCCTGCAATATACGTAGTTTTATTTCTATTGTGGTGTTATTCCCCAAAGAAACATATAAGTTATCAAGAATATGCCACAAACAACGTTTAGAAGACAAGTGGGTTTGAAGTTTTAAACAATCTCCCCTAATTTTAAGTAACAATTGGTAATGTGCATATTCAACTTAGGTTTACGTATACATATTTTAAAAGTATTGGAGATTTTTTATATAACATATATATATATATATATATATATATATATATATATAAGGTGAGTTTTTTTTTGATGGTCAGTATGGGGATCTCGGAAACTAGCGGATATAGAGCAATGGCTAAATTAGGAAAGATTTACAGTTTTACTGGCTCAATTTAATGACACTTTTGGATTTTTGTAAACAGTGATGGCTTAATAGATATTTTGAAAAAACGAATATCTATCAATTTAGTCAAATCCCTGTAGCTCCTTTTTTTTTGATTTTATAAAAAAAGTGTACAGATGAAAATTGAAGGCAATTGGATCCCGAATATGATTGTCATGTTCTCGTTTGCGTGACATCTCTCTAGTTACAAACTCGATATAGATATTCATAAAAATAACGGAGTTATGGATGCTTTTCTTATTTTCACTTTTAACGTAGGTAGTCATGAAAAAGATTGTTTTCACTTTGACGTTTCCTCATTGGAGAGTAATTCCATTAGTAGTGCTGAACTGTCAGTCGATATTGACAAGTTTTCGTGATAAAATGGAATATTCTATCAAAGAAAAACTGAATTTGGTGGAATGTTATATCATATGCCATAAAAATTCAGTTCGTGCAGCTGAGGAATACTTTCATAGATATTTTAATCGTCGTCAACCTGCTCTATGTACATTTAAGAGTCTTTACGATAGTTTACGAAGATATGGATCTTTTAATAAACCACCAAAGGAACGTAATCAAATTAACGAAGCAGCACAAATAAATGTTTTGGCAATGGTAAATGAAAATCCATCTATATCAACTCGTTAGATTGCGGCAGAAGCTGGCACATCTCAACGAACTGGAGTTAAGGTACTGAAAGCGCACAAGTTCCACCCGTACAAACTTTCAGTTTCTCAAACTTTGCATGCTGGTGACGAACATCGACGTATTTTGTTTTGTACATGGTTTAGAGACATGTGCCTTGACAATCCACAATTTCCATTAAAGGTGTTATGGTCAGATGAAACTAGATTTACTAACTGCGGTATGCTCAATAGAGCATATCTGGGCTAAAGAAAACCCTTTCCATGTAGAACAAAGACGACCCCAGATACAATTTGGTTTTAATGTTTGGTGTGGTATCATAGGGTCTACTATTCTGGGGCATTTTATCTATGACGAATCACTTACTGGGGAGCGCTACTTGCATTTCTTGCAAACACTTTTCAAACATGTTGCATTATTTGAATTTGAGAACTCGTTTAGAAATTGAGTGGTTCCAACATAATGGAGCACCTGCTCATAACTCTTTATTAGTAAGACCACACTTAGATAATATCTATCCAAACTCTTGGATAGGAAGAAATGCCCACGCGAATGGCCACCCCGGTCTCCCGATTTGGCAGTTGTAGACTTCTAGTTATGGGGTGCGCTAAAAAACAAAGTATACAAAAGAAAGTATGAGACAGTTGGTGACCTAAGGGAGGAGGTATTACAAGCAATTGAAGAAATTGATAGGCGGTCTGGGAGGAAGGCGGTAATGTCAATCTTAAAAAGAAGTAATTTTTGTCTAAATAATAATGGTGGACTTTTCGAACATAAATTGTAACCATTATTATGTACTTTAATTTCTTAAGTTTTTAGTAAGTACCTACTTATTTATTTTTTTCGTTATATCTGATATACCTAATAAAAAACCCTTAAATGTATTTTGGAATAGTTATTAATAAATCAATCTATTTCATGGCTAACTACTTTAAAAGTGAAAATAAGAGAGAAAAGCATCCATAACTCCGTTATTTTTATGAATAACTATATCGAGTATTATATCGTTGAAAAGCTCTAAAAATGTCCTATCGGTCGTACCAACAGGCGCGTTAACCATCGAGTATATGAACACTCTCTGTCAGTTCGTAAAAAAGATCCGACTTCAGCTCTCGCGCATCACCATATCCAAACAGGGCACTCTATCAACTTCGAGGACAGTAGGACTATCATATCTCTCAATTCTCTTAGGGCATCCACTATTCGCGAAGCCATCGAAATAGAAAAAAGACCTCTCTGTCTAAATAGACGCGATGAGAGTACTCGCCTTCCCACAGCTTGGACCTCCGTAATTGCCAGATTAAACAAAGCAGACACGCCCACCAATACCCAACCAATCACAACACAGCCTCATCACGTGACATCTTCTTCGAACCCAGCGCTACCTATAAATAAAAGAAGCAGAACAATTGTCATTAGTTGTGTTAAATCAATCATCAAGTTCAAGGGATAGACATTTCAGCTAAATTCTTCTATATAAACTAAAATTATTTCAGGCAAACGAACAAATTCCTATTCCTTTAAATTTTCGAACTATGCAAATACACTTTGAGCTTAGTTATAATTTCACGTCCCCATTGAGGTCCTTTGATCTATTTGTACCTATAGTAGCAAATTTCCGCTTTCGTTTAAAAACACTGCTACACTCAGATATTAAAATATTTGCTTAAAACTATTAACGACGAAAAGAAATTTCCGACATAATAAAAGAAGTGCAGTTGCAGAACTTGAAACAGGAAATTGCCTGTTGGTGTAGTGGAGATTTTTTTCTTGAAAATTAATTAGCTTTGATTTACATGCTGAGAGTATATCGCACAAAATTTAAGTTTTTATGAAACAGATGTATTTAACGTTTTACTGGTAGTGCGAGAATAGGATTTTAGGATATTATTAAATAATGATCTGATCTCATTTCTAAAGGTAACAAGTAAACAAAAAAAGAATTTTCTGATGTCTTTTCTAAAAAATACATCAGAAAGACTTTTTGTTATGGGAAATTTGAGATTTTTGTAAAGTGCCCCTTAAAAATTATCTAGAACTGTAAAACTGTGAAATATTACTTAATTTCTTGAGAACACAATTTGAAGAACATGTCGATGTGTGAACGTTTGTCTGTTATAATAGGTATTGGTTTCAGCATGACGGGACCCCTCGTCATAATACTAGACCTGTCTGTGACTATTTTTCACATAGGGGTATATTAGGGGTCGGTTTGGGTGATCGTCAAAGACTCCCAACCTTACAGTTCTGGATACTTTTTGTGAAGCACTAGAAAATTAAAGTATACTCAATGGCGGGTTTGAGATTTTTGATATTTGATATTGTGGTTCTCGCGTTTTCATTTTATTTTTTTTATATGTAGTCATTGATTATTTTGACATCTTTGATATTTTTGATATTTTTACAATTTTTGACAATTTCGACATTTCTGACATTTTTGACATTTTTGACATTTTTGACATTTTGACATTTTTGACATTTTTGCCATTTTTGACATTTTTCCCAATTTTGACATTTTTGACGTTTGTGTCATTTTTGATTTTTTTGACAGTTTCTAAAATTTTTGACTCTTGTGAGATTTTATACTTTTTTTCACCTATACGGTGACGTTGACATTTTTAACCTTTTGTATATATTAAATTTATGAAATTATCTCATTTCAGGTTTTCGACAGAATACTTTTGACCAATTATCTTCTAAACGTTTTTTGTGGCATATTCTTGATTACTTTTAAGTTTTTTTTGGGCAATAATACCACAATAGAAATAAAACTACGTATATTGCAGGAATACCAAACGTTTCAAAGTCTATTCTGACTTCGTTGTCAATGGCTTTATATTTATTGATGTAGATTGCAAAATGAAAATTTGATTTATGACTTTTAGAATTGACATAGAAAATTTGTTGTTTTTAGATATATAGGTAGCACAAAAAATTCTAAAGATCATGAATTATAGTTGTCTTCTAAACGTTGTTTGTGGCATATTCTTGATTACTTTTATGTTTTTTTTGGGGAATAACACCACAATAGAAATAAAACGACGTATATTGCAGGAATACCAAACGTTTCAAAGTCTATTCTGACTTCGTTGTTAATGGCTTTTGGTATTTTGGTATTTGGTATTCGTTTGGTATTCCTGCAATATACGTAGTTTTATTTCTATTGTGATGTTATTCCCCAAAAAAAACATAAAAGTAATCATGAATTATAGTTAACCAGCTTTCAAATTAGAAGAATTTGAAAGAGTTGTCTTTAGAATTTATAAGTGGCGTTCCAAGGTACGAGTTTGTAACAAAATAGTGCATTCGCCAAAAATGCGATCAAAGAATTCTATTGTTTCAGTGATACCATTAACGCCATAAGGGAAAACCTAGGTAAAACCTTATGAACTATCCCGATATTGGGTTGTTCAAAAGGAGGTTACCATTAATAATTTCTTCCTTAATTGTCGGTAACCAGATACGATTCAATTCTACAGAAGTAGAAGCGATACAATCGTGTTCATTCAAAAGAAATAAGGCAGACTCTTTTATTATTCGTTTTGTGTTATGTTGTTCTTTGTGAAGTATAGTTGAATTGTCAAATTGTATTTTATGGCCTAGGTCCCAAGCATGTTCACAAATTTTTGATTTTTCAAATTGTAGTTTCAATATCGAGATAGTTCATAAGGCCTTTCCTAGGTTTTCCCTTATGGGATCCCTGAAACAATAAAATTCTTTGATCGCATTTTTGGCGAATGCGCTATCTTATAACAAAGTCGTACCTAGGAACGCCACTTATAAATTCTAAAGACAACTCTTTCAAATTCTGCTAATTTGAAAGCTGGTTAACTATAATTCATGATCTTTAGAATTTTTTGTGCTACCTGTATATCTAAAAACAACAAATTTTCTAATGTCAATTTTAAATGTCATAAATCAAATTTTCATTTTGCAATCTACATCAATAAATATAAAGTCATTGACAACGAAGTCAGAATAGACTTTGAAACGTTTGGTATTCCTGCAATATACGTCGTTTTATTTCTATTGTGGTGTTATTGCCCAAAAAAAACACAAAACAACTTTTGACCAATTTGTCAAATTTTATATTTTTGGGATGTTATATATACATTTTTTACATATCGTGGTTTATAAAATATTTATCATTTTTTTGGATTTTATATGATCAATTCATATTTTTATATGTCCGACTTTTCAATTTTTTTTAGATTCACCTGGGATTATTCAGATATTCAACAGTTTTCAGCCTCCATTCCTTCCATAAATTCAATATTGGCAAAATAATAAATAATGTCTTCATTTCAAGAAAATAGTGATCTATGGTCATTTCAGGAGAAAACCATATACTCTAAAATAGAGTGCCAAACTTCTGCTGTATATATATCTCATTAAAATAAGTCCTTATTTACATGTGCCCTAAAACGCACCCTTAGGAAGTTATATGCCCTTAAAAAGAGCTGAGACAAAACTGTTTTTTTCTGTTATTTGCAAAACGGTCGAAAATAAATAGAAAAAAATTATGGGTCTTACATAACTTTTTATGTTAAAAATCATATTTTTTTTAATTCATAAATGTGGTTTGCTTTACTTTATTTACCTATATTTCCTTACAGGTTATATTCTTTAAACTCTAGCTCATATTTATTGCTGTTTTATATACTCTAAAGTAGTGTTTCTATAACAATGTCAAAGGAAAATGCAAATAATTGTAAGTTTTAGATGAATTTTCCTACCCAATCATTGATTTTTGTTAGAAATGACTTACTCTATCCCACATCTAGCTAAATTTTAATTACTGAACCATATATTATTTAAATTACTATTTTGTCACTATATATATATATATATATATATATAAATATATATATATATATATATACATCGTTTTCTTACTGTTAACTGGTCAATGTTTTTGTAAACCTTTATATATTCGTTATATAGCGTAAGCGTACAAAAAGTAAACACAAACAAAGGTAAAACGTTTTACTCAGTATAGATTTCCACTTCAAATACGGGAAATGACACGAAACCGGGCACCGAAACAGAAACCGAAATACGAACAAAAAGTCGGAAGAAAAGTTCAACACTCGAGAAATTGAGAGCGGAAAAATAATTCACTGTCTTAGCCGAAACCACTATATTTACAAAAAGGATTAGAGATCTTAGAGTTTAAGCAGCTTCCGAAAATTAATTTTCCTTTAAGGACTTCTGACGTTTCGAAAAATTGGATATGTGATTGAATTATTATTATCAGTAATAAAACTATATAAACAATGTCCCAACCGTTAATGGATACGTTAAGTTAGGTTTAATTAATAGTAACCCAACTAAAAAAGAAGCTTGCACATTATATAATAATGATCTAAATAAAATAAATGGTGTATTTAAAAATTCAAGAGGTGTAGATCTTTATTACTTTTATGTTTTTTTGGGCAATAACACCACAATAGAAATAAAACGACGTATATTGCAGGAATACCAAACGTTTCAAAGTCTATTCTGACTTCGTTGTCAATGGCTTTATATTTATTGATGTAAATTGCAAAATGAAAATTTGATTTATCATTTTGCAATCTACATCAATAAATATAAAGCCATTGACAACGAAGTCAGAATAGACTTTGAAACGTTTGGTATTCCTGCAATATACGTCGTTTTATTTCTATTGTGGTGTTATTGCCCAAAAAAACATAAAAGTAATCAAGAATATGTCACAAACAACGTTTTGAAGACAAGTGTAGATCTTTCGTAGGGAAAATGCGAAATCGAATGTACCTTATAGACAGATATAGTGATGATCGCATGACCCCGATGAAATTCGGCCTGCTATTTGTCATTTTATAAATATGACTGCTTTTAAACGATACCAGCAAACAAATCACTCTTTATAAGTAGGTTCTGACTGATTAGTCAAATCCTACTTATAAATTAATCAGTACGCAAATAGATATTTTGGATATGTATTTGGGTTTTAACTCATCACAATTGTTTCTGAAAAAATACAGATAGGTTAAGTAATTGAAAATTAAGGTGTTGTATCTATAGTTAGTGAAAACTGCCCAGAATATTAGTTTCCCAATTATAAAGAAACTCTCTAGTAGGATTAACTGAGAGAAACTAGGTCAACGGATTTGTCAACTAGTTTTCCTGCATATTATCTTTGGATGTATTTTGTATGATACTTGTCATTGTGATGTGACGTTTCTATTCCTTATGAGGAATCGTTGTCGAACAATGCCTTTTGAAGCAGTTTGTTCGACAACGATTCCTGACAAGGAATCAAAACGTCACATAACACAGATAAGGATGATATAAAATACATCCAAACATAACTAGTTGATAGCTCCGCTACTTTCTCTCAGTTACTCCTGAGATAGAGTTTTTCTATAAGAGGACAACTATTGTTCGGGCAGTTTCCACAAACTGCTCTTAGGTACTACAACTTGATTTTCAATTACTTAACATACATGTGTCTTGCAGAAACCATTATGAGGAATGAAAAACTAAATGAATATCCAAAAAACCACAATTCAGTTTATTTATTTTTGTCCGTAAATGCCGGGATGCAAATAGGCTGCAAATTTAGATTTAAAGATTTGAATTTATTGCTTAGGAAGTTATTATTAATATTTTTCCAAACTCTCCAGCATCTTTATAAAATTGTCTTTTTAAGTTCTCTATAAATGCGAATCTTTTTTAGTATTAAAAAACCATTCTGCATACAAAGTTCTGCCTCTCATATTCCAAGCTCTATTTCAATTAACAATTTGTAGACAATGATACCCAAGACACAGCGTTTAAAGTATCCCGTTTTTCAAAATTTTTGTAAGAAAACAACTTAATGTAGGTATAATGTGTTTTTAAAATAGGGTTCCAAACGCATTAAAATAAACCAAAAACTCACTATTAGCATGTCAGGTTTATTTAAATCAATTGAGTAGAATCTATATATAAATAGGCAAAGACAAAACGATTAGGTACCATTTTCTCCTCTGTTTCTCAACCGATTTTCTTCATTTTTGTTTTGTTTAGTAGCTACTGACGACCTTCAGTGCAGAATGATAATCTTAATTTATAATATTTGTTCATTCATTAAATAAAATATAATAAAAATTCATTATTTACGTCAATATTGTCAATACCAAACAACTGAATGTGCCGCCACCGCCAGACTCAAAACATTGAGGAATTATAAATAGACAGACCAATACCATTATATGCTTAGAGCATGTACTTCTGGAAGTGAAATGCAAGCGTTGTTATTGTTTAGTGGTAAAGTAATCGTTGTATATTATAATTATACAGGGCGATTCCAGATATGTTAGAAATCATTTTTTCGTGGGTGGCACATAAGCAGTTGCATATATAGGGTGCTTAAAATATAGAGTAGAGTTTAATTATAACTAATAAAATAATGATATAGGGAAGCCCATTAGCGGTTGAATTTACAGGGTTCTTGGAATAGAAGGTGCAGTAGAATTACATTTATACAGGGTGGTGCAAAAAATGTTATACATAGATGCATATACAGGGTGGCAGAAATTGAAATGCAACATTTCGTAACCCATAAGCAGTTGTATATATAGTTAAGATGAAATATAGGGTGAGAGGAATTATAGATATACAGGACGGTGATAAAAAATCTTAGAAAAGGAAATGATTTATAGAGTAGACAACGAAGAGTTCCATATATATATAATGATTGGAATATAGGTCGGAGTAGAATTATAGTTACAGAAGATAATTAAAAATTTCATAAACAAAAAGATTCAATATGGGGAGTCATAGGCAATGGTTTACCCGGTGGTTCAAAAATGTTAAAAAATATTATGCGTGGGCCATGAGCAGTTGCATATACAGGGTGGTGGAAATATACAAGGAGATGGAATTATTATAATGAGGATTATAATAAATGTTAGAGAATTGAGTGCAATTATAGCTATACAGGGGGGTTAGAAAAAATAAATATGTAGGGTAGCCCAGTTGAATTGTTGTCATATTAAATTAAGAATTACGAGTTTGAACACAAATAAAGTTCTATGAATTATATCTGAAAAAAACTTGAATTTCGTTACTTATTTGTAGAAGCGAGATGTAAGACCGACATCTAGGATTTTCGAGGAAACTATCACACAGAGGTTCCGAATCTGGATCCGTTCTGTGTAATTGCTGTTCTCCCTAAAGTCCTAGGATAGAATGTCATGATAAAAGTTTCATTTTACTTAACCTGCCAGCCAGAGATATTGACACAATTGGTCGAATTTCGACCACTGGGCGACAGCTAGTTCATAGTATTTGATTTGAAACGGTACAAACCCCCAACTAATTAACCACATTTTGATACATCTGTCAGTACTTTCTATCTGTCAGAATTGACATAGAACAGCTTTGAGCACAAAAAAACATTAGTCATAGACTAAAAATAATCGCGTTTTAAATTTATAATCCTAGACCTAAAACGCACCCTTAGGGAGTTCTATGCCCTTAAAAGGGCGCAAACAAAACTGTTTTTTTTCTGTTATTGACAAAACGTTCGAAAATAATTAGAAAAAAATGTGTAGGTCTTACATATCTCTTTACGTTAAATAACATGTGCTACTCCGTAACTTGACCTGCAAATCATAAGCCTCTTATTTAGGTTGGTGAAGGGGGTTTTCAGCGCGTATTTTTTATTTTAATTTTTTTACAGTTTTCTCTACAAATTTATAAAATCTTAACAATTTAACGTAAAAAATATTATGTTTGTCCGAATCGATATTTCGAATGGTTTTCGAGTAAATTGGGTTTGAACATTACTCTGCGGTTTAGTTATTCTGCCAAAAAAATTAGGTTTACCATGGCAAATAAAAGACTGACGTTGCTATAAAGCTTGATAATTTAAGTCATTTATAAATTTGTCATTGAGCTTTGCAGTGTTTTTTAATAAAAAAAGACTTTTTAGCTTATTTTAGTAAGTTCTATACACAGGAGAAGTTTGGAACACTTTTTTTGAAACACCCTTTACACAGTGTTGTCATTATATTTAACCCCCTTCCAAAAAGGAGGAGGTTATCAATTCGTCGCGTATTTTTCTTTGTAAGTATGTTACCTGATTTCTTCTTCTGTGGTGAACCGTTTTGAATGAATATGGTCTGGTTTAATAGAGTATATATCCTGATTGGTGAAACTTCAAATTTGGGAAAAGAATTCTATTGGTAAAGTGATGAAATTTGTGAATGAATACATGCCTGCATGGACCTCGACCAATATCCCTAACATATTGGTCGAATTTTGGAAAACTCCTTATGTGTGTAGCTTTTTAAAGTTTAATCTATTAAGAAAGATCCCTAGTTGATCTCATATACTTTTCTGCGACGTGCAACTTGCAGTTTCGCGGAAAATCGCGGAAAATTCCAATAATCTTATCAAAAATTTCATCGAAGTGAGATAATGGACATTTCCTCATAAATGTTTTAATTCCAACGTAATAATGCGGGAATTGTAGGCACTAGAAGTTTTAATTGCAAATTTGAAAATTTTCTATGTACTTCTCAAGCATATAGGTAGTAAAGTATAGTATTTTGGGCTCCTCAAATCAATGAGTACCAAACTCGTTTTATTTGTATACCAGGCAAATACCTATTTAAATGCACATTTTTCCATTTTGCGAAGACAGTGCTTTTGGTGTCACATTCTCCCGGCCTAATAGAAAAAAAAATTCAGTAACAAGACATGTCAATACCTAAACTGCTATTTGGTGCGTTTATACACAGGGTGTTTATTTATAGCAAACAAAATCACAAACTAATTGATAGGAGTTGCATTTATATGATAATTCAAATAAAGGACGGAATAGTGGCCCATAGGCAGCCGTATATACAAGATGATTGGAATATAGAGTAGAGTGGACGTTTGGTGGTATAAAAATGTTGGAAAAAATGTGTAATTAAAATTATATAGGGTGATTAACTGTTATATGATGTGGACGTAAATAAATCATACACAGGATGGTTGAAATATATGCTGGAATTCAATAATATTTATACAGTGTGATTAAATAATATTTATTTCATAGCCCATAAGAAGTTGCATAAAGTGTGGAGAGGAATTGATGTTACACAGGGCGATAATATAAAATGTTAAAAATGAAATAACTTTTGGGGTAGCCCACAAGGAGTTATATACGATGATTGAAATACAGGATTCAGCTCCGTAAATATGGGATGTATTTTACTCCGTCCTATAGTTTACAGAACGCAACTAACAAATTTATGCTTGTCCGTGGGCAGTCGTATGTCCAGGATGGTTGGTACATAGGGTGGAGTGAAATTATCTATATTTATACAGGGTTTTTAACAAAAGTTGAAAACAGGTGACATGGAGTGGTCCATAAGGCATAAATATATTTTGGGCTTATTAAGTCAACGTACTAGTAATTTTGTTCGTAAACATTTACCTGTGTAATGTTGAGGCTTTCGATGTTACCTGGTTCTGTCTATTAAGGTTATACATACAAAATAAAAAATAAAGAATGAAAACTACCTGAGTTCAAAAAAACTAAAAAGTTGAAAATAAAACATTTGAAAAAAAAATATTACCGACTTACACCTATAACTAAAAAGCTGAAAATAACTAACACATTTAATGTTGTTAAGTATCTACCCGGAAAGTAAAAAACGTAAACATTAAAAGGTGCTCATTCTGTACAAATTAATTACCTACCAACCTAGTATATTTTTGAAGTTGGTGCCAAGCAACAATTAAGTTTGATGAAGTAGGTAGTAGATAAGTACGCAATGCAGAATTTTATATTTGCTTGGCACCGGCTTCAAAGATATACTAGATTGGTAGGTAATTAATTTGTACAGAATGAGCACCTTTTAATGTTTACATTTTTTCTTCCTGGGTAGGTACGTAACAACATTGAATGTGTTATTTATTTGCTAGAGTTGTATTTTGTTATAATTATTTTTAGCTTTTTAGTTATAGGTGGAAGTCAATTACATTTTTTTGAATTTTTTTTCTCTCACAACAGGTTACTTGCATTACAATGACAGATTGTCATTTGTCGATGATTACGTGGGCTACTATTCATTTGTCCAAATATTTAAGTTTTTGAGTAATTTGTTTACCTTAGCAACGTTTAACTAATAATAATACGTAAATGTGGTATATTGCTATAAGTCTTATTCCAGAAAATACTCTGTTGCAACATCTATTACTATCAATATGTTAGAACATAGAGCAGTGAAAAGTTTCCGGGTTATCCCGACACATATTGAAATATTTGTGTTCGTACCCGAGAAGGCTTCCATTAACATAAATTTTAAAGATACGATGAGCAAGACAGTAACTTCCCATTTTTCTCCTTCGGTTTTATTGGTGGTATCATAAATTTTAGGTTAGTGTTTGCGTTAGCTTCTGTTTTTCTTTAATAACCGCTATTTATCTAAGATGATTCTATCTGTTATATTCTATAAAAAATGTATATCAGTTTATTACAAAATATGTCGGACAAGGTAATAACACTGATCGAGATATCTTAATATAAAGTATACCAGTTGGTAAGGTTTTTCACGTATAATATATTAAAAATACAATAAAAACAACAAAAGCCAACATTAATAAAACTTAAAGCGAGAGATAATACTTTTCTATAAACTTGTTTTAGAGGCAGTGCCAAAATGAATAGACTTGTAGGAGTTTCCGGACAAATAGCCCACAGAGGCCCCAAATCGGGAGTGATACTGTGTGTACCGCCGTTCTTCAATGATTACTAGGACAGAATTCACCAGAATAATTAGTATATTAACTAAACCCAAATTAAAAGGACAGTATCATAATTGATTTAGTTAAGTAGATGATTGTTTCGGCCATTCCTTGGTGAAAATTCATTTTAATTATATTAAAACACTAACCACTGTGGTAATTTTCAGAAATTTATTATATTTATATATAACCTGAGTTCATTAAAAATAAAAATTCACTACATTTTTTAAATGACCAAACTGATACAAATATGTCTCCCTTACTTAATCTTAATATACTTATATAATACAAAATTTTAGGTTATACAAGATTACAACTTTGCCACGGTATGAATGAGGAAGAGGATTGACAGATCTAAGTAAACTATTAGATCAACAAATTTCTATTATGCGTAGTTATTTCCAGAAACTCGCAGAATTTTCTGATCTACAAAGAGTCATGTGCCAGGTTGATGACTGAACACCACTGCGACTGACACAACAACATGTCCAATTACACCACCAGACCACAGATCAGAAACTGCTGAAATGGAAACAGAAGCCCCTTCATGGAAGACATATAAATGACGTCAACCAAGATTATGTCGACAGTGTAGCGTCGAACTACTGATTGATCTCTGGTCATATGTTCCCTGAAACGGAAGGCTTTATATTGGCAATCCAAGATCAAGTAATACCAACTAAGAAATACCTAAAGTACATCGTTAAAGACCCTTCTATTAACAACGATAGAAGCAGGTACGGTTGCCGAACATCTGAATCTGTATAGCATATCACAGGAGATTGTCAAGCGTTGGCTGCAACTCAATACAAAGAACGACACGATGCTGTGGCAAAAATACTTCACCAGAAACTAGCACTGGAACTTGAATTATCACAGTCGGTAAGATTACCATGCTATAAATATAAACCAGAATTTGTTTTAGAAAAACACAACCATAATCTGTACTGGGACTGCACGATACTGACCGATCGGTCTGTTGCTCACAATAGACCAGATATAGTTTTGGTAGATAAAGTCTCTCGGAAAACAACTTTAATTACCATAGCAATTCCTAACAACAATAATATAAATATCAAGCAGGATGAGAAAATAACCAAATATAGAGATTTTAAATTTCAAATAAAGACTCAGTGGAACATGAACAACACACGAACTGTATCAATTGTTATTTCAACGACAGGACTAGTCCCAAAACATCTATTAAACAATTTAAAATACCTCGGTCTGGACGAACATCTCTACAAACAAATGCAAAAAGCCGTCCTGTTAGGAACAGCCCGGACAGTCAGGAAATTCATGGGAAACCGCCGCCACGACTCCAACCACGGGCCTGAAAACCTGGCAAGGGCTCCCACAGAGCTAAACCCTTTTGATATCTAGGATATCTGGGGTTTAGTGAATTTTCCCCTAAAGACACTCATAGTGTGCCTTAGCGGGAGTGTGATGCCATACATTGAATGGTCAAGTCGATATTTACCTTCAGTCATATTATACAGTAAACATATTGTGCTTTCTACCTATATACTCATTATTATCTGACAACACCATATAATATATTCAGATATTTAGCATTTAGTTTAATATTTAATTCTGACGAAACCTGTCATCAGAGCGAAACAATTGTCAAATAAATTATAATAAATTTGTGAAAAATACAACAGTGGTTAGTGTTTTAATATGATTTAGTTAACTTGAGAATTTTACAGATGATTTCTTTCTCAGAAATTGTAGTGAAACGGCGTTACACACAGTTAATTAGTTAGTTTTCCCCTGAAATTAGTCAATATTGATTTTGAGATAAATTTGTAAATTCATTTATATGTTCTAATTTACACAAATATTTTTCAAGATTTCAATCTTTTGAGAAAAGTACAACTGATTAAGATTCTCGACTAGAAACAATGGATTGTAAAATTTCATTATTTATTTTATGTTTTAGTTAACATACGAATTCATTAGTAGCTAGTTTTTCCTGGTATTCCTAGATATTCGTTTCTTAAGAAAATTTTAATATTGTATTGTTTGGCTCACGGTAATCCACACTTCACCTTTTGAACCAAACCAAAGGTCGTTTTGTCCTCTCAATTGATAGGCCATTATTAGCTTATTAGTTCATTATGCATATAGAATCGGTCCGTATCCCGAATATAACAGTTTTTAAAGAAACTTTGCAATAAATCCATGATAGTGTTTATTGAAAGCTCCGGCCTTCGTACATTCAATATATCTTCTGTGGCACATCGCCTTATTATTTGCAACAATTTAATTGAAACTGGTCGTTCTGTTGTGCTTACTCAGCAACGATTTCGAAACCATTTTAACGTTGATCCGTATGGTAACGTTCGCAAACGCGATACTATTTAGATGTAGGTGAAGAAAGATCGTTGAGACCTGGAACTACACCGGGAGGAAACAGAGCAGTTTAAACCCCAGAAAACTTTTGAAGGGTGCAACAAGCAGTGCCAGTCCTCGCCGTTCAGCGGTACCTCACGCTTGCGCTGTTAGAATATGAGCCAGAACAGTTTGCAGAATATTAAGGTTGGATCTTCCTTTTCATCCGTGTGAAATTATTGTTGTTGAGAGGACTTATTTGCAAAAAGTATGCTGGACCGTAACATTTTTTGTTCACGAGTGTAGAGACCCATTTTCCTTTATCGGGGATGATAAACAAACAAAACCTTCGAAATTCGGCACCAGGAAACCAATGAGAATTTCATAAACAGCCTCCATGTCTGATGTGTCCTATCTCAAATTGACATATAAATCGGATGAAAAGTGTCAATTAACTCACTCCCTCCCCATCTTGCCTGCTTATTTTCTGCCGGAACGAAGAAGAAGACGCATTTATTACAACGCAATTTGGGTCTAACCAGACAGGGCGATTTATCATATTTCAATAGCATCAATGGCCTTTTTACGGAAAGATTTTTCGGGGCGCCTTAATTCCTTGTGTGGGAATGTGAAATAGCTACCTAGGCAACCAGACTTTTCAAGTTATAACTACTCTTTTAGGGCTAATTAAAATCCAAGGCTTTCATGGACAAACTGCTACTCTCGAGGTTCTTTCAGAATACGTAATGCGCGAAACTGAAAGAATTTCTCATGAAATACTCGAAAGGAATATCAACTAATTTGCCTCGACAAGAAAACAGTGCACCGAACTGATGTATTTTTTCATATCTGACTTTCTTATGTATACTTTAATGCCATTATACTATGAGTGTATCAGAATATTAGAATTTGCCAGACCCTATATTTTCTAAACAGAACAATCAATTTTCCACCCATTTTGATTTGTAAAGTTTGGGTTGTAGTCTAAAGCTATTTGGGCGGTGTGGCGGTGCGTTGCGTCAATGTGACCGAATATCTGAAAATGTCATTTTCATCACCCTAGATGACAACTGCAAGCGAAGACAAACCAACTAAAGATGTCACAACAGAAAATTGCTGAAATTGTATGTATGTTTTGCAGTAAGGACACCATGTATGCTTCTTATGTGTTTGATAATTTGTGGCTGTAAGGCTGTGTCCAACGTAAACGCGTTATGCGCGGTGCGGGCGGTGCGTTGTGTCAACTTGACAGCCGCAAACTATAAGCCACACAGAAAGCACTCATGGTGTCTTTACTGAAAATTAAATTAGTGCGACTGTAGCGATTTTCTGTTGTTGGATCGCTCAGTTGGTTTGTTTTCGCCGCAGTTTCAGCTTGCGGCTGTCACTTTGACGCAACAAACCGCGAAGTTCTAAGCAATTTCCTACCGATTATGGACAAACCAAAATGGGTCTTACATTTTATTCAAATACTTCTCAAACACTATAAAATGTACAAATTTGACATTGCATAAACAACACAAATCAGAAACAAACTAACACGACATAAATGCTACTATTCACTACAGTCTTTAATTTCCAAGTAGGCATCAATAAAGCCTAACACAGAGCCGTAGTAGGATTTAACAAAAAAAAAGAGGAAACTTATCTCATTTAAATGTCTTATGCAGAACTAAAGCTCATGTGATAAATGTTTCTGCAGATAAGCAATCTTTTGTCATAAGATTTTCAGAGCAGAATCACAATGAACGAGGGAAAAGAACGATACTACGAACTTGGAAGACTTAAGAAAAAATTTATTATCATAGAGATAAGCCAATTCCAGGGGATAGAGCGTTTCACTGCCTCAGGTATGGAAATTTCTTTCATCGGGTACATATAAGTATATTATCATTTCCGTTTTTGAAGAAAACGAGAAGTATTAATAAATGTGTTGCTGATCACTTCCTTCAAATATTTTACATGCGTACATTCAAAAATAAAAGAACATACAGTTAATAGGTGGTCATATTAATTAAGCGCTCCACATATGTTTTCTGTTTTTAGCTAGCAATGAATTGTGTCCGTAACTAAAACTTGAAGTATGAAAAATAAAATTGAACATTTGTATGTCTTAAATTATTGTATTGCATGTTTAATAATTAAATGTGGCTTAAGTTAATGTCTTTAGTTTTTATTCATTTTTTTGTAAGGTGGGAAAAGTTTAAATGAGTTTTGACCTTCGACCTCAAGAATTATTCATCAATATTTTTTTTAATTTATCATCTGTTTTATGAAACAATGTTAAGTAACTACCTTGCGAATGATACATTTATTAACACTACCGGTAGGTCTGTGGCTGAAATTTGACACTAGTTGATTAAATTTTCAAGTTTGAAAGATTATTAGGGTTGTTTTGTCAAAGACTATATCTCTATAAGAAATAAGGTTGAGGCTAAATCAGAAAAGTAGGCGAGGCCTTTGCTATCCCAATAATTTCATTTACAATAAACTCTACAATTTATTTTTTATGTTTATACAGGGTAGGAGTTTTTTTTATGGTCAGTATGGGGATCTCGGAAACTAGCGGAGATAGAGCAATTGTTAAATTGGGAAAGATTTGCAGTTTTACTGGCCCAATTTAATGACAATTTCGGATTTTTGTAAAAAGTCATGGCTTACTAGATATTTTGAAAAAACGAAATTCTGCCGATTTAATCAAATCCCTCTAGCTCCTTTGTTTTTGATTTTATAAAAAATTGTAAATATCAAAATTTAAGGGAATTGTATCCCGAATATGATTGCCATGTTCTCGTTTGCGTGACAGTTCTCGTTTTCGAGATATGACACAAATGTATCTTTTTTGAATGGAAACCATAGTTGGCTATGACCTCAAAAAATCGAACATTTTTAGAGCTTTTCAACGATATAATATTGGATATAGTTATTCATAAAAATAACGGAGTTATGGATGTTTTTCTCTCTTATTTTCACTTTTAACATAGTTAGCCATGAAATAGATTGATTTATTAATAGCTATTCCAAAAAACATTGAACGATTTTTTTATTAGGTATATCAGATATAACGAAAAAACTAAATAAGTAGGTACTTACTAAAAACTTAAGAAATTAAAGTACATAATAATGGTCACAATTTATGTTCGAAAAATCCACCATTGTTATTTAGACCGCCTATCAATTTCTTCAATTGCTTGTAATACCGCCTCCCTTAGATCACCACCCGTCTCATACTTTCTTTTGTATACTTTGTTTTTTAGCGCACCCCATAAATAGAAGTATATAACTGCCAAATCGGGAGACCGGGGAGGCCATTCGCGTGGGCCATTTCTTCCTATCCAAGAGTTTGGATAGATATTATCTAAGTGTTGTCTTATTAATAACGAGTTATGAGCAGGTGCTCCATCATGTTGGAACCACTCAATTTCTAAAAGAGTTCTCAAATTCAAATTATGCAACATGTCGTGACAAATGTATTGCAAGAAAGGCAAGTAGCGGTCCCCGGTAAGTGATTCGTCATAGATAAAAGACCCCAAAATAGTAGACCCTATGTCATAGGGTCTATTCCACTATGATACCACACCAAACATTAAAACCAAATCTTATCTGGGGTCGTAAATCTAACTATTTATCATGAATCTTACGACATTTGCAGAAATTCACGATTTTTATAATCCTAGTCAAAATATGTTAAACTAATCCGGTGAAAATAAAAAGAATCTAAAAATGTTGAGATTAATAAATTATCAGAAATAAATTGATGAGTTTCAACATAATTCTGATTTCAATTGACAAACCATGTTTATAACGCAAGGAAAGTTGCAAACTTGCCAGGGCCCAATAAACGGCGATTACTATGTAATTTAAATTGTCGTGAGTCCTCTTTGAATAGCATGATTATGTAGAATAATTTTAGAGAAAGGTTAACATTTTTCAGTTTTGAGTTTAAATTAGTTTCTCTTTCACATTCAAGTCAACCCATCTTTACGAATTTCTGTCCAAACAATTTGGGGGCACTAAAGCTCGGCAATAACTACTAAATAAAAAATAAATAAACAAAATAGGTTGAGAATAAGAGAAGATATTTAATTTAAATAATATGTAGGATCTAAATTACTTTTGTGATATGTAAGCGAGAGGGGTTTTTAAAAAGTAATCATCTCAGGAAAAAAAACCTTTCCATAGAAAGCTTGGTGAAATTTCGACGGTATTTCATTAAACACAAAATTTGTTTAATAGGAATTACATGTTTGAAGCAAACTATATAAAAAAATGATAAACCATTTTAAACAATTTCATTTATCAAATCATCCAAAATGAGCTTCTGAATAAACAAATGTTGAAAGGAAAAGAAATGGTTTCATGCTTTTTTATCTCAGTCGGAAATAAAGTTGTGTGCCAAAATCCCATAACGGTTCCAATTCATCAATAAATTCACCCTACCCCCAACTTTTAAAAGCCGAAAACGGTAGAGCAGGATATTCTTATATTCACATTCAGTTGTTCTTAAAGCGTACGCTTCTCTAATAAATGTTCCTGGCCTTTTTATCACATAATTCATCATGAATAATGCCGGATAATATATTCTTGCAATACTCAGAGAGCTTTATATATAAAAAAGCGAACCCATAAAGTTGAAAGGCTAGAAGAAAATACATTCGCATAATTGCAATTCACAATGAAAAGCATTGGAATTCCTTTCATCAGATGTAACCCGTAATTTGCGAAGAGTCAAGCTGAAGTCTGACAAGCAGTTGAAGAAAGAGCTAGTTTTTAAGTTATATGGTTTACTTTAGTAGTTTAGAACTCAAACCAAGAAATGATTAATTAAGATAAAAACTTAGTTGTCGAATCGACGCAGTACAAAATTATCCATTTTCAATTATGTCAGACGAAAATAATAATATCGGGACGATTTTTTAAAAATCAAACTTGGGGATTCGGGAAACATTAAAACAGTTTCGACAACCTTTAATTCACATCACAATTCCCAACTGTGAGAACTGTAGTTATCTTCTCCAACTAGCAGGGTTTTGAAATTAATTATGACAAGCTGAAAACAAGTTGTAGACGCGAGATGTAAAGACCGACATCTAGGATTTTTGGGAAAACTAACTCACAGAGGTTCCGAATCTGGTACCGTTCCGTGTAAATGCTGTTCTCCCGTAACTTCTAGGTTACAATGTCAGGATAAAATCTTCAGGTTACACCTCTTCGAGGTTTTTGTGCAAAATAATGACACCTCGAAGAGAGTATTCAATATATTAAAGAGGACAGTTCCAGATTCGGAACCTCAGTGTGCTAGTTTCCCTGAAAATCCTATATGTCGTTCTTTACATTTCGCGTCTACATATTTACTGATATCTATCAAATACATAAATAAGTGTTCGAGAGGACATTCTATTGTGGGAAGCGCAACAAATGAAGGTTCCCGTCCAGAAACAATGTATATCATATATATTGCCTTGCTTACAAAAGAATATGACACCTCGAAAACAGTATTCAATATCTCTGACAGGTGAAGTAACCTGAAAATTGTTTCGTGATATTCTAACCCGCAAACAGCAGTTACACGGAACGGCTCCAGATTCGGAAGCCCTTTGTGCTAGTTTCCCCGACAATTCTAGATGTCGCGTCTACAAATTTACCGTTATGTATCAAATACATAAATAAGTGTTCAAGAGGACATTTTATTGGGGGAAGGGCAACTAATGAAGGTTCCCGACCAGAAACAATAAGTATCAGATATATTGCTTTATGTACAAATGAATGACACCTCAAAGAGAGTATTATTTTGTATACTCCAGAAAAATTATTATGCTACAAATATAGCAGAAATTATAGACAAATTAACGGCCAAGACAGAAATAACTAAAATTTAAGGACGGACATTATGCAAAATGCAAAAACACTTTAACAACAAGATTTCACGTTAGATAACCACGCCTTTGATGACACCCACAACCGGAATTTCTATGAAATGTAGGTTTCTATGGCGAGCACAGATGGCATCCAAGAAAATGAACCAAATTCCCTATCTCAGTTTCTATCCCCACCAAGAGTACGCCATTAACACACTGGATTCAGCTGGCTCACAAGAAGCAGTCGTATTACCTGTTCAAGGAGTAGTTTTGGGCAAGGCCTTAGACAATTTCTGGAAAGACGTCTCAATAATTGTCTTATGGCAGTTGAAATATTCAATACAAATATCATCAATAATTTATATTTAAAAAAGAACCGACTTCAGCTGACTTATACCTCGTCCTACGTCCTATAATTCAAATATCCTAACTACTTATGCTTATATAACAAATTTTTTATACCCCCTCAATAATAATAATTTTACGCCACCCTTACTTCAAACACCTTGTCTAAGTCACTAAATAAGCTCCAAACTATATAAGTTTTTTAAGCCGCCCTGTATAACTGTAATTCTACTCCACTTTATATTTCAACCACTCTGTATACTCAACTGATTCTGACAATTTTCAAAAGCCTTTTGTATAACTGTAATTATTCTCCGTTCTATAACGCAAATATCCACTATAGTTTTGCTCCACTCTTATTTCAAACACCTTGTAGGTATACGCAACTACTTATGTGCTACCCAATACAATATTTTTAGAACCACCCTGTACAACTAATTCAATTCCAACTTATAGTTCAACCATCCTATCTATAGAACTGCTTATGTACCCTCCAAGGATTTGTGGGAAATTATATAACTCGTGCAAATTTATTTTCAAAACAAAATGTTTAAAGTCATATAATTTCCCACAACCCCTTGGAGTGTATTAACGTGCATACAGCAACTCTGTGTTTATGTACCACCTAATATTACACGCATGCACGCACACACCTTCAACCGTAGACACAGAAGAGATCGCCGGAATAAGAAATTTTCATTTTAATAAGGTATTGGAATATTTTCTGCAATTTCACGCGACTGTAACCTAACTTTGTCTTTAAAATAAACTGACTTCAAAAGCATCGAAATGAAAATCATTACAAACATCCTGTACTTTCATGGCATATCTTGACATTTAAACTAGATATTTATGAATACTTACTTCGAGGGGTCATTCCTTTGTACGCAAGATAAAATACATTATATATATTATATATAACATACCTTGTTTCTGGTCAAGGAACCTTCATCAGTTGCGCTTGCCACAATTGAATGTCCTTTCGAACACTTCTTTATGTATTTGATACATTTCGTTAAATTGAAGACGCGAGATATAAGACCGACATCTATGATTTTCGAGAGAATTAGCACACAGAGGTTCCGAATCTGGAGCCATTCCGTGTAATTGCTGTTCTCCCTTAACTCCGAGGACAGAATGTCATGATAAAATTTTCAGGTCCTTTGTACAAACGAAGAGAGTATTCAATATCTCTGACAGGTGCAGTAACCTGAAAATTTTATCGTGACATTCTGTCTTAGGAGTTAAGGGAGAACAGCAATTACACAGAACGGCTCCAGATTACGAACCTCTGTATGCTAATTCTCTCGAAAATCCTAGATGTCGGTCTTACATCTCGCGTCTTCAAATAGATATTTATGATGAAAATTTGACATTTACCATGATATTACAGGTTTTGTGCATATATTTTTCCGATTTTCAGAAAAATGATATGTTTTGCGTTATCGAAAAATGTACGGAATCAAGCTGGAACATATCTTTGCATAATACAATTTATAATATTAAAATTGCGTTAGCAGTTTTAGAAAAAACAATGTAGATTCATTGCAAATCGCTGAAATCTAGCCCCTAATTTACTTTTTTTTCTGATTTCCCAGAAAACCGTAAATCTCATGTTATAGAAAATTATATGGGACCATTCTGTAATG
The DNA here is from genome assembly GCA_034190945.1 of Octodonta nipae. Classification (NCBI taxonomy): domain Eukaryota; kingdom Metazoa; phylum Arthropoda; class Insecta; order Coleoptera; family Chrysomelidae; genus Octodonta; species Octodonta nipae. The sequence goes on from CM067218.1 coordinate 8,965,833, forward strand.
TTCCTTAATATAATGTAGTTTAAATCATCAAAATTGTCCAAGTCGTTTTGGAATAATCGCTCGTAATGCTTAAAAAAAAGTTGTAGACGAATTGATAACCTCCTCCTTTTTGGAAGTCAGTTAAAAATAGCAACAGACAACCTGTTTAGAAACAAGATATTCTCTCGCACCCAAATGTTTCTACATGCTGAAAATAAGAACCAGTAAACGTACACAAACTGGGATTTTTTAGAAGAAGAACGACTTTGGCACAAACGCTTTATTTGAGACATAATTTTTCACAAACACAGAATCGTTTTTAATTTTGTCTCCACTACAAACATAACCATTCATATAAAATGTCACATACAATACTGGACTAAAAGAATTACTTACTTGAGAGACCAAATTTCGTGCCGGTTTTTCTAAGTGAATCGCTAAATATATATATATATATATATATATATATATATATATATATCTGATGAAAGGAATTCTCTTTCATTCTTCTTATGAAACTGAAATGACCCCAGAGACCTCATATCTTTATTAGAATGTATCTTTTTATCAGACTTTCCTGAAACCGATTTTTTTATTAAGAATTGTGAGTCTCATTGCCAGATATTATCGCGCGTGTTTCACTGCGAATTCATTTATCAACGGAATGTAAAGTTTAAGCACCATGAAATTTGAATTTAAAAGAGTGAACTTTTCACCTTTTTCGCGTACAAACCGAGAAAAGCTCGATATTAAGTTGGTGTTTTTATTCAGGTTTCTATATAATGATTTTTTAATTAAGGAATTGTGCCCAATATTAGATACTCAGAAAGATTTAATTTATTATGAACACAAAAAATTATAAATATACAGGGTATTCCATCTCAAAAAAGGCACCTTGAATATCTTGGTTATTTTTGTTTCGAGAGGGACATTTTTTGAGGTGAATTAGCCCTTGAGCGCATTCAACATGAACAGGCCAATTCAATGACCTTGAGATTTGAGATAGGGAGAATAGGTGTCGTATATCATTTGAAAGCCGTTTTTACGGACTATACCGTCGTAATATTTTTTTATTACGACATGTAATAATAAAAGAGTAGTGAAAAAACGAATTTACATTACAATACAATACCTCTAAAGCAAATGTTCAAAGTGTCTTCCATTGACTTCCATACAATAGTCCAACCTTGAGTGAAAGCCGTCCCTGACATGGTTCAGCATAGTCGGTGTTATCTGACGACACTCCGCTATAATTCGTTAACGTAGTTCGTCCAAATTCTCAGGCTGAGTCAGAAAAATTCTGGATTTAACAGGTCCCCACAAAAAAAATCCAAATGGTTCAGCTCAGGTGGTCGGCCAGGCCAGGAATAAAGAGGAGTCCAATTAGATGATTTCCGAAAATCTCTGTCCAAACATTTAAAACGTTTAGTTTTACCGGATGTGGACTATGAGCTTCTCGGAATAAATGAGGATTTGTATCGCTCCAAAATCTACACTTATGTCGGTTAACATTCCCATAAAGTGAAATAGTGCACTCATCCGAAAAGCAAACATTGTACAAGAAATTTGGGTTTTCGATCATAATTTCGCAAAACTCCTGCCTTCGATCCCAATCATCCTCATTCAATTCATGAAGTAATTTAATTTTGGACGGATGGAATTTGTACTTATGCGTAATTCTAAAAATGTTAGTTTTGATAATACCGGAAGCTGCAGAGATTTGCTGGAAAGACTGCTTGTTTGGTATAAGTTGGACATAGCCCAATGTAGCCACAGCTACCTCTTCATCATTGACAGTTGCAATGGGACCTCTTTTTTATTCATTACTGGGCCCGTTTCAACAAATTTTAAAATCAACTCCAATACGTATTTATGACGAACGTTACGTTCGGGATGGTGCCATAATTATCTTTTAAATTTTCAACAAATCAGTAAAGTAATAACTTGACAGATAAATGTACAATGCTTCAAATGATCGAACAAAGGTCAGAACAGATAAACAAACTTGCTGTAAATATCAGCAAAAAATAATGTAAAATAAATGAATGTTTACATTTAATGTTTTTCGGTATTATGTGTTATTACAGGGTGCGGCAGTGAAACAGGATGGTTTAAGAGCGTTAATTTAATAATCCGGTTTTACTATTAGGTCCGTTAGGTTTTCTGTTACATGAACAGGAAAACGCTTTCAAATGATATACGACAATACCTATTTTCCCTATCTCAAATCTCAAGGTCATTGAATTGACCTGTTTATGTTGAATGCCTGCAAGCGCTAATTCAACTCAAAAAATTTCCCCCTCGAAACAAAAATCGACCTGTATAATAATGTAATTATACGAAAATTTATTGGTTTCACTTTTCAATTAGGGCAGTCCGGCTAAACTATTTTCAAGCATGTGCCACATCCGGATATACCGGAAGTTGATACCAACTTTCTTATGTCAAATTGAACACCCTGTAAATTATTGCCATTTTGAATTCTACGGGTAATTTTAAGACTAATTCATGTATCATACCCTATACTTAATTTCAGCCCTTTTTGGAGATATTCCAAAATATTTATTAAAATTGACATTTTAAGGCCTTCAGTTAATTGCCAAATACGCAGTAATGCAGCCGAATCAAGAGATTATTTTTGGGAAGGTGATAGGATTAACTTCGAGCTTCCAAATTATTTAATATTAGTTTGAAAATTGTGTACAGAGTGTGAAAATTGAAATGCGAAATCATTTTTATATCGTTATCAGATTAAGCATCGAAAATAAGAGGTACTTTGTTAGAAGTTACTTATATGAAAATTTGATAGATTTCGACTTATTCGAAAAAACTAAGTTGGCTTTGATGATTGCATAGGACTGAAGTGAAACTGTGAGTTGGTTCGGTATAATAATATTGAATAAAACGACACTTTTTAGGGTGCTAAATCTGAAAAAAATTCCAGAACATCTCCTATTACGCTTCCTGTAATTGGCAATTTTGAAAAATTCAGTGACATTTCTTAGCCGCAAAGTCGACATGATATTTAATGAGAGCAAAACGGTTTTTCGTAATTTAATCTAAAGTTATGAAGTTTAGATATAGGGGACGTAATACAAAGTTACCTTCATTTTCAATGCTGAATAAGATCCCGACAAAAAAGTAGGGAGTTTCATTTTGAATATTTTTAGTTTTAAGCATATTGTGAAAGTCATTTTATTTTTTTTAAGAACACCCTTTATAAAAACGGCTGATTTCTTCAGCGCTGTATGCTGGCTTGAGTCTTCCAATAAGTCATGCCAAAAACTCGTTTTAAAACAGATGGTTGTTTAGCGAAAATTGTCGATTACCCGCAGGACTGCATCTGTAATTTTTGACACAATAATGCAAACATTTTTCTAACCACCCTATGAAACTATAGTAATTCTACTCTGGACGACATTTTAACCACCCTGTATATACAACTGCTCATGGACCACGCATCATATTTTTTTAACCCGGTAAAACTATAATTCTACTCCATATGCAACTGCTTATGAACCACCATATTTACTGTTGTTTGTAATTTTTTTAAACTATTTTCTAAAACTATATTTCAATCATCATATATATGCAACCCATATACCATTTCCTTTTCTAACTTTTTTGTAATCACCCTGTATAACTATAATTCCTCTCACACTATATAGCATCTATCCTATATATGCAACTGCTTGTGGGATACGAATTGTTGCATTTTTTAAACCATACTGTATTACTATAATTCTTCTCCAGCATATTTCCAACATATCTGTATATGTATCCCTATATAATATTTTTTGCACCACCCTGTTTAACTATGATTCTACTGCGCCCTCTATTACAAGTACCCTGTAAATGCAATCGCTGATAAGCTAGACTATATAATTCCTTTTTCTAACCACCCTGTTTAATTATAATTGCACTCCACTCAATATTCTAAACAGTCTGAACGTGCAACTGGGCCACCCAATAAAACATTTGGTTTCTAACATATCTGGAATAACCCTGTATAATTGTAATCTACAGCGCCTTATATCTCAGTCTATTTATATAAGCATATGTAACGACTCTCAAGACAACTTTATTGTGTGCCTCAAATTAATATGAAAACACATAACTTTTTGCCCATCCAAAAATGGCCAAAACAGCACTTTTTACTTTAAAATCTGGAAAGGTTCAGCTATAAAAATGTAATGCTAGAAAAACTGTAACGAAATTTTTATAAGATCCTACACATCAATTTGAATTGAAAGAATTTTTCAAAGCAGTATTTTTCTCAAGTAGGTCACCAAATCACCCTGTATTGAACAAAGGTGCCATAATTGTAACAGTTTCATTTTTTCTCGGTAATACGATTTTTCCCGAGCAATCGATTTGTAGATGCCAAAACCCCAAAATATAATTTCGACAAAATGATAAAATAAATAAACATTATATGTATTATTATGTTATCAGATAAATAAGTAAAAACATATTAGCAGAATATATATCACATCTCGTTAAAAGAACATTAAACAATTTTTGACTGACTGCTATTTTAGATGACATCTTAAAATGTATTTAAAATATATACTCAACTTGGTCAGGATGGAAAATAAAATTTATCAATTAGCTTTAGAATCTCTAAATAGTTAATGTACTTACGTAAAACTTTGCATGTGAATTCTTCTGTAAATGCGCAAACTTCTTAAAAACACATACAATTCGATCACAACACAATAGTTTCTGAAGTCAACGTTTTTGTAAAAAAGTAACGTCATAAATGAATAGAAAAGAAGATTTTTAGAGCATACATCCTAGTAAATAAAAGTCGATTATTTAAGCAATATTTATATTGCGCTACTCGATTGGGGTTTTGTCGACTGCTGTCAAATTTCAAACATTCGATTTTAAAGGTTAAGTTAGTTGTGTATAATGAGCGCCATCTTTGTGTCAATAATTTATATTTATTTTACTTATTTTAAAAGAAATAAATAAAGATTCTATATATATTATGCACATCTACGGCACATTACCTTTCGAATGGTATACCCTAATTTCAAAATGAAGGCCGTAAAAGGGGAGTGCGTGTAGCTCTTTGCGTATTAATAATAGTATGATATGTTGAGAATGGTTAAATTTAGAGATAACATGCTGTTATTAAAATTTATCTAGAATTTAACGTAGCCTTCAAATATCGAATAACAAATATATTTAATATAAAAAAGTTGTTCTCTACTTCCAGTATAAAAATAAGTGCCACAGTTGTGAAAATATATTAGTCACAGACACCTAACCTATCGAGTTACCACCGCTGCATAATTTTCAGAATTTTAATATCGATATTTATTCAGTTAACCGCCCACCTTCTTGGACACCCTGTATACCTTATCCTAATTTTCCACTATTTTCTTCTAATAGCAATATGTTTTTATGTGAATACTTATCAAGTTTTAATAGTCACTTTGCATTATATGTTGGTTGACATTTTTTTTGAATATCTCGAGTCAGTAATTCTGTTTAATAGAGTGTGTTTTTAACCAAATTAGAATTCCTATGTGTCCTGAATCCCGTTAACTTACTAACATAAACTATTATTTTGCAGATTTTTGGGCTTTTCTTGTTAAAAAATGATGTAATCTCGTTTCCTGAGTGTCTACTACTTTTTTCATCCCCGACAATACAACAAACTCTTTACACCTTTTGTAATATTTTGAAAAAAAAAACATACTTTTGCAGCTTTTATTGTTTAAATAATTTATTGTACATTATCCCCTATAAACTATTACTAACTAACTAAAGCTGGATTTATGTTGAATATCGTTTAATATTTGAGCCCAATTATATCGTTCACTCGACCTTTTTTGAGTCGAAAGATATGCAAAGCGGAAATCCTTCATTAAGCCGAAGAATGCAACACAATTCCCTTCTTCAAATTACCATTGGTGTGGTTTTTGAGACCTTCTGTAAACAGTGTTTATGCAAATGATTTCTCAGACAGTAATTGGGTTTAATTAATTACCTTCTTTGGGTTAATATTTGAATTTGAAACTTATGCACGAAGTTTCGCAATCTGAACGAACTTTTGGAAACTTTGAAAACAGAACCCTTAATGATACTTTATATAAAACTTTTAGTCGTTCCATATTAATTTTTTTGCGGTCAAAAACAAAATTAATGAATCATTATTGCCCTCGAAGCAGTGGTAAAATATTAATGACAAATTTAAAATTTCCTGATTTTGCTTTAATTAGCAGCTGTATATCTTCAATCACACACTCACCTGCAAAATGAAAACCACAAATAGTAGACCTGATTTTAAATCGATTTAATCTATATTACCTTAGATAAAATTTCCTTCTATGCCGAAATGAAAGCTGTTTAATTTTTATTAATATATATCCTGCAGTTAAATAAAAATTTCGCTGAACTTTTAAATATGGGTTAGAAACACTGGGCATTTCAAAATGTTCTTGTTATTGACATTCACAAATAACAAAGAGTGTCGATTCTACAAAATCAACAAAATATACACAAGAATAAGTAATTTGGTCATACTAACGGTTCTACCTTAGAGATTTGATAAAATGTACGTGAATCAAAGTATATAATTTTCTAATATTCCAGTTTTGGACAAGCAGGGAATGAGTGCATTTTCTTATATTTACCTTATTTTTTTTACCGACTTCCAAAAAGAAGGAGGTTATCAATTCGTCGTATTTTTTTGTATATATGTTGCCTGCTATTTTCTTCTGTGGTGAACCGTTTTGAATGAATATGGTCTTGTTCCGGATTGGTGAAATTCCAAATTTGGGAAAAGAATTCTGTCGGTAAAGTGACAAAATTTGTCAGTGAACACATGAGTGCATGGAAATCGACCAATATCCCTAACATATTGGTCAATTTTTCGAGAACTCATTATGGATGTGTATAGTTTTTTAACGTTTAATATATTAAGGAAGATACTTGGTAATCTCATATACTTTTATGCGACGTGTAACTTGCAGTTTTGCAGAAAATCGCGGAAAATTCCAATTATCTTATCAAAAATTTCATCGAAGTGACATAACGGACATTTCCTCATAAATATTTTAATTCCAACGTAATAGTGCGGGAATTGTAGGCACTAGAAGTTTTAATTGCTAATTTGAAAATTTTCTATTTACTTCTCAAACATATAGGTAGTAAAGCATAGTATTTTTGGCTCCTCAAACCAATGAGTACCAAGCTCGTTTTGTTTGTACACCAGGCAAATACCTATTTAAATGAAAATTTTTCCATTTTGCAGACAGTGCTTTTGGTGTCACATTCTCCCGGCCTAATAGAAAACTCAGTAACAACACATTCAAACCCTAAACTGCTATTTGGTGCGTTTATACACAGGGTATTTATTTATAGCAAACAAAATCACAAAGTAAAGTGATAGAAGGATTTGCATTTATATGATGATTGAAATATAGGACGGAGTAGAATGAGAGTGGTCCATAGGCAGCCGTATATACAAGATGGATGGAATATAGGGTGGAGTGAACGTTTGGCGGTATAAAAGAGTTGGAAAAAATGTGGAATTAAAATTATATAGAATGATTATATGATTTTATATGATGTGGACGTAAACAATCAAATACAGTATGGTTGAACAATATGCTGGAGTTGAATTATATTCATACAGTGTGATTAAAAAATTATTAATTTCATAGCCCATAAGAAGTTGCATAAAGTATGGAGAGGAATTAATGTTACACTGGGCGATAAATAAAATAATTTATGGTGTAGCTGACAAGGAGTTATATACGATGGTTGAAATATAGGACGGATTTGACACCGTAAATATGGGATGGATTCTACTCCGTCCTATAATTTACAGAAGGCAGCTAATAAATGTATGCTTATCCGAGGGCAGTCGTATGTACAGAATGGTTGGTACATAGGGTGGAGTGTAATTATCTATAGTTGTCAAAAAAAGTTGAATTAAGGTCACATGGCGTGGTTCATAAGGCAGAAATATATTTTGAGCTTATTATGTCAACGCTTACTAGTACATTTTGTTCGTAAACATTTACATGTCAAGTTAAATGAAAATGTGTTATTGTGTAATGTTGGGGCTTTCGATGTTACCTGGTCCTGCCTATTAAGGTTATACATACAAAATTAAAAATAAAGAATAAAAACTACCTGAGTTCAAAAAAACTAAAAAGTTGAAAATAATTATAACAAAATACAACTCTATCAAATAAATAACACGTTCAATGTTGTTAGGTACCTACCCAGAAAGTAAAAAATGTAAACACTAAAAGCTGCTCATTCTGTACAAATTAATTACCTACCGATCTAGCAACAACTAAGTTTGATGAAGTAGTAGATAAGTACGCAATGCAGGATTTTAGATTTGCTTGGCACCGACTTCAAAAATCTACTAGATTGGTAGGTAATTAATTTTTACGGAATTAGCATCTTTTAATGTATACAATTTTTACTTTCTTGGTAGGTACCTAGCAACACATTGAATGTTTTATTTATTTGCTACAGTTGTATTTTGTTATAATTATCTTCAACTTTTTACTTATAGGTGGAAGTCGGTTATATATTTTTTAAATGTTTTATTTTAACTATGTGTTATAAATTTATAAAAAGTATACACTTTTATTTCTCATTTTTATTTCTTCTGCTATGTGATTCGCTTGATTTTTATAAAAATATTTATATAATTTTCTAATTTGGCCCCAATATTAAGACTAGGATTTTCGCTTTATTTTACCAATAAACTTTTAGTGTAGCCCTATATATATTTTTTTAATTTGAGGCTGAGTAGTTTGTAAGATAAAGGGAAAATGGGACATACTTAATGTAATTCATTATTAAATTTTTAAACAAACTATTTTAAAAATACAAATAAAATATACTTGTATTTTTATGATGATTCTTCTATTTGATACATTACGGTGCACTTCAAAAAACAAAATTTATATTCCTTTTAAATTTAAAAATTACTATTAAAATTTGGGTTTTACTTTTCTTGATGGTTGAATTTGGAATATTTTTTAATAACCTGTTAGTAAATTATATTAAAAATACGAAAAAAATATTCTTGTATTCCTCAGTCTTCCACTAGATAAATGACATGATGAGTTTGAAAAAAGATATTTTTTTATTTCTCATTTGTTCTGTAATTTGACCCCCAAACTTAATATCAGGATTTTCTCCTTAGTTTATAAAGTTCAAGTGAGACTTGTTTCTGGGATAATAAATTGATTTTAAAAATATGAAAAAAAATTCTGTAATCTTCATATTGAGCCCTTTCATTAATAATAATTTTTTTATTTTCCGTTAAATTCTATAATTTACCCCTAAAATTAATATTATAGGTTTGACCTTATTATTCCTTTAAATTTCAAGTGAAGCAATATATTTGTTAATACCTTTGCCTTAATTTATTTTCAAAATATCAACAAAAAAATATTTGTATTCGTCATAATGAGCCCTTTGGTTTGACAGCATGATGCGTTAGAAACATTTTTTTCTGTAATTTGCCCCCCAAAATTAATATTAGGGGTTTCTTCTTATTTTTCCTGTATTTTTTGGACGACCCGTTAGAGGTGAACTAACTCTCTAACAAATAAAAAGTTTTTGAGCTATATTTAACATAGTTGCAAATAAATCCAATAAAGTAAGAAATAAATAAAATTCGTAGATGGTTATGACCAATGTTGACTTTTTATGCTGATGTTAAACATATTACGAGCTTTAACACTTAAGAATTATCAATTCTAAATATTACGTCTTTTGTCTTTATTAAAGCCCTTCAACAAAGGACTTACGTAAGATATTTTAAAGGGCAATTTCGTTAAGTGGTATTCAAGATTCGGGAACTTATATCCCGCAGACAAAAACGATGGTTTGGTCGGCAATTATAATTAGCTTAAAAGCAAACTGCAATATCTGGAGATGTTACAACTTCCGAAAAATGATATCAGCAGAAATATTTCTCAACAATGTATTAAAATTCATGTCATCATCACTTAATTCCATCTGTGATGTCAAAGATGTTATGAATGAAAGTATATATTTTTTAAGCGAATGCAAAAATGCCCATATAACGTAGTTTGCTGTATAACAAACAGCTTCGCTTTTAAACTAAAATCAATAAATTATAGTAAATAATCAAATTAATATAAAATACCACCCCAACATATGCTGCTCATAATAATAAACACTCTAGTTCTCTGTATGCATATTTGAAATTAGAGATTGACATATGTTAAAAGTCAGAACATCACGAAAATGCACAAAAATGAGCAACTTTCCTATGCAAAAATGGTGGCATTTTGTGGGGACGGTAAATATTTTATTATATTAAAAGTTATGTTAAAAATTATATGTATTCAAATATTTTATTGGTTTTAAGCATATTCAAATAAAATTTTATTTTATACTATCTTTTACCAGCGGCTTCGCTCCCGTTGAATTTCTTAAATAAATATCAAAAATCATTACATTTCAATAGAACTGAATCAGTGTAACTCAGTATATAAAAATTACTACATATAATAAAGTTTCAAAAACTGACAACATGCTTCATTGAAATAATTTACTACAACAAAAGTTAAAATGTATTTCACTACAACAAAACTAAGTAATTTTGAATTCTAACAATTTAAAAAGAGAAAACGATAAGAACACAATATCTAAATGTGTGTTAACTAAATGTTAAATATGTACTATACGATTTTACAACATATATATCTACTATAATAATAGGCCGTTTTGGTAACTGCCAATAAAAAACTAATGATTTGTCGCGATTTATGCGTCCACGTTGACTAGAACTACGAACTTGCAACTATTAAAGACCTCATATAATTTAATTTTGTCAATATTAACCGAATATATGCATGCCAATAATGAAATTGGTATATAAATTGACACAAAATTAATTAATAACGACATATACTTAAAAAATGAAATTTTGTTAATTTTAAAACTGATCTTCACTTTCACTTGCTAGAAACTTTATTTACATATAAAAATTTAATATTTAAAAAAACTGATTTCGATAAACAATTGACACGGAATATAAACTCAACTAGCTGATTAAGTTATGAATTATATATTACTCTATATAGCGTACATCGAATTTGTCAGTCGTTGTAGACAGATATTACATTTGTTTGCCCAGCGTCGAGATCAGTATTTTTTGCCCCAATTGAAAATTCCAGTTCTTTTTTTATTGTCCCAGCGATTGATTGTTTACGTTGCGTTGGTCAGGAATGGCCTAGATAAATTGTAAAACAATATAGTGGGTTTCTAACATGAGAACATAAGATTAGCAGCCGAGCGCCTTACACGCTATCTTGTGATACTTTTTTAAAATAATATATACTAGTGGTCGACCAGTGGTCGAAATTCGACCGTATTTCATGGAATTGTAAAAAGTATAATTTTATAAGAAACAGAGTTCTTGTTCACTCATATTGACAAATCTATTGCAATAAAAAAAAATAAAAATGTAATCAAATATCGGTATGCGAAATATTTTTGTCAAATGAATGACCACCCAAATTTTTGACTGGAACCGCTCCTGGCAAAATATTCGATATAATAATTGGAAGATTGTTCTTTGCAACCTAAAAGTTCTTTGCAACCATTTGCGGGTTCAATCAAGTTCAACAATATTAAAGAAAAGAGGGGACCAACAACCCTAGCAGAACTTATTTAATACTTTCTCTATTGTCCGCTGCCTGACATTTTTTTTCAAAACACCTTCGGAAAAGTTGTGATAATAATATATTAATTAATCAAACAATTAAATTCACATTAAAAATATTTAATATGAAAGTTACTGCAACGCGTTCGAAATATCAGTAAGCCACTATCAGCAGTGCATGCTCTAAGAATATAATTCTCCACATAATATATATAATTACTCAATGTTTTGAATTTTGATCGTCTGGCGGCAACGGCACTGTCAGTTGTTTGGCGTTGACAGTATGGACGTAAAAAATCATTTTTTATTATATTTTATTTAATGAATGAACCAATATTATAAATTAATATTAGCATTCTGCACTGAAGGTCGTCAGTAGCTACTTAACAAAACAAAAATGAAGAAAATCGGTTGAGAGACAGAGGAGAAAATGGTGCCAAATCGTTTTGTCTTTGCCTATTTATATATAGATATCTCGCATTCAAATGAAACACAAGCGCCTCTATCGAGCAGGTAACATACCTTGATATTTACATAAAGCGAATGTAAACAAAGGACATTTTGGCCATAAGACGTGCGCTTCTGTAACGGTCTATATTCGGTGTTATAAGTGACAAAACAAAATAATATTAAATATAAAAAAAAATTCCAAACAGCTGAAACTGTAGTCAATAAGATAATAATTTGATCCTCGATAATACAGCACCTAGGGTTTTAACTTTATTGGCGTTGAAGTTGCTAGATTTATAAATTTTCATACAAAATATTTTTTTACCCTCCGTAAGAAATATATACTTTCAAATAACCTAACCTAACATAACCTAACCTAACCTATAACATTTCTAATAACTCCAAAAATATGTGTACTAAGTATCATGACAATAAGTTGAGTAGACATTCACATTTATAATATAAGTAGAGAAGTAGGGATTCTGTAAGAATATGATATTATGTTGTGCAAAAATTATGTTTTTTTATATGTGTACACCTCGTATACTAACTCCCAGCATTAATACATCTTGTTTACTTAACCTTGTATACAACCCTGAATGCTAATATTCTATGTACTTACATCCTTTATACTGCTTAGTATTTGGTCCTACATAGGTAAACCGTGAATACATATACTCTCTATACTAACATCCTGCATACACATAGCCATGTATGTTGTTTCAGATATTTCACCCTGATCCTTGCGCTTTTGATAATATCACATTTACTATAAAATATTTTTTACAACTTTCGTAGAACCGTTGGCAAAAACAATTTCGAAGTTTAGAAAGAATTCATTTCGGCTGCTTTCAAGCACATTTTCAGAACGATTTTTGGAATTCTGAATAAAAATGTAACAGTTGTAAAGGTGAAATTAATGAAAAAGTTTTGTAAATGAAAATTGCTTTCCTCGCTCGAATTTTGTGCCTTCGTCATATTTTTTAATTAAAATTCAACTCTTAATTAGTATTAACGCTAATGAATTTGAAATTATCCAGACCAAAATCCAGTAAAACTTAGTATAGTGTTATATTAGACGCCATTACGTAATGAATGCTTATAGGAAACTTTATGAAGTATTTAGTTGTCATAAGTGTTCTTTAACATTTTCCTAGGACTCATATTTAAAATGTTACATTTGAGCCAACTGGCCCTTAAACCCGGAACTCGTTAGTAAAACACATTTTTTTAGAAAATTCAATTTTATTCACTAACATACTGATACTATCGCTTTTCAAAAATTTCGATGCCTTTCTGTTAAAACGATTTATTTTTTAACTCAAAATAGGCTTGTTGTGGAGATAACCTCATTATTGGAGCCCGTAGTAAAAGTCAGATGGGTCCAGGTGTGGTGAGTGTATGGAGTGTAGAAGCAAACCAAATTTTCAATTTGTCCATCGTCTTCAACTACTTGGGGCTCGATGCAATGTCATTGTGAAAAAGAGATGTGTTCGCCATTAAACATTTTCTGGTTAATTGGGTTATCGAGTCGATCCAGTTAAGCAATATAGTAGTCCATATTGATCATCGGGCTCTGTCAGAAAATACCTAACCTAACCTTACCTAACGACTGTTTACGAATATTTTGTTGGTATTACGGTATCAATAACTACTAATATAAATGAACCCTAAACTTTCATACACGACCAAACAAAAACTGGGTTGAAACATGAGACAAAAATAGAAAGAGACACGGATATATTTGTTACAAATATTCAGGCTCGAACAGTAGCGTCTAATCGACATTAAATTTATCCACAAATATAAATGTACGATGGTGAATCAAATATGAACCGGACTTTTGTTTTAAAAATTTTATTGGTACGATCAATACAAATTTTAATACATATTATTTTTCTACATAGTCTCCTCTCTTATGTATACATTTTTCCCACCGAATCGGAAGTTTTTTAATACCTTTCTCAAAGAATGAAACCGGCCGTGTCGATAACCAATTGCGCACAAACGTTTCTACACCTTCGTTGTCCTCAAAGTGGTGGCCTCCCAGTTCTTCTTTAAGTGGCCCAAACATGTGGTAGTCACATGGCGACAAATCAGGACTGTAAGGCGAGTGTTCAAGGGTTTCCCAATGCATTTTGTTCAATTTTCCTTGAGTCAATGCAGCTGTATGTGGCCGAGCGTTGTCATGCAACAGAATCACACTTCGGATAGACATATCCCGCCTCTTTTGCCGATAGGCAAGTTTCACTTGTTGGAGTAGTTCGCAGTAATACTCAGCATTAATTGTACGGCGTTCGTGCAGAAAATCGATCAGCAGTACGCCTTCAATCAGCTCACAAATTGCGTAGATATTCGCCTCATTGATGCTTATCGTGGGACGACGTGCATGAGGCTCATTTTCCACTCTCTCTCGGCCATCTAAAAACTTTTTGTGCCAGTCGTACACTTGGGTCCTTGAAAGTGTTTCATTGCCGAACTGTGCAGATAGTCGACGCAAAATTTCAGACGGTCTAACGCGCTCCCGCGCCAAAAATTTTATAACAACACGTTGCGCAACAGACGTATGCACCTCTTGCTCTGACATGATGCTACTAACAGCGCATCGACTACGCCTCGCCAAACCGACGAACTCCCCTCTTCTTAACATCCCTACCTAACATATATCGAGACGTCACGCCACTCGAATTACCTACAGGGCGAGAAACAGAAAAATCCGGTTCATATTTGATTCACCCCCGTTTTAAAATCCATTTAAATATTTGCACAATAACTGAAACAATAGTGACTTAATTAGTAATATGTAACAATAATTATCAAAACATTCATTTATTCATGTAGAAAGTAGGTTTGTTTACTGCTTAAATGACCTGTTGTAAAACTCAATTACAAACGTTTATGATCTAACGCTTACTGGTGGGAAGATAATTCGGCAAAGGAATATGCCGTTTTTCTGCATATAAAACACTGAAATAAATTGTATTATTGCTTTTACACTTATACAAAATAATAACTTATCCCAAACAAGTTTCCACCCCCAAATCACTTTAAACGGTATGAATTACGAAGTTAACCTCAATTCAAAATGTCAGTAAACAGACTTGCGCTGTTGCCTGTTGGAAATAAACGGCGTAAAGTGTCGCCGTTCTGTCAATGCGTATTATGTTTTTAATGTAAACAGACAGGTCCATTTAAATTAGTCATTGGTGCTGATCAAATAAGTGAAATTTGTTTATTCAAATGAGGTGTTAGTATAATAAGCAGGTATTAAAATATAAAGTATTGTAGCTTCAGCGAACCTGATTTCAAACCCCCCATTTGACCGAAAATTAATTCCATAAGGATCTGGCCGTCTACTACAGATATCTTGTAAATTTTCTCACTCATTTTTCCGAAAAAAAAATACTAGACTTTTTTGACAGAACGCCGTATAAGTTATACTAATTGGTTGATCCGTTTTTGGAAAAGTCACTAACAGTTTATGGAGAATAATGGCTAAGATTTTAACAGCAAACTCGTAGAAGTAAAATAAAAACACGCAAAAATACGAATTGCTATTGTTTTTTTTGCTTATAGCATGAAAAGTAATGAAGAAATCGTAATGCCGTCTATAGAAAAGTTGTAGAGAATCAGAAATCCTTCTTCATGAGCGTTTATCCATCCTGATTGGGTCATTTTGTACTGAGTAAGTTCAGATAAACTGGTTAAAAGTGGATTTTTTTCAAAAATTTATAACTTTCTGGTAACTAACACTATTAACTATCCTCAAAACGATAGTTCATGATGTTAAGTTTATGTGGGCTCGGGATGGATAGTACTGAATAAGGAGGTTTTGGAAAATTGGAATTTAAATAGTTTAGAGAGATATTTTGCACATTGTGATAGTTCATAAATTCCATTTCAATTTGTCTATCTTGGATTTTCGCTAAAATGCCGGAAAATTGATTTAAATAACAGTAAATATTGCATTAAATGTACGAATATGCGAATGTGCCCTGACAATAGCTGTTTAGTCACATAGAAGGATCCAGAATTTTCTTGAGGTTCGGGCACGAGATGAAAATTGTGGTAAATTGTATTATAATGGGTTTTTTTCAGCAGTTATTAGGTTTTTATTTACCTTCATAACTATAACCTGCCCATATTTGTGTATTTTTCTGTTGGTTAATTTTGGTTACTTCTATACAGTTTACTGTTATTAATTAAATAACTTTCTTCCACTGACAGGATCTGCAACTGTCAAGACATCGGAGGACAAATAAGGGTCGGTCGGTTAAGCCAAAATTCACAAGAAATATTAATACATTTTACGGAACTATAACAAAAATCGAAGATATACTAAGTGAAGTTCATTTTATTATCTTTCAAAATATATTTTGCATATCTCTATCGAACTACCGTGGTTAATACGCTACTTTCTGTAAAATATTTTTACAAATTATTTAAACTGCAATTCTGCATGCATCGTTTTTCAGTGTTATAAGCTATCAGTAGGGGGCAGATTGAGGTTCCAGCTGTTATTACAACCAAATTATGATTTTTTAAATGCACTCACTTTATATCGGTTTATCCAGCTTTTCTTGATGAAAAATGCTGGGATCAAAATTTATAAACCCTCATTTTGACGATTTTATGATTCTCTACAATTTTTCTATTGACACTATTATGAATAGACCATTAATTTTTACACTATAAGCAAAAAACAAAAATACGCCATATATTTTGAGGTTTTTAAGACTTAATTGACTGGTGTATAACCAAATCGGGCATACGAATTTAGTACCTCCTTTTTTTTGAAGTTGTAAAATATATTTGAATGACTTGTCAGTTAGTGAAATATGACATCTGCTAAACTGAAAATGCGTGTGGTATTATTTCTTTTCAACATACTAATCTTGTTCAACGTTGTGCTTTCTCAAAGATGGGATCCAGATTGTAAATCTAAGTGGCCGAATTGCCCAGCGGGAAACAATATCGTTTGCGAATGGAGAAATTGTGGTCCACAATACAACGGATGCATTGAGTTACCTCCAGATGCTAAATTCAGACAAGCTATGTTAGACAAACATAACGAGCTTCGCAATAAACTGGCATCAGGGAAAGACACAAGAGGCAATAACGAAGCAGCAGCTAACATGATGGCACTTTCCTATGACCTGGGATTAGAGTACTCAGCAATTTGTAACGTTCATCGCTGCACAATGAAACACGATTCTTGCAGAGGTACAGAAAATTTTACCATAGCAGGACAAAATCTTGCTATGCGTAGCGTCTCTTTGGAATCTCCAGCAACTGACGAAGACATCGATGAAGTGTCAACTGTGGAAAGGTGCATAGATCTTGCAAATGATTGGTACGAGGAGATTGAATCAGCTGACTTCAAAGACATAATTGACAGTTTTGTAATGAATTCTAAATACGGACATTTTACACAATTCGTTTGGGCAACTACTACCCATTTGGGTTGTGCCAAAGCGGTTTACCAATCCTCTAAGTACAATTTGATTTTGCACATTGCTTGCAACTATGGGCCTGCAGGGAACGTGGTTGATGCGTCCATCTACAAAAAGGGGACCCCTTGTAGTAAGTGTCCTCTAGGTGTGGTGTGCAATTTGAAATATACTTCGTTGTGTGGTGATGATGATAACAAGGATATTGGAATTGAGAATCCGTATAGAGCAGCTGACAAAGAAAATGGAGCGAAGAGACATTTCCAACCGTTGCAGTGTCTTTTTAATGTAATTATTCTAGTTCTCATTTTCATGTAATTAAACGTGATGTGTAGATATTACCCAATATAATTTATATGGTGCTTGACTTTCTACTATTGTTTTTTGAAACGCTGGTACTTCATAGTATGGATACAAAGCCTCAGTGAACACAAAATATTAAATCACACTGTTTTTTTAATGACCCTTAATGTAGACTGTTCTATCCCATAATTTCTGATAGTCCTGAAGCTTTAAACCCATTGGACACAATGTCTGAGAGTTACTCAAAATTTATCGGCAAATATATGCAGCCTAGTGCACAATCGTGGGACATTAGGTCTTGGTGGGTTCCTAAAGATACCCCGCCATATCCTTACGGAAAATGGCTTCCAGTCAAATTCGGCGAATATATAGTATAATGTTGTTTATGATGTGAAGATCAGAAGTTCGCATGGGCACGAAGTTCAAAATTGCTTTGTTCTGAGATTTGAGAGGCCGTGTTCCTATCTAACTTACTATTGATAATACGTAAACTCTACCCTAATACTGAAAGGAAACATATTTGGATCAAAATGAAAAGTTTAGCAAAAATTATGGGGAATACAACTCTGCCATAAGGCTCAAAATCCATTTAAAGACCGATCAGACCGTATGCTCTTATTTTTTGGCTTGGTAATTTAAGATTAATAAATTTATCTAAATCATTGTATTAGGATATTATTATAGTCCAGTCAATGAAGGCAGAAAACAGTAATACGGGGTAATTTGTCCAACCAGGGGCCTGTTACATAATCATCACACTAATATTATTAGTAAAAAAAATACAAGTTACAAAATACTTGCACTTGTAGTTTCCGTTTCATACTTAAAAGTTTTTACGTCAATTGATAACCTATGAGTAATACACTTTCAACTTTATGGTGGTCAGTGCACTCTACCGGTTGGTTTAAAAAAAAAACGTGTTCCAATTTACATCCTAAAATTGCCGCACTGTGCAGCACAAAATCACTTTGTGCTCTGGTAATTGGAAAACAGCCTACAATAATTATATTGACAATCAAATAAATAAGTATTTACATGTTTTAATATTTCTAAATTGAATTTTTCTTCATTTTTATCAACCTTGGGTTGACATTTACTTCCTTAAACTCTCAGGACAAATTTTGACATATTCGCCAATAGTTGCGCATATTAGGTGGCGCTACTCACTCTTTTTTGCATGATCTGTGCTCTATGCTATTCTCCTGCATATTTCTAATAGTAATATTTTCGATTTTACAAGTTGTCACTTGTAGAATAATTTTGATGTTACTAATTCTACAAGTTACAACACTAAAGGTTGCTTTTTTTCCCGGGGGGAATTCGTGTACGATTTAATTTCGTCTTACCCTCTATTTCAAAGTTAAGAAACAAATCCAAAAATCCCGGAGGTTGCTAAAAAAAAACAAAAAAATTTTCCCGGGGGGAGGGGGTTTATGATAGAAGCAATACAGACATAGTTATACCCCTTAAAGGTTTATTTTGAAATAACTCGTGAAAGTACTTTTTGAAGTGCATAAAAATCATTTAATTTAGCTTCTTTTATGACATATTTTTTTTTGTTTATCGACCAAAAAAACGTAATTGTTTTCCTAGCTCGGTTTTATTTTCTGAAAGGATGACATATAATAACTATAAATATCTAACTTAAGTCTAATGCTGCTTTAAGAAAAAAATCATTTACAATCAAAAATGTAGAAACTACGTACTTATAAAAATAAGTAAGTCAAAAAAAGTTGGAGTTTGTTTACGAACATGTACAAACTTTAACACGGTCATATTTATCGTATGAAAACACTTAAGTAATTTCACTTGTAATTAACTATTGATGCTACAAAATATTTCCGGACATAAATTTAAAAATCAAAACCTACAATTATTGTGACCACTCTACAATAGGAAAGTTTTTAACGTTTTGCCTGGGTTTCGATCTCTCATAGTGTCCTTTTTAAGTCTATGAGTTTACATACGAGGAGTGTTGAAAAAAGACAATTTTTTGCAAAATTACAGAAATATAATATTTAAATCTTGAGGCTAATCTTTTTCAAACTACAAAAATTAACGTAGAACCGGTAAAAAACAAACATTAATGTCAATGATGTTCCTATTGCTAATATAATGTAAGTCGCAAAGTAGGTCACCTAAGTTTGTGAGTACTTTTTCCCCACAGTTCTAAGGCGTAGTCGATCTCAATATGGGTGTTGTAATACTGGATCAGGATATAATCAAAGTTGGTTATTCTGTAAACAATTTAAACAAAAAAGGGACCTACGATATGTTTAATAAGTTGCTTCAATTCTCATGCTTTTCATCAAATAAATCAGGAGTACATATCGTAAAAGAAAAAAATTTGATTTATAAACTAAAAAAATCGACCGTTCCCGAAAAATGAGCCATCGTTTTTACACGTTAATTTGGGAGGCAATTATAGATAAAAAATTTTTTCACATTTGTTATTGCATTCTGACAATATAAAAAGATATTAACATATAGTTTAACCATTCCCCCCTCCCTTATCTCCGAAACTATAAAACGTAAACGTTCTGACCTATGGAAAAATAAGGGGAAACCTCTACTACAGATTAAACCCGTCATCAAATTATCATACTTTTTTTTAATTGATATTTATAATTTAAGTTAAGCAGGTATTCACCTGAACTTTACACACCCATGTTTCTTCTTGAAAGGGATCTGACGCATATTTTAAAATAAATAAAT
Source organism: Octodonta nipae (assembly GCA_034190945.1). Classification (NCBI taxonomy): domain Eukaryota; kingdom Metazoa; phylum Arthropoda; class Insecta; order Coleoptera; family Chrysomelidae; genus Octodonta; species Octodonta nipae. Next base: position 8,986,413 of record CM067218.1, read on the forward strand.
TAAAAGATATTAACTATCTTCTTTAAGTTATTTTGAACGAAAAACCCCCGTTTAAAATAACATTGTTCTATATTGGTATGACGAAAACAAAATACTGATATATCTCAGCTATAGTGATCTATAAGACCTACGAAAAGAATTAGACTCATTTAGAACAAATTATACTTTCAATTTTGGATATCAAAAGGTTGCTTAACAAAAATATTAAAAATCGACTTATTTCCACTTTAGAAACTACACATTTTACCCGGACTTTTGTTCATATAAATTTCTCTGAAAGTTTATTAGTAAAATAAAACTCTAATGTTAATTTTTGGGGGTCAAATTAGAAAATTAAATACATATGTATTCTGATAAAAATCAAGCGAATCCTGAAGCAGATAAAATAAAAAAGTCTATGTGGGGAAAATGAAATTGTATAATTTTAATAAATTTAAAACGATTCCTTTAAATGATATAAGGGTAAATATAAGAAAATGCACTCATTCCCTGCTTGTCTGAAACTGGAATATTCGAATCTTGAAGGTGGTACGGAACCCCAAGTATGCGAGTCCAACTCGCAGCTGACTAAATTATTTAAATGTTAATTTTTGTAATAAATCTGAATATACTTAATAATTCCAAAACAGTTGAAGAAAGGTGTATGACATTGTACATTATTTATGTTTAGAATTTTCTGGAGAATCCAAGAAATAAATAGTATACAGAGGCTTGCATTGGAAATAAGAAAGTTGATATTGGCTACTGTCTCATGACACACCCTATATATTTTTTGTTGAATAAATGCGTATTTAAAAATACAAATCGGCCTGTCCAAGCGTTTTTCCCAACACGTACTCCTCTTCTCGTTATCGATTTTGTTCCATTTGGCTGTTCCACACTGTATGATGTTTGGATTATTTTGGCTACCTTGCGTTTGAAAAAATAATTGTAAAACTGCCAAACATACAACTCAAATCTTTATCAAACTCAGAGCTTGATACATTTAGTATTTTTGAAAGATAGTACTAGAACTATGGCAACAAGTTTCACCATAGTACAACACATATTCGATAATGGTTCCACAAATAGCAGAGGTGTTATGAGCGAGACACATTTTCATTTAAAAGCCGGCGCACTTCTGCACCGAACTGAGTGCACAAAAACGTTACAGGAATTTCAATGTGTCGTCGTATTCTCAGAAGGTTTTCCCGGATCTGCGGGAGCAGCAGCATTATGCAATTCGACGCTCGGCAAGCAAATTACGACTTACGGGCTGGAATTCGAGCAACTCCTTAAAGTCGGTTGTCGTTATCCCCTTTCAAGCGATTAGCGTGAAACGACGGCTAATGTGATTATTCATAGTTAAAAACTTTACGGTTCTTGCGCGGATCTGCATTGAAATTTCTATAAATAACGCTCACCAAAAGACTCGAGGGTAAAACGTAGGTTTTTGCTTTCGAGCATGCGGTTTTATGAATATTAATTTTCTTTGTTTAGCGAACATGCAATTTACATTTTTGTTTATTTGTTAAACCGTTACAGAAAATAGTTACAAAGCTTACATTGTCAAAAATTGTAATATTCCATCAACATAGGATGCTGAAAACCCTTCCTGGAAATATATTTTACAATGCTTCTTGAAAAATGCTGAAATTTGTCAGTTATTATGTGAACTTTTGCTAGTTGATGAACTGTATAATATGGTAATTGGAATGGAATTTTAAAGGAATGCTAATATGAAAATATGTTTCTTCTGGACTGTTTGTCATAATCGTTAAAGCAAAAGCTTCTTAACAGAGGACCACACTTACACATAAAAAAAATCACTTAGCATAGTATCAAATGAATCGGTGCTGCTTTGACTCCTAGTTTTATGCTATTGGCTGGAGGGGTGTGGTCTTCTTCGCTTTGGCCAATTAGCTCAGGTCATTTAGGAAATTACGTGACAAAATTAATAGTAGAACAAAACCAACATCAACGGGTTCTAATGATAGAATTTGATTAATTGACATAAAGTTCAACATTTTTTATCGATACGTTTTTGTTTCTTAACAAAAAACAGCGAAAAATCGGCAACAATTTAGTTTTTTACCTTTTACACAAAATTCACCAATAAAACCGTGTTTGCCACTATGAGCAATGTTGAAGAAAAATAAAAAACCTACAAAATGAGCTACTATCCGCTCAACTTGGTTAATTGGTTTCTTAGATAATAAAACCTTTACCTGAAATTCCAAAAAAAAATAATCGCTTATTATTTTCTTATTTTTCAGCTGAAACATTTTTATTAACAGAAGCGATAGATCTTCTTATACGAGGGCTGCCTTTTATATTTCGGGATTGGACAACCCTAGTGTTGCAATCTGACAACTGACAGCTCTATCGTAAAGTTTGGCATTTTTGAGGTTATATGTACTCAGAACGTTTTGACATACGAGCGCTACGTGTTGTTTACAGTAACTTAAAGGATTCATCTCGGCCAAAAAATGGAATTAAATCGTGAACATTCTCGTGCGATTAGTTGTTACAACTTTCGACGTAGATTAAGTCAGCAAGAGTGCATGGATGAACTTAATTTAATTTTTGGCGATGAAACTCCATCAAGGACCACTGTTTATCGATGGTATGGTGAATTCAATCGAGGTCGTAGTTCACTTCAAGACTAATTTCGTGAAGGTCGTCCAAAAACGGTTGTTGTTCCGGAAACCATTGATGCTGTGCGCGAACTGATATTGCAAGATCGGCATATGACCTATCGTGAGATTGAGTCAATCTTACACATTAGTGGGACCAGAATACATTCAATATTGCATAAACATTTGAATGTAAAAAAATTTGTTCGCGTTGGATCCCACACAATTTGTCAATCGTTAAAAAAAGGCTCATGTCGACTGGTCGAAAGAAAAGCTCAAAAAATACGATCGCGTTGCTTCGAAACACGTTTATGACATAGTGACAGGTGATGAATCGTGGATTTACGGGTATGAGCCCGAAAGTAAACAGCCGTCGACGGTATGGGTGTTTCAAGATGAGCCGAATCCAACAAAAGTTGTTCGCGCACTTCCAAGCAAATGATCGCCTGTTTTTTCAGAAAAACTGGACATGTCGCAACCGTATCACTAGAACAACGCAGAACAGTCAATTCTGAGTGGTACACAACCATTTGTTTGCCACTTGTCTTCCAAGAAATGAGTAAAACCAACCGCCGAAGACGGATCACTCTTCACCAAGACAATGCGAGCTCTCACACATCGGCTCAAACAACTGCATTCTTGACTACTCAAAACATCGATTTGATGAGTCATCCGCCGTATGGTCCTGACTTGTCACCAAATGACTTCTTTTTATTCCCGTACGTAAAAAACAAACTGAGAGGTCAACGTTTTTAGACACCTGAAGAAACGGTTGCTGCGTGCAGAATGCATGTTTTGGAGATACCTCAGAGTGGAAAAAGTGCTTCGACAATTGGTTCAAACGCATGCAAAAGTGTATAGATCTTCATGGGGAATATTTTGAAAAACAATAAAGCGACTTTCGATGATTAATATTTGTTTTTGTTCTCTAATCCCGAAATATAAAAGGCAACCCTCCTACCCAATTCACGTTCTAAAAATAAATACTGTAGCCCCGGTAGTTTTTGCAAAATTTCAGTCAATCCTATGGAAGACATATATTTTTGAACGGCCATACTACCTCACCAGATGACCCTATCATTATAAATAAACCACCGTTGGAAAGTTAAAGAGTTGATCTAGAGACCCCTCATCCCGCTTTTCCAAAATTTAAAGTATAAATAACTATAATTAATGAAAATATTTGGCCATTCCTTAAAAAAATATTTGGACGAGTCCATTCGAAAAATTGCTAAGGTGTAGTACTTTATCCTTATAATTAATAATCTTAATGCAAATTTAAATTTTACGGAGACACATATTTATATTTCTTGCATAATATGGATTTATGTAATAAATTTAGCAAAATGGGATACCTCAACTCCATTTACACAGACACTGATGATAATGACGGAGCAATCATGATATTACGCTAAATGCGAAGGCTATTGCAAGCGATTTTTCCATTTGTAAAGGTTTCAATAAAAGATCAACACATACCTACCTATATCTCTAAAGAAATTTGGCTAGTCACTAATTAGTATTTATTAACACAAAATTAACAGGAATCTGAATTGAACAACATAAAAATTAATTATTTGTGGCATATTTTTCAATGTTTAAGTACTTCTTGGGAAATAACACCACAGTTACGACAATTGCTGTATATTCCAAACGTTTCGGGGTCTAGCTCAGACCCCGTTGCAAATGGTTAAGAAACTACGATAAAAAAGGCACCATTCTGTAAAATTAAAATATTGGACAATATGTATTATTTGATTTCTGACATAACTAAGAGAATTCTTTTAGGTAACCATAGACAACGGGGTCTGAGCTAGACCCCGAAACGTTTGGAATATACAGCAATTGTCGTAACTGTGGTGTTATTGCCCAAGAAGTACTTAAACAATAACATCTTATGTCTTCGATTGTGAACTATCATCAATTTGTATCAGCTTTTCATTTTTATATAATAATAAAGTATGAAAGTGTACGTCTTTTGCATATTAAAAATTATTCCTCCATCATTATCATCAGTGTCTGTATAAATGGAGTTTAGGTATCCCATTTTGCTAAAATTTATTACATAAATCCATATTATGCAAGATATATAAATATGTGTCTCCCCAAATTTTAAATTCGCATTAAGATTATTAGTTATAAAGATATGGTAACGCCCCTTAGCAATTTTTCGTATGGACTCGTCCAAATAATTGTTTAAGGAATGGCCAAATATTTTCATTACTTATATGTATTTATACTTTAAATTTTGGAAAGTTGAGATGAGGGGTCTCTAGATCAACTCTTCTACTTTCCAACGGTTGTTTATTCATAATGATAGGGTCATTCGGTGAGGTAATATGGCCGATCAAAAAAATATGTCTTCCATAGGATTGACTGAAATTTTGCAAAAACTACCTGGGCTACAGTATTTATTTTTAGATCATAAATTGGGTATGAGAAGGTCTATCGCTTCAGTTAATAAGAATGTTTCAGCTATTAAATAAAAAAATAGGTAAGCGATTATTTATTTTTTTGAAATTTCGGGTAAAGGTTTCATTATCTAAGAAACCACTTAACGAAATTGAGCGTATAGTAGCTCATTTTGTAGGTTTCTCATTTCTCATCTACATTGCCCATAGTAGCAAACACGGTTTTATCGGTAGATTCTATGTAAACGATAAAAAACAAAATTGTTACCGATTTTTCGCTGTTTTGTTGATAAGAAACAAAAACGCATCGCTAAAAACAGTTGAATTTTATGTCAGTTAGTCAAGTTTTATCATTAGAACACGTTGATGTCGGTTTTGTTCTACTATTAATTTTGTCACCAAAAGGTCTTTTTCTCCGTAAATGACCTGAGCTAAATAGAGCTCTCGCTTTTGGACGAGTTATAGTTCCGCTACTGTCTGGCTTCGGAAGTATATTGGCGCTAATTTAGCTGTATGCTGGAGATTTGATTTTAATATAATGGTCTGTTAATGCGGCTCTTGAGATGGGTGGGAGGCGTTGCTCGCCATTCTGCTTGTTAAGGTATGCTTCCAATTTGAAAGTAAATTTATTATTACATCATCTTTAGACGACCCCGAAACTGCTTAAACTAAGAAATAATTATGTGATGTAGCTCCTAGAGTACCCAGTATGTTATTTGAGTTACTTTCTGTTAACAAGGACTTGTGTCCTGTCCGAGCGATAAATTTCACCGGCCTCCAAATGTGCATTCGCCAAAAATGCGATCCAAGAGTTGATTCAGTGATCCCATTAAAATCACAAAGGAAAATCTAGGAAACACTTTTTGAACTATCCCGATATTGGGTTGTTCACACGGACATGGCCATTAGCAATTTCTTCCTTTATCATCGGCAACCATGTATAATTGAATTTTATGGAGGTATAAAATCGTTTTCATTTAACAAAATTAAAGCAGACTCTTTTAGTTTTTGTTTGGTGTTGTGTTATTTTTTGTGTAATATAACTGAATTTTGAAACTGTAATTTATGATCAAGAACCCAAGCCAGTTCACAAATTTTAGATTTTTCAAAGTGTCGTTTTTTATGTAATTTTTGTATAGTTTTATTCGAACATTTAGAGTTCGAGAGGTTTCTCCAATATAGAATTTATTACATTCACCAGGGATTTTATAAACTTCACCAAACAACATCGACTCCCAAGAAAATCACATTAATACAATAACTATACCACACATACTAAAAAAATACTAAAAAGAGTGGGAAACAGATATTATATAAAACATCATTTAAAATAAGAAATACACTAAAATCTATTATATCAAAAACAAAACCAAAAAACACAACTCAAAATACAAAAAATTGCAGTTATAAAATCCCTTGTGAATGTAATAAATTCTATATTGGAGAAACCTTAAGACTTCTAAATGTTCGAATAAACGAACACAAACATTACATAAATAAACAACAGTTTGAAAAATCCGCAATTTGTGAACCTTGGTCATAAAATACAGTTTCAAAATTAAGTTAAGAAGAACGTAAAACCAAACAAAAACTAAAAGAGTCTGCTTTAATTTCCGTAAAGTTCAACCGTTCCTGGTTGTCGATGATTAAGGAACAAATTGCTAATGATGATGTCCTTGTGAACAACCGAATATTGGGATAGTTCAGACGATTTTTTCTAGATTTTTTCTTATAATTTTAATGGGATCACTGAATAAAAAAAAATTTTTTGGTTGCATTTTTTGCGAATGCACTATCTTATAACAAAGTCGCACCTAGAAGCGCCACATAAAATTCTGAAGATCACCCCTTTCAAATTCGTCCAATATGAAAGGAACTTTATTATTATATGATCTTTAGAGTTTCTGTGCTACCCTGTACATTATCATATTCTTAGCAATTGACAACAGAGTCTATCCTAGATCCCGAAACGTTTGAAAATATACAGCAGTTTCTTGACTGTTATTTCCCAAAAAGTGCTTAAACTGAAAAATATGCCACAAACATCCTTCACAAAACAATAATTATTTGTTAATGAACCAGAAAGAAGGTGACTTTAGCTAGTTAGTATTAATACCGGTTATATATACACAGCAGTTTACAGTACAGTTTTTAAACCATAAATGAACGATAGCGAAGCTAGTTTGTAAACATTTCTTCAAAGTTCACTATATGAAAAGAAACATTGTACTTAACTTGTACTAAAAAAACCATTACATTCACCAACGTTTACTTTTCCGAGCGAACTGCTGCGAAAAATCACGAAAAGAAAATGCCCAATAATTGCATCTTTACCATTACATAATGTTTAGTAAACATCGGCGTTTTGATGTTACCTGTCTTCAAATGCCCCGTAATTCGAGTGCTTCATATCCTAATATCCTGATATACTGCAAGGGCTTTCGAACTGAATTCACCTGAGATATAAACTGACGATAATCGAACAAGATGGAGTATATCTTAGCTGTCAGGATTTTAAGTGCTTGTAATTGAAGAGCTATCGATTTGCTGTTTTACAAAAATTTTGTTTCTTGTTTTTTTCCACTTAAATTCCTTTGAACACTAAAATACCGGGTTACCAACGACCCACCCCAGCTTCGGAGGGGTGCAATGTAGACACTAATAGGGTGTCAGTGTGAAGTGATTAATAATATTAGTATTATGCTTAGACTATATTACATGATATATTTATACAAGCTGTTTCAAAATAAATGAGAAATAGTTTAAGGGGGCGCTCCTTATTAAAAATAATCTGGTCAAGTGCGAGTTGAACTCACATACTAAGGGACAGTACCACCTTCAAGATTCTAATATTCCAGTTTTAGACAAGCAGGGAATGAATGCATTTTCTTATATTTACCCTAATATATTTTAAAGGAAGCGTTTTAAATTTATGAAAAATATACACTTTGTTTTTCCACACATAGACTTTTTATTTTATCTGCTTCAGGATTCGATGGATTTTTATCAGAATACATATGAATTTAATTTTCTAATTTGGCCCCCAACAATTAACAATAGAATTTTATTTTAGTAATAAACTTTCAGAGATGCCTTTTATAATCTACTGTCTGAGTTTTGAGGCTCTGTAGATTGGAAGATAAAGGGCAAAATAGGTCAAGTTTTAAATTATAAATTATTAAATCTGTTATTCAAATTATTTAAAAATACAAATAAAATATATTTTTCAAATTTTAAATAGTGTAGTTTCTAAAGTGGGAATTAAGTCGATGTTTAATATTTTTGTTAAAATCTTTTAAACAAATGATTTAAAAATATGATGTATTTGTAATTCACATAATGAGCCTTTTATCTGATATATTACATGATGCGTTTGAAAATTGTATTTTTATTTTCCATTTAATTGTATAATTTGTCCCTAAAATTGCTATGGAGGGTTTCTAATAATTTTTCTAATAAATTTCAAGGGAGCCCCAGGAACCCAAATTATTTTCAAAATTTTAGGTAGTATGGTTTCGGAAATAAATCGAGAAATGATTTTTTTTTATATTTTTATGTTAATATCTTGTAAACAACTAATGTTAAAAGTATGAAAAATATATATTTGAATTTCTCATCCTTTCATTTGATGTATTGCATGATGCGTTAAAAATATTTTTTTATTTTCCGTTTAATTCTATAATTTGGCCCCCAATATTAATATTAGGGATTTCTTCATATTTTTCCTGTAAATAAAAAAATTGAGGTCTTATAGTTTGGGGAACAACGGGGGGGAATATATTTTAAAATATTAATTTAAAAAAAATAAAAAAATATATTTGTATTCGTTATAATGAGCCCTGTGATTTGATATATTACATGACCCGTTAGAAACAATTATAATTTTTTATTCTCTATTTAATTCTATAATTTACCCCCAAAATGAATATTAGGGGTTTCTCCTTGTTTTTCCAGTAAAATTCTGGTGAAGGGCTATACATCCATTTTTTTAAATATTTTTCAGCTGGTGGTTTCGGAGATAGGGGGAGGGGAAATGGGTCAATTTTTTTTAAATTTTTGTTAATATCTTTTAATTAATTTATTTTAAAAATATGAAAAACAAAATTGTTTTCGTCATAATGAGGCCTCTCATTTGACATATAACATTATGGGTTAGAAACAGTTTTAATTTTATGTTTTCAATTTAATTCTGTAATTTGTCCCCCAAAATTAAAAGTAGAGGTTTCTCTTTATTTCTCCAGTAAACAGGTCAGACCCTATACCTCTAATTTTTTCCAAAACGTTTTATAGGTTCGGAGATAAGGAGGGTAGGGAATGGGTAAATTTTGGTATATTTTCGTTAATATCTTTTTAACTATTTTTTTTAAATATGAAAAAAATATATTTGTGTTCCTCAGAATGGGACCTTTCAACTGATGTATTACATGATGCGTTTGAATTTTTTTTTATTTTTAAATTTTGATTTAATTCTATAATTTGCCCCCCAAAATTAATATTAATGGTTTCTCCTTATTTTTCCTGTAAAGTTCGGGCAACGTTCTATATTTCCTATTTTTTTCAAAATTTTAGGCTCAGTAGTTTCGGAGATCATTGGAGAGAACCGTGGATTTTTTTTGTCCCCCTTCCCAGAATTAACCCTAAAATCAAAATTTCTTCTTTTGCGATATGTACTCCTGATCGGGTCACCAAATTATACATTGATACCAAATTTCAACTTCTTCCGTCCAGTAGTTTAGGAGAAAATTGCTGTGATGTGACAGAGGCAGAAATCCGGAATGATATTATAAGAGTATCCGTATATTATATATACGGAACCCTAATAAAGGATAGTTTATTGTATAAACGTTAAGTCAAAAGTCAATCATTAGGGGATATCGCGATTTATACATGTCCGATTTTCTTTTTCTTTCTTAAAAACGACAAGTAGTAGATTTTGAAACCTAAAATTCGAACCTATTTCATTAAATTGTGAAAATTATTCAGGTTCTTTTGTCAAAAATATATTTCTACAACTAATAAAGTTGAAATGAAATTAGAGAGGTATTCCTTATGACCCGCCCCCAAGAACTTTGATGACATATTGACAAATCTATTAAATTAAAAAAAATTATAAGAATTTAATCAATCATAGATATTCCAAATTTTGAAAGATGTCTGAGCCCCTCCCACAACAAATTCGGAAGATTGTGATAATAATATTATAATAGAATAATTAAAATTACAACAAAAACTTATAGAATAATTGATACAAAAGTTACTATAACTTGTCCGAAAAAATCAATACTGATCTACTATATTGATATTTTATTACTGACCAATAAACAGCTTGATCAAATATGGTCTGTAACTGTCAATCAATTTAATAGTACCTAAGGTTCCATATACAGGGTGAGTTTCTTTTGATGATCAATGGTTAAACTGGGAAAGATTTGCAGTTTTACTGGCCCAATTTAATGACACTTTCAGATTTTTGTAAAAAGTCATGGCTTACTAGATATTTTGAAAGAACGAAATTCTGTCGATTTAGTCAAATCCCTCTAGCTCCTTTGTTTTTGATTTTATAAAAAAGGGTAAATATCAAAATTGAAGTGAATTGTATCCCGCATATGATTGTCATGTCCTCGTTTGCGTGACAGCTCTCGTTTTCGAGATATGACACAAACTTATCTTTTTTTGAATGGAAACCATAGTTGGCTATGATCTCAAAAAATCGGACATTTTTAGAGTTTTTCAACGATATAATACTCGATATAGTTATTCATAAAATAACGGAGTTATGGATGCTTTTCTCTCTTATTTTCACTTTTAACGTAGTTAGCCATGAAACAGATTGATTTATTAATAACTATTCCAAAAAACATTGAACGATTTTTTTGTTAGGTATATCAGATATAACGAAAAAACTAAATAAGTAGGTACTTACTAAAATATTAAGAAATTAAATTACATAATAATTGTTACATCAAAAAAAAACTGTTTCTCATAGCAAAGAATGAGTCGCGGATCACAAATAAGACAATTGCTGTAGTATCAATAAGGTAAAGCAACGGAAACAAACCAAAGCCAAGTTATCCCAACAAGAAGACAGCGTTTATGCAGAAGGAAAACTGCAGTTTATCAGTTGATGCGAAATAAACAGTTTAAAACAAAATACTCTCTTCGAGGTGTCATTCCTTTGTACGCAAGACAATATATATTATATATAAATATAATATATATTGTTTCTGGTCGGGAACCTTCATCAATTGCGCTTCCCACAATTGAATGTCCTCTCGAACACTTCTTTATGCATTTGATGCATTTCGTTAAATTTGAAGACGCGAGATGTAAGACAAACAAAATGTTTGTCATTCAGAGCCCAGCACTAATTTCTAGAACCTTTTTCTATTATGCTGCCATATTTTATCTTGTTTGTTCGGCTCAACTCAAATGTTCATCATAAATTTTAAATAATGTTCTATGCGGTTGTTTCCTTTGCAGATATAACTCAAAATACATTTGAGCTGATTTCTGCTGTTTCTATCAAATTTCTAATAAACCCTTAACATATTTGGTGTTTAAACTACCCTGCATATTTATTATAGAATTTCTATAGTATTTACTGCTTAAGATATTTCATTTCTAATTTAATCTGAACTAGAAATTGTCTTTGTTTTCTAAAAGAAACGCTGTTATTGATTGTGTTTGCTAACACGAAATTTCTCATCCAATGAATAAATTCCATCATGCAGTCATACAAATAACCTTCTAGTCGTTCTACAACTATTAGATCCCCCTGAAGTTTTGACAGCGGCTAAAAGGATTCCGAAGTGGAAGAATTTCATTTAAATGCAAATACGTATGACAACTCGGCACATGTTGAACTCGATGTTGTTGGAAAATAAAATTAAACATTGCTTTGTTTATACAGCTTGCATCAATATTTAAATTCAATTGTCATACAAATGTTTAGCAGCTCACCCATAAATTATAATAATTAATTGGTTGAATAACGGAAAGGTAGTTGTCCACTGAACTATTTCGGTAAATAAAAAAGTACAATTAATGGCATATATAAATTAATGTACTATCTGTATGCAACATATAATTGGAATTTTAACTCAACTAAAATAATATATCCGTACCTTAGAAGCAAACTATGTTAAGTCACAAAACATATTTTTGAGAAAAACGATTTCAAAGATATTTATTGAAGAGAATTCAAAGTTACTCAGTTATTTTTAAACCTATGGCTTTAATGTTTAGCACAAGAGTAGCTTATTTGGTTACCTAATAAATTGTGGAAGATTTTTTTCCATAAATAAGTTTATTTTTTTCTAAGTGACTTATCATAGTTTGCTTCTTAGAAAAAAATTGTTTACAGGACTTAACTTATGTTAAGTCCCTAATTGGGTTAGAATAAATAAAGCCAAGCCATGTTAAGTCCAGAAAAGGTATTTATTATTCTTAAAAAAAATAAAACATTTAACTAAAAAATGTAGAACAGTATTGCCAGTTGCATCTTAAACCGACAGTTTTTGTAAATGCTCAATTTTTTTTTGGTTGAAATTTTTTCAATTTTTTTCTAATTTGTGGCAAAGATTCAGGGACATTTTAAAATAAAATGAAAGTTTATTTCCGGTTTTTAGCTAACGTAATTTCTGGTGCATCTCGCCTTACTTGAAAGTGTACAACTTGTGAAATAAGCAAATTTTCCCTACAATCATTTTTCTTGCGTACCAAAAAGTCTCTGGTTTCTATCCCTGTCGCATGAAACGACTTTTTTACACCAACTAATCTAACAAGCTGCTGCCAATCCCATAGCTTAATTATTTTCAACTGATGATTTTTTTTTCCTTCCCTTTCAATTAAATAATGATCACCATCGGCCTCCATGTGGGTCTGATCTTTTGCTAGAAATTTATGGTTAATGACATTAATGTTTCCATTCTTTTCAAGAAAAAAACAGCACATAATCATCTGTGTGTTTCTGTTTTGTGATGGGCAATTATCTGACCATTAATTCATTTACGTTCTCAGAAATTTCATAATCTTCAAATTATTTTAAGACACAGGATGCCATTTTATTCCCTCGTCCAGAAATCTGTTCACCCCACATCATACAATAGACTTCTTCCAAGATTGTATGTATCACTAACATGTACGTCCAAAGATTTATGCTATAGAAGCTTTGTGAGTTGTGAAGTTCCGGGGTTCGTAAACACTTTTGGAAATCTATCATGACTATTTCTTCTGTGTTGTTTTCTCGTGGGCGTTTCTTGTCTTCAGCTTTCATTTTATATCTATTCCCTGCATCTTGCAAATGATCATCATACTCTTTCTGTATTGAGGATCACAAGTATCATTATCTCGGTTTTTAAACCCATAATTGAACTCATATTTGAAAATCTCACCATAAACCCATTCTTTAGCAAAATTGTGTGGTGGGACTCCCGACACCTCTTTATAGTGTCGATACATCTTGGCGATGTTTCGATGATTTCCAAGAAACTTTTTTTTTATCTTTCCCGCCCGTAATGCGACTCATAGACCGAAAACTAAACTAAGATGTCTAGACCCAAACTGCGATCATGTGACTTAACCGCGTTTCTCTCAGGGCCGACTTTGGACTTAATTTAATTTAAAACAACCTGTTTTCGTTGTTTGTACAGCTATCGCAAAATGGGAAAAAGCAAAGGAATGAACATGAAAAGTTAAATAAGTTAGCATATTTAACTGAAATTTGACAATTTTGGACTTATATTTTGCTTTTAGGGTACAGTTATATAAATAGGCAAAGACAAAACGGTTCGGTACCATTTTCTCATCTGCACCTCAATCGGTCTTCTTCATTTTTGTTTTGTTTAGTAGCTACTGACGGCCCTAAGTGCAGAAGCTAAAATTAATTTATAATATTGATCAATTCTTTAAATAAAAATAATAAAAAATTCATTATTTACGTCCATACTGTCAATGTCAAACAAATAACAGCAACAGTGCTGCCAGATTGCTTAGGGAGAAAATCATAAGATGGATTGACTCGAATGTGAAAGACCAAATTAATCGAAACAAACAAATTTTGAACCGTTCCTAAAATTATTCCACATCCTATGCTATTAAAATACAACCCAGGAAAAATTAAATTATTTGATGAAATTTTTGCTTATAATAATTTATTAATTTTATTATTAGTTATAATTTTAAGTTAGATTCTTTTTAATTTTATATATATTTTTATATAGTGTGACATATAACTAAGTTTACAAAAATTGGGAATTTATACACAGACCCTAAGAGAGATAATCAGATACATCTGGCAGTCCTGATAGTCACGGCCATATTTGTTTTAAGTTTGATTTAAATTAAGAAAATTCACAATATTCTTAGCCGGTAGGTTATTAAAGCAGGGTGGTAAAAGTAAGTTTTTATTCAATGCGAAAATTTTCCAACAAAAGTAGGTATTATTTAACATTAATTAACAGCAGCATTGCTTGTGTTTCATTGAAATTTATGAAAATTACATTGAATCTTAAGTTGTGTGGTTTCTTAATATGTTCTTTTGTTTTGTAGTTATCATGTAATACTAATACTAACTTTTGAGTTGGTTGCTTGCAGTTGAAATCGTTAACTATAAAATGTTATAATAAAGATTATAATTCATTTTATTAGATTATTACAATTTTTCATTGATAATTTGTTTTGCATTACATGGGTCATTTCCTGCAAAATCCTGGCTTAAATTACAACGTGACTGACTTTTAAGTAAAATAAATATCTCATTGGCATTTTAAGATGTGTATTTTTTAGAATATTAAGAAATTCAATGCATTTACTGATTTGTTATGCTAAGTTAGGTATTCACCTACACATCTATTCTAGAATAAAATGTATTTTTAACATATTTTTTCTTCGAAATCTTGCATAGCTGGCCTTGACGGTCAAAACATTCAGTAACTATATATGGAGGGAGCGTCAGAGACTGTTAAATAGTTGACTGCTTAGAGCATACACTGCTGGAGGTAGCTTGCAATGCACAAATTTCGTGCCAAGAGTAAAAACAAAGAGCAATAGAGAAAGCAAGAGTCTATTTCAATCGATTGCGAGGGGCAGCCAATGAACGACATGCTGAACATAGCTCATTGTGAGTGAAAAAGCCCTTGGCCTCTCTTTCTAGCATTGGCACGATATTTGTGCATTGCATAGATCTTGAACTTCTAGAGGTAGCCCAAGATCTATGTTATCACAATCTTCTGAAGGTGTTGTGTAACAAATTGTCAGTCAGCGGATAATAGAGAATGTATTAAAGGATTAAGTTCTCAAAGGTTTGTTGATCATCCTTTTTTTAATATTTAGGAACTCGATTGAAATGACGCAAACTTTTAGATTGCGAAGAACAATCTTCCAATTATTATGTCGAACATTTTACCAGGAGCGGTTCCAGTCAAAAATGGATTTGTCCAAATTATTTGGATTACCTGTATTTGATTAAATTTTTATTTTATTTTTATTTCAATAGTCAATACTAGGTGAAAGATTTTGGACATTACACCACTCCTCGGATTTCTCCTTAACTTTATTTCTTATAAAAATATACTTTTGAGCAAAGAACCCAAATAATGTTTACAATTTGATGAAATAGGGTCGCATTTTGACGACTGGGTGACCCCAAAAAGAACTCATATCACACTAACCTAAAATTGACAGCACAAAATTAAAATATTTGACAATTGTATTTCGTGAATTGTAATGTCATTTCCCAAAAAGTGCTTTATCATTATCTAGACGTTCTTCTATTTGTAGTCGTTGGGTATAAGGATTGTACGCAGTATTTGAACAGTACCTTGTAGCCCGTGGTTTGCTGCAGAAGCAGAACCCGAACGTTAAGGGCACCTAGAGTTAAACTCACCCCAGGGGAAAAGAAATCCAAAAAACACACGGATATTATTTATCTTCTTTGTTAGACAAACCATTTGAGTACATTTAATATTATCTGATAAACAATAGATTACGTATAAGACGTCCTATCTCATCCTGGTGCACGCTGAATACAGGATGTAACACAGCGAACAAAATTCGGTAACGTGATCCGAGTATAGAGAGCCACCACATGCGCTACCTTTAGGTAATATATAGACAGCATAAGTATTCATCATCTAAATGTATGAATATGGAACCTCCATCTTTCTTGAAGTCCGTTAATAAATATTTATCTTTATTTAGTTTCAGTTTCAATAAATTTCATCCCCGAATTCAAGTAATGATAATTTTATTGAAATAATATTCGGAGAATGCGCCAGCAGAATTATTTTTTATAAAATTACATGTTTCACTCCTACTTTCTTTTCTAACTATTATTTGATATTCTAATTTTCACATCAACTATTAATTTTAATCTTTACAAGTAAACTGATATCGATTTCACAGTTTGTTTGATATAAAAATACCCTTTTCATACATACGTAAGATTTGGGAATATTTTTTCAGCTGAAAAAACAAAGTGCGAGATAAAATGTCGTCTTCAGGCGATAATCCAGTCATTTTCGTGACATGTTTAATATCCGGTAAGATGCATCTGTTTCTCTTATCGATGATTTTCAGGCAGTCATAAGACTCAAAACCAAAAGGTTTGGGCCTTATGTACGTTAGCCAACGATTATTCAAATGAACTACCCCTCCGAATCGATGATATATGGCAGCTCTATCTTTTATGGTCTATATTTCCAGTTCGGAGTTCCTTTTTATTACATACGATAACATTTTGAGAGTCTACCGAAAAAAAAGTATATATATCTGCGTGTATTCGAAATACATGTATAATTTATGATGAAATAACCAGTTTTTTCTTTCTGGCGACACTTTGTTCTGAAATATGAGCATACTCATCGAAGTTCAAGTTGAATGGCGCGTCTTTGAATTTCCTCATCATTTTTTTTGTTTCAATCTGACATTAGTAACACAGCTTAACGAAACAAAAAAAAAAAGTTTATGACCGAAATGACTGTATTGAACCTAAATTACTCACTAGAGGGTAGATGTCACCGACATCTATTAGGTTCAATACACCGGCTATTGTCTTACTGTTGTGTATTACATCCAAGTATTTCACTTTAGAACTTGTCATTCAAGGCAGCGTATCTTACGAGAACTCCTGCTTCGAAACGGCCGTAATACGTGGAAATATATATATGTGAACTAAGCTAAGTTCCGGGTGAGAACCGCGTCTGAATTTATTAAATACGCGACGTTTCGACTCCTGCTTTGGAGCCATTATCAAGAGACAAAAATTGAAAATGAGTTTCAGAGTCTAGATCGAACTCGGGGCCTCAATCTGCCTATTCCCCAAGTGTCACTAGGTAACTAAACTGAAGGTAAATCTGGGCTGCTTCTTTTATTTATAGTTATCAGTCGATTAGGAGGGGATGTCGCGTGATGAAGGGGCTGTGCGGTGATTGGTTGGGTGTTGGTGGGCGTGTCTGGTCTGTTTAATCTGGCAATTACGGAGGTCTAAGTTGTGGGAAGGCGAGTGCTGTCATAGCGTCTATTTAGACAGAAAGGTATTTTCTCTATTTCGATGGCTTCCCGAATAGTCGATGCCCTAAGAGAATTGAGAGATATGATAGTCCTACTGTCCTCGAAGTTGATAGTGCCCTGTTTGGATATAGTGATGTGCGAGAGCTGAAGTCGGATCTTTTTTACGAACTGACAGAGAGTGTTCATATACTCGATGGTTAATGCGCCTATTAGTACGACCGATGTAGTTTTGTGGGCAATCGCGACATGAAATTTTGTAAATTCCTCAATCCTCCTTAGGTACTTTGTATTTGGGGTTACCGGTTAAGTTGCCTATAGTTTGAGTGGTGTTGAAGGCAGTCTTTATTTGATGTCGGTGTAAAATCCGTGCTATTTTGTCAGTGACTCCTCGAATGTACGAGAGGACGGCTTTCCGATGTTGTTGGTCTGTTTCTGACGGGGTTGGTGTGATTGGGGGTTGTTGAGATTGATGAATTATACGAGCAATGTGGTCCGGATGACAACAGTTTTGTCGAAGGATTTGTTGAAGATTATTAAGTTCGTTTTGTCTGTTAAACGAATAGATCTAAGAGTCAGAGATTTCATTACAGAACTCTATTGGGCAGGGTGGTGTTGTGATTGGGCATTTAAGTATCGATTGGTATGGGTTGGTTTCCTATAGACGGTATGTGAGAATCTGTCATGGTTTGTTTTTGTTATGAGGACATCAAGAAACGGGAGAGAAGAATCGGCCTCGATTTCCATTGTAAATTGTATATTAGAATGTCAGGAGTCACTGACAAAATAGCACCGATTTTACACCGACATCAAATAAAGACTGCCTTCAATACCACTCAAACTATAGGCAACTTAACCCCAAAGACAAAGTACCTAACGAGGATCGAGGAGTTTACGAAATTTCATGTCGCGGTTGCCCACAAAGCTAAATCGGTCGTACTCTCAATTCTCTTAGGGCATCGACTATTCGCGAAATAGAGAAAAGACCTCTCTGTCTAAATAGACGCGATGACAGCACTCGCCTTCCCACAGCTTAGACCTCCGTAATTGCCAGATAAAACAGACCAGACACGCCCACCAATACCCAACCAATCACCGCACAGCCCCTTCATCACGCGACATCCACTCCTAATCGACCGATAACTATAAATAAAAGAAGCAGCGCAGATTTACCTTCAGTTCAGTTACCTAGTGACTCTTGGGGAGTAGGCAGGTTGAGGCGCTGAATTCGATCTGGACTCTGAAACTCTTTTTCATTTTTTGTCTCTTGATAATGGCTCCAAAGCAGGAGTCGAAACGTCGAGTATTTAATAAATTTAGACGCGTTTCTCACCCGGAACCTTGCTTAGTTCATAATAATGAAATAATGACCGCGGAAGCCTCTCAGAACACACACACATATATATATATATATATATATATATATATATATATATACATATATATTTGTTTTTAAGTTTTAGCCGGCACTAAATGTATTAGATGGTTTCCGGGAATTCATCCGCGTAGTTGATAACTGATCCCTGCCGGGATCGATGGCAAGATGACGACATTTCAGCAGAGTCACATCTGCCCTCTTCAGGTCGGTTCGCATAATTCTCTTAGCCTTCTGGTTTCGCTTCTAGTTACTCGAATACAGTATTCAGTCTGTGCCACATCTTTATATTTATACATTTCAAAAATCTTAAGTTGACATTGGTCACCTGTTAACCACCAGTTGCAACAGGGCTTTTATTAAAAATTTGATTTAATTAAAAATGAGATTTAATATCCTTTAAATTAGATGATTATTATATACTATACTCTCTGGTCTGTCTACACTATGAATTTCTTTTACGTTCCATCTGGTTTTGAGGATTTCTAACGGTTTTTATAATTTGACGTTTCCCACTTCTGTTTATGAAAGAATTTATTTACTTTAAAAGTGATTTTGATCTAAAATATCTGCAATTTGGTGTGTTTATGGCCTAATTTGTGATTCTACATGTATTTTTTTTAAAATCTACTACCATTTACAAGTGAATTTAATCTTTTGATGTTTAACCTTTATAATGGGCCTTTGCAAATATTTTCTTTTATGTAAGTATTACACTTTGATTAAAATTTGTATGATGCAATGTCTAGATTTTATATGCCACTATTCATCCTTTCAACAGTTCGCTTTTGAAACATTTTACATAGTTTAAAATTATTGGTTTATCTATTTCATATTAAATTGTTCTTTAAATTTATTTAAAATCAGTTGCCACTACATTTAACAAATTAGATTCATGCAATTTCCTTTTTTTATGAATGCAAATTATCCACATTACCCCATTAATCAACTACATTTGAATTGGTAAAGTTTTCATAATATTGTACACGTATTTACAACCATTACAATATATATTTACTTATGTGTTTTTATACAACACTCGAACCATCTGTCAAGAGTATGGTATATGTTATAGCATAGTATGCCTACATATACTTAAATTACTCACTAGACGGTAGATGTCACCGACATCTATTAGGTTTAATACACTGACTATTGTATTCTATATATAAATATAATATTAATAAGTGTAAAGGAATTTGCGAATGCTCTGAAACTAAAGAAATGCATTAAATTATAAATTTCAAGGAACAGATGAATTCACAATTATGTAAATAATGCAAGACATTTTACAAATTCAACCCGAAAATACACTCTTAAATATAAGTCGCTAAATATAATCAAAACAATAACGGTGTTGTGCAACTATTTCCTCTGCATTGTTTGAACGTTGCAACGGAATTCGAAAAATGTGTTTGATAATAAAGACTTAGGTAAGCGCAGCTAAATTTCTAGAGATGAATAAATTGCTTACATTTTCTCAGAAAGGATTTTGAGCTTCAACTAAGGCACAAATTACTAGAGTGCTTCTACGGAGATTGCATATTCTTTATTAAAAAAGGTTTCCTTGTAAAGAGGAAACTGGCTAATTTAAAATATGAGGAAACTGGTCTGAGTTTGATGGAATTTCTTATTTGCACATTGCCCGGAAATGAAGCATATCATATGGACATATATGCGACAATCCATGTCCACCGCATCACTGGTGTTACCGAAATGTGTGGCATCGGTGAAAATCGACCAAGGGCTCATTTTAAAACTTGTAGTGTCTACTTTTAAAAATCGTGACGCTATTGAAAAATTCAATGTGGCAGCTACAATATGACGACCAAAAATCAAAAAACAACTTGCATATGAAAAAAAAAACACGTAGAAAAAAATTTGGGGGAATCAAATTAGGTTTCATCAACTGTTTAATAACTCTATTATCAATATTTTGTTGGTAGGTACTTAAAATTATTTATTACCCTTTTTACTTTGTAGGTAATTAATTTTAATATCAACTTTTAATATCAATGGCTGATCTCTTGATTGATATTTTTCGATAAGTCGAATGCGTAAAAGATATTGATTTTTTAGGAATTTTCTCTGCAAGCAATCTGGCAACTCTACTTGATTTTTAAAAATCTGCACCCCTCTTTGCGGTTCCTTAGCACACAGGGCGTCGTGTTGTCGATTTAAATTTGTTTCTTATTGGTGTAAATGAGCGGAAAATGGCTGTGGCTTCCGGCATGGCACCATTTTCCTTATACGCACTCTGTACCTGACTGAAGAGGCCAAGTCGAAACAAGTCAAAACCGAAAATGTACATAACTATTTTTGTAGTTACGAACAATTTTCTCTGTTACTTATACATTTCTGCTTTTGCTATCAAGGTTTGGACGTTTTGCAATATGTACGGCAGTTTTCGACCTTGCCGAATCTCATCAGCTTGGTGCTGAAGCCAAATGGTTTACCATTTTTACAACCTGTATACTTATTTAAAAATCCAAACATCTAGGTCTGCATTTGACCTTGAAACAATTAGATGTATAAAAACAATATTTAACCTGCTGTGTGGTGTTTTCCCAAATACGACAGTTGCATTTTATGTCTCAGGAACAGGGACCAAATAAAATAATTAGACATCGTGCATGGGTTTGTTGTTTTTCAAAATACTAGCTGTCGCCCAGTGGTAGAAATTCGACCAATTGTGTCAATATCTCTGGCAGGTTAAGTAAATTTTATCGTGACATTCTATCTTAGGACTTTAGGGAGAACAGCAATAACACGGAACGGCTCCAGATTCGGAACCTCTGTGTGATAGTTTCCTCGAAAATCCTAGATGTCGGTCTTACATCTCGCTTCCCTATAAATACAACTGCTTATGGGTTACGAAATGTTGCATTTCCATTTCGGCCACCCTGTATATGCATCTCTGTATAATATTGTTTGCACCACCCTGTATAACTGTTATTCTACTGCACCTTATATTCCAAGAACCCTGTAAATTCAACCGCTAATGGGCTTCCCTATGTAATTATTTTATTAGTTATAGTTGCACTCTTTAAACACCCTATATACGCCCTGTATAATTATAATATAAAACGATTACTTTAACACTAAACAATAACAACGCTTGGATGCCACTTCCTGAAGTACATGCTCTAAGTATATAACAGCATTGGTCCCTCTATATATAATTACTCAATGTCTGGCGGCGGCGGCACATTTAGTTGTTTGGCGTTGACATTATGGACGTAAATAATGAATTTTTATTATATTTTATTTAATGGATGAACCAATATTATAAATTAATATTAGCATTCTACACTGAAGGTCGTCAGAGGCTACTAATCAAAACAAAAATGAAGAAAATCGGTTGAGAGACAGAGGAGAAAATGGTACCTAATCGTTTTGTCTTTGCCTATTTATATATAGAGTCTCGATAAACTTTTACATACGCTTGAACCCATTTTCCAAGCACTTTTCCCACTCTGATTGAGGTGCTTCCAAAACAGGTATATTAAATTTAAAATGTCATTGGGTGCCAAATCAGGGCTGTATGGCGGATGAGCTATCAATTTGTTTTTTCCAGTTCTCAAAGTCACTTGTTTGAGCGAATGTATGAAACGTGGCATAATCTTGCTAGAGAAAGATAAGTCTTCGACAGTTTGACAAGCAAATGATTCTGTACCATTCACTATTGACTATTGAATCGACTGTGATTTTCATTCGAATTCTTATGCCATTTAAGTTTCATCAATAGTTACGATATCAGACGTACACCGCTAAGGTATTTCTTGAGCATTTCTTTCGACCAATCAATACGAGCCATTCTTTCAGATAATGTTAAATTATGTTTTTTTTTTCAGCCACATTTTTTTGCAATATTGCATGTATGTTAGCCGTACTAATACCCAAGGGTGTCTCTATATCTCTCTCGGGTTAAGTCACATGACGATCTTGCGGTATCAGTTCATGTACAGCTTCAATGTTTTCTGGAACAACAACCGAATTTGGACGACCTTCATGAAATTCATCCCTCATCTAACTACGGCCACGACTGAATTCCATATATCATCGATACATGTACACCACTATACAGCGTGAGCCAAAAGTATGAAAACCCTTGAATAACTCTTCAAGAATATATTTTTTAAACAATTGTAAATTAAAAAGTTTTAGCATTTTTTCTCTGGCTATCTAACGGTTACCATGACCTTGACATTGATGGTCATATCGAGATCAAATGCATTTTCTTAAATGAGAGCCCCGATTTTATATTGCGGTTTCGTAAAGCGCGGAAATGTTACATCCAGAATGACCTTTGCCATAACCTCGTTCATGACCTTGACCGCTACTAAGGTCAGATGACATTTTATCAAACAAGAACTTCTTTTTTGCATTAAGAATTAGTAGAGGCGCGATATTGGACGTTTAAACATGTCATTGACCTTGACTTGATTTTACCGTGACCTTAACCATGTCCTTGACGGTCATTGTGAGGTCAACTTAATTTTTTACAGGGGAAACCCTTTTTTATTAGGGATTCGGAAAAAACGGAAAATATTACGTCCAAATATAACCTTGACCATGACCTTGATCGTCAATGGTATTTCAAAGCCAACACAGTTTTTTTCAAATAGTAATTTTATATCTTCCAAATCGGATTAGAAATTAGCCGATAATTTTATTTACGACAATTATCCAAGGTCATGCGATTTTGGTGATTTTTCGAATTTTCATCCGCCAACTTTGATCCGCCATTTTGAATATTGTAAATCTGTCCTCAGATTCGTAATCATGATCTTGGTAACGGGCAAGATCATGAACGAGGTCATGGTCTAGGTATTTCCGGACGTAAAATTTTGCGCTCGTTCCGAACCCGAATAAAAAAGGAGGGTTCTCATTTGAAAAAATGATTTTGACCTCGATGTGACCGTCAAGGTAATGGTCAAGATCAAGGTCATTCTCAACATTAAATAGGCAGGGTAAAATGCTAATTTTTTTATATCATTTTTCAAAAAAACATTTCTGACGAGTCATTCAAAGGTTTCCATACTTTTGTCTCACCCTTGTTCAATAGGTTTTTGATGGGTCTTCATCGCCTAAAGTAGAATTATGTTGATCGATGAATTGTTGTGTAAATGTCAAAAGAAGTAAAGAATTAATCGCATGGAAATGTTGACCACTTAACTCCTTTTCTTTACTGTCACTATAAACAGCACAGATGGTGCATTAAATATTCTTACTAAATATAGTGACAAGAACTTTTAGTTAGAAATATAATAGGCAACCCCCCCCCTATAGTTTCTAAAAATAACATAAGGTTCCTACTTTGATATTTTTAACCCGACATATATCTATACGACGTCACATATTTACTAGACATTTAAAGTGTATCTGCACCTTTATCGTATACTTTACATATTAATCAACTTGTCCATTTATACTGCAAATTCTTCCCCAAACTCGAACCTTGTCGAGATTCTGTTTGAATTGTTTCCGAAATTAATTACTTTACATATTTAACCCAAAAACGATTTGATCGAAATTTACACACAATTAATGAACTCTATTTAATTCTATACCATCTTGTGAAATTTGGGAAACATGATCAACGAGCCTTGTAATTCTAAAGTTTGATTAATTTAAGGGCCTTTGTGAGATTTTATAAACAAAACACTCGGGTTTGAATTTACAATATAAACTCATCTTTCCTAAATAAAGTTTGTCTGTAATCAATAGTTTTTTGGAGCTTTTATAATGAAAATAGTTGGAAAGCCTCTTTTGAAATAAGAGTGATTAATGAAACCCGAATCTGTACAATGTATGAATAAAGTTATTTCTCTAGAACCAGAAACTAAAATGATTGTATTCATTCAGGAGAGTATTTTTAAGCCAGTTGGACAAATAAATAGAATGCTAGACCCAGAAAATGTGTCACTTAGTTTGAACGCGACAATGCTTCAGATTGTCTTACTTAGCAACTCCTTATTTCTTCTAAGATTATAGGAATTTTCATTGCTATCAGTGCTGCTGGATAGGGGTAATTAGCTGTCATTTTCTAATTATAACAATGTAGTTTTAAACTAATTCAATTATAGTAGGCCAAACATTTTAGATGAATATCATTAGAACTTTTCTTCTAAATCTTGCATGAGAAAAAACAAATAGGATTTTGCAATAACTATACCATCTAGAGATCTAGTATTTTGCACCGTTTTCAAGTTTTGAAAAACTCCTAATATAAATGAGGTTTGATCAACCAGAACTTATTTTGTAATCACATTATTATTATTTGTTGGTCAAATTTATTTGACAAATTCACAATTTGTAGATATACTTTGTCATTGACGGTAAGAATGCGGTTTTAACTCGGAAATTTTCCGCCCAACATGGATTTTCGTGAAAGTCATATGTCCTCAATATAAGCGTTATGTTTTTTTTTGTTTTTAAACACCCATTTTGAATCTATTTAAAACTACCTGTTTATTATCTTGAAAGACTTCTGTACTTCAACACCACACCAAAAACTCATTACATAATTTATTATTTATTGTACGATTTCAATCCCATTGTGCAAAAATTGTGTAAATTATTGGTATTTATTAGCTTAAAATCGTCTATGCAAACAAAATAATATTCCAGGAATGACTTATTGTAAATTCTTAAAACAGCGGTTTTGACTTAACCTGTAACTGTGTGAAAACAAAAATTTGGAAAGATGAATTATATAATTAATTATATTTTTCAACTTTTCAACCCTTAGCTACCAATCCTAACCCCAGAATCAGCGTTAATTACACTGCTCCACAAGAAAAAAATGTAATGTGCCTTTGACAAGACTACTAAACACGTATGTTATTGAAGTCTCTGAGTTCGAATCCGAGCTCCGTTTGACCCTCCCAGGTCAACGTGAAGGTCACTTCAACGTCAAAACTAAGAAACTCATCTAGGAAAGGGCAAATCAAGGGTTCAAAGTGTTCTTGAGGGTGCTGATTTCGACTTCAGGTTCCGTTTGGGCTTTTCGTGACAAATTCGAATTCATTACAAAGTCAAACCTATGAACATCCACAAGGGAACGGAAAACCAAGGGTTCCAAAGGTTTTTCAGGTCTCTGAGTTTGAATCCGGAATCGGTTTAACTCTTCCAGGTCAAGGTCAAGGTCATTTCGAGGTCAAACCTAAGAAAATCCACTAGGGAAGAGCAAATCAAGGGTTGTAAGTGTTCTTGAAGTCGCTGATTTCGAATCCTGGCTCCGTTTGGCCCTTTCGTGTCAAGTTCAAGTTTATTTCAAAGTCAAACCTATGAAAATCCACAAGGGAAGGGGAAACCAAGGGTTCCAAATGTTTTTGAGGTCGCTGAGTTCGAATCGGGGCTGTGTTTGTCCCGTCAGGACAAGGTAAAAGTCTTTTCAAAGACAAGCCTAGGAAAGTCGACTAGGGAAAAAAACCAAGGATACTAAGTGTTTCTCATGTAACTAAGTTCGAATCCGGGCTCTGTTTATCCCTATTGGGTAACATTTAGGTCATTTGAATGTAATTTTACGGTCAAACCAAGAAAAATATACTATAGAGAGACGAAAGTATTTTTCCTTGATGTTAAATTCAGCCAGGTTAAGATTACAATGTTATTTTTATTTAAAAATGAGCAACTTTAAAAGCAATCGTTTATGTAAGAGCCTTATTTGTAGGGGTTCTATTATCTAACATAATGGATACTAGAAACGATGACAACTGCTTCAAAAGGAGATATGTAGTATAATTTGTTTTCTAGCCCATTATGGTAACGTAGCCAGCGACGGGGCTCTGCCTTTGCAAGGAAGCGTTAGAATGAAACCGCAGTATGTCTGGTGACGAGTTGAGATACCCCATGTCGAAGTCTTATAATTGAGAATAACAACCCGAGATTCGATACAGTTGATTTGAAATGAGCTTGACCTTGACCTGACAGGATCAAAGGAAGCCCCCAGATTCGAACTGATCGACCTCCAAAATAATTAATAGCCTTTGTTTTATAGGTTTGATCTTGAAATGACATTGACCTTGACTTGGTAGGATCAAACGGAGCCCCGATTCGAACTCAGCCACCTCAAAAACATAAGGATATAGTGGTCTTGTCAGATGCACATATTTTTTTGGTGGTGCTGGGCCATTGATTTTTAAATTACGGAGCATTGTTTCGGGTGTTTTATTTGGAATTATTCTGTGTTATTAATAGGTTACCACGGGTTTGATGATTTGTTTGTCGGAAGATTATAAAACTTCTCTTTTCGATGTCTACCGAAGTTATGTTCGTTACGTTTATTTCAAATTTCTTGTTAAATAAATTATTAAATTTAATTAGGATATGAGGAAACCGCTTGGAGGTTGTCTATATGGGAAGATAGCGGACTATACTCCGATCGCAATACCTAGTTTGCTGAGCGGGTTATATCCTCTCTGTCAAGCTTTATGGCACGCATCGAATAAGCTAATGATCCAGGATATAACAAACACACACACACACACACACAAGTAATTTGTGGACACGACTGTCAGTTCTGCAATACTAATGGAATTACTCTCAGATGATTAAACGTCAAAGTGAGAACAATTTTTTTAATGGCTACCTACGTTAAAAGTGAAAATAAGAGAGAAAAGCATCCATTATTCCGTTATTTTTATGAATAACTATATCGAGTATTTTATTGTTGAAAAGCTCTAAAAATGTCAGATTTTTTGAGGTTATAGCCAACTATGGTTTCCATTCAAAAAAACGATAAGTATGTGTCATATCTCGAAAACGAGAGCTGTCACGCAAACGAGGATATGACAATCATATTCGGGATACATTTCCCTTCAATTTTGATATTTAAACTTTTTCTATAAAATCAAAAACAAAGGAGCTAGAGGGATTTGACTAAATCGACAGAATTTCGTTTTTTCAAAATATCTAGTGAGCCATCACTTTTTACAAAAATCCGAAAGAGTCATTAAATTGGGCCAGTAAAACCGCAAATCTTTCCCAATTTAACCATTTCTCTATCTCCACTAGTTTCCGAGGTCCCCATACTGATCATCAAAAAAAACTCACCCTGTATACCCTAGGATTTATCATCTATCATATTAATTCAGACTTTGACCTATCTGTCACGGATTGTGACACAGAATATGTTCTACAGCGGCAATACATAAATAAATATTTAAGTTTTTCAAAGTCAGAATGGTTACGGAACAAAATCTCGCAAGTTCCTGTTTGGTATATGTAACTATTGGCTTCCGTTAAGAAGCTTTGGCTTCAACAATACAGGATACTTTTGTCATAAAATATCCATAAAATATAAAGTTTTTCTCGATTTTATGAAAAACGTATGTCGCGCTTAATAGAAAAAAATATAGTAATACAGTTTAAATTATCCTAATCGGTTAAGCCGTTTTTGACTAATCATTAAACTTATTATACGTAATAATATTTATCCTTTATTAAGTTCCAAAGATGTGTCTCAAACTAATGAAACCATCTTTTAATAATTAAGAAAGAAATTATTGCGCAATTTCTTCCTAAGTTGCCGTTTGACCTTTCGTTTGACATTTCACCAAAGTCATCATCACAATTTAAACTATTGATATTGTTAGTCTGTCCCTTATGGCTAGAATTATGACTATTTATACGACTCGAAAAGTTTTATGTGCAATTTACGATGGAAGTTGATGTTTTTATTTTTGCAATGTATGCGATAAATGTACGGGCAACATATTGGAGTGATAGCTTTAAAGAAAAATAAATGTTGCCGAAGCAGAGTAAAAATAAGAAATAAGATCGTTTGGTGAAACGAATGTGTTTTAGTATCGATATCTTATTAGAAATATATAACTTGTAGTTATAAAAACGAGGATTTACTGACCTATAAGCTCCTAATTTACTGACCCACGTCATCGTATTTATGTTGAGTTTAGTATTGATCATTAACGTTTCGTGAATTTTTTGGCAGGGTCGGTAAGGTTAATAATAGACAGGGAGTAGTTTTTTTTTCTTTTCTTTTAGGTAGTAATTTCTATTTTGTACACCTTCCAAATGTATGAATGCTCGGTTAATTACTTTTCGCGCTTTGTTATTTATACTTCTTCAACCCACTTATACAGGCATGTACATGTAAGCGATCTATTCTTTCGATTCCTTGTTTTCGCCTTAATACAATTAATTTACGCACTAAATTCAGTTCCCAGATATTTTGACTACGGGTAGCCAAAACCACAGATCACACAAGAGAATAGATGGAAACTCTATGGTTAAAATTGATCTTCAAAAAATGACGACTAGCGCCGTTACGGTGGGCAACAAAACTCTAGTATGGAACAGAAACCGTTGTTACCTACTATTTTCTTAAAAATAAAACGAGTATAGGTATCTATAATTATAGTTTTACCAAAAATAAAAAAGGAATCTACATTACCCATAATCCTCGTTTCAAAGAAGTACCACTAGATGTCTGTACTTTAGAAATAAAACTAGTAATTGAAAATTATTTTTTTTATTTATAAAAAAACAAACATACAATTTAATATAATACATAGAAAGATACATTGTTAAAACCCTAACAAAAAGGATGAAAATAACATAAATATACATATATATATATATATATATATATATATATATATATATATATATATATATATATATATGTTTTAGGTGGTTTCCGGGAATTCATCCGCGTAGTTGATAACTGATCCCTGCCGGGATCGATGGTAAAATGAAGACGTTTCGGCAGAGTCACATCTGCCCTCTTCAGGTCGGTTCGCATAATTCTCATAGCCTTCTGCTTTCGTTTCTAGTTACTCGAATACTGTATTCTTTCTTCTACCAATCATCCAACCTTTAGAGGGCAAAACATCATCGCACCCCAAGGACTCAAAGCACTTTGTTCAAATCTCGGATCCATGGAACTTGGGCCAGAACATCGCTTAGTAAGTTTAGACCTTGAAAACCTTTTCACGAACGTACCACTAGACGAATCTCTCAACATAGTGAGAAAGAAACTTACTGAAGACGAAACCCTGATGGAGAGGACGGAGCTGCCAATAGACTCAATCATGGACTTGCTTGGATGTTGCCTCAAGAACTGCTACTCTCAGGAGAATGACCGGTTCTTCATGCAAGAAGATGGATTGCCTATGGGTTCCCCGTTATCACCAACCATTGCCAACATCTACATGGAATGGTTCGAAGAACATGCACTGAGGAGTTTGGAGAAGCGGCCTAAGCTATGGTTGAGGTATGTCGATGACACCTTTATTATTTGGCAACATGGAGAGACAGAAATACAGGCATTCCTGGAGCACCTGAACCAATCCCAACCATCCATTAGATTCACCATGGAGATGGAAGAGAGTGGGTGCCTACCATTCCTTGATATAAAGTGTCAAATGACTAGTACCGGAATCCAAACAACCTTCTACAGGAAGGCTACGCATACAGGATTATACTGGCATCACCAAAACACTAATCCATAGAGCCAAAAATATCTGCAGCACACCAGAAGCCCTCAAAGAAGAACAAGTGAAACTTAGAGAAGCCCTTTTGGCGAACGGATATCCCGAAACGATCATTACCAAGGCGTTTGAAGAGCTGGACAAACCACTTAGGCAGGAAGAGGACACCACGGTAGCAACTCTAATATTACCGTATACTAAAGGCTTGTCGGAGAAACTTAAAAGAATTGCACACAGCCATGGGACCAGAATGATCTTCAAAAGCAACGACACCTTGAGGAGCATGATAACAAGAACGAGGCCCGACGCACCAGCAATACCAAATAACTGTATATACAGCATACCGTGTGAATGTGGCAATCTTTACATTGGAGAGACAAAGCGACCGCTGGACATCAGGATTAAGGAACACCGCACAGCTACTCTAAGGGCAGAGGTAACGAAGTCTGGGCTAGCGAATCACGCATGGACCGAACACCATAATATCAACTGCGACCAGGCTAGAGCAATTCACAAGGAAGAGCATTGGTATAAAAGAAAATTCATAGAGACAGCATATATAGTCTCGAACGAAAATATAATTAGCCAGCCCAGCGTCCAAATTAAAAATATTGGGAGAGCCCTTCTTCGGCCTTTGCCGCATCACCGGCAACCAACCTCCAGGTACGACGACGCTGATTGGACCAGATTAGACCTAATGACCATGACCGGCGACGCATGACCGGTTAAGGGTATAATATAAATATGTCGGATACTCTGAATTTCCTAACATTCACCTGATGACGATAGCAGATACACAGCTATTGAAACGTTGTGAGATCAACCACTTCAGGACGATGGAAGTCCAAGGAAACTTCGAGGAATGAGAAAATGAGTTATCTGTACGAGGAAAATATTATTTTAAAGAATTTTGAAAGTTCACTGCAAACAGAATATATTTTAAATATGAATCGAATTGTAGTATATTTTATGTAGGGAGGTATTGATTGGTATTTATATTCACAGTTAGTCAAATTTTTGCTTCTAAAATGCATCCTAAAAGACAAACTATCCAAAGCGTAGAGCAATACATCATTTCTGTACAGTAGTTATCAATTAAATTTATCCAGACCATTACTCATGTTAGGTTTAAATAATCTGACACTTGGATGAATACTAAAATCGATTGTTTCTTCAAATATTAAATTCTGAGCTCTTATAAAAATTTCTGAGCATTTTTTCGATGTTAAAAATATACGAGTGTTCTTTCGATTTAGCTTCAAATAAATGTAATGCCAAAATAGTTTTAACTCCGAATACGAGATATTAAATTACACAATCGCGTGACAACATTGTTACACGATCAAAATAAATGAAATTCCCTTCGCAATTGCATTGTCAACGGAATTGCATTTTAATATGGATTCACATTCAAACGTTATATCTAAACCTGGGCGTGTTTCAATTATACATCTTCCTGATTAATTCTGCGGTTTACAATTAATCACCTCCAGATATAACTTGGAAATGAGTGCCGCTCAGATACGATTGGAAATTTGATGGGAAGCGTTAAGCTCTTTCACTTCCCTGTAACTTTACATGATGAGAATTAAATAAGGAGCACTTAATTACTTCGGTTCTGCTCAGGCGAAAATATTTTGTCATATCGAAATGTTTGGAGCGCGATATCTGAATATTCGAAAATTAAATATTTGTGTTAACTGCCTGGAGAGGATCTGGTGTTCCTGAGGTCATCAGAGACGACCGTAAGACCGAAAGTATTACGAAAGGAAGAACACCAAGGTCATCAACCTGCCTACTAGCTTAGGTCATTTATAGAAAAAATGTCATTTGTTGAAATGATTAATACTAGACAAAACCAACATCAATTTTTTCTAAGGGTGAAATATCAGTAATTGAAATAAAATTTAACACATTTCATCGATGCGTTTTTGTTTTTTTACAAAATAACCGAAAAATGTCGTTGATTTATTCTTTAAAATATATTTAGATTAAAATATCTCCAGTACATTATAGTCGTCTCTAAATGATTGCTGAGAGGTAAATAGTACTTTTAATGTTCATTTGAGTTTTCCACGCCTCACAATGGTTTTTGTCTCTTTGATGTGACGTTTCGATCCTTATCAGGAATCGTTGTCGAACAATGTTTTCATATATTGTATATACGGATATCCTTATAATATCACTCCAGATTTCTGCCTCTGTCACACCACAGCAATTTTCTTCTAAACTACTAGACAGAAGAGGTTGAAATTTGGTATCAATGTATAGTTTGGTGACCCGATCAGGAGTACATATCATAAAAGAATAAATGTTGATGTTAGGGGTACTTCTGGGTGGAAAAACTAAAAAAAAAACGACCGTTCCCCTCCTGATCTCCAAAACTACTAAGCCTAAAATTTTGAAAAAATAGGAAATATATAACGTTGCCCGAACTTTACAGGAAAAAAAAGGAGAAACCATTAATATTAATTTTGGAAGGGCAAATTATGGAATTAAAAGAAAATTTAAAAATAAAAAATTTTTCAAACAGATCATGTAATACATCAAATAAATGGTCCCCCTCTAGGGAACACAAATATGCTTTTTTATATTTAAAAAAATAGTTAAAAAGATATTAAAATATACCACAATTTAGCGATTCCCCCACTTATCTCCAAAACTATAGAACGTAAAGTTTTGAAAAAAATAGAGGTCTATGTTCTGACCTGAAGTTTACTGTAAAAATAAGGAGAAACCTCTACTTTTAATTTTGGGGGGCAAATTACAGAATTAAATGGAAAATATAATATTAAAATTTTGAAAAAAAATAGACATATAGCCCCTTACCTGAACTTTACTGGAAAAATAAGGAGAAACCCCTAATATTCATTTTGGGGGGCAAATTATAGAATTAAATGGAAAATTAAAAAGTATAATTGTTTCTAAGGGATCATGTAATATATCAAATCACAGGGCTCATTATGACGAATACAAATATATTTTTAAATTTTGTTTAAAACGAATATTTTAAAATATATTAAAAAAATTGCCAATTCCCCCCCTTTATTCCCCAAACCGTAAGAACTATTTTTTTTTGTTTACAGGAAAAATACGAAGAAATCCCTAATATTAATATTGGGAGCCAAATTATAGAATTAAATGGAAAATAAAATATATTTTTTTAACGCATCATGCAATAAGTCAAATGAAAGGGCTCATTATTAGGAATACAAACATATATTTTTCATATTTTTAAAATTAATTGTTTACAAGATATTAACATAAAGATATAAAAAATTCTCATTTCTCGCTTTACTTCCGAAACCATACTACCTAATTTTTTGAAAATAATTTATAAGAAAAAATATTAGAAAACCCCCATAGTAATTTTAGGGACAAATTATACAATTAAATTTAAAAGAAAAATTCAATTTTCAAACGCATCATGTAATATATCAGAAAAAAGGCCCATTATGTGAATTACAAATATGTCATATTTTTAAATCATTTGTTTAAAAGATATTAACAAAAATATTAAACATCGACTTAACTCCCACTTTAGAAAGTACACTATTTAAATTTTGAAAAATATATTTTATTTGTATTTTTAAATAATTTGAATAAATAATTTATAATGTAAAACATAACCTATTTTGCCCTTTATCTTCCAATCTAGAGCGTCTCAAATTCAGACAGTAGCTTACAAGAGGCTTCCCTGAAGTTTATTAGTAAAATAAAACTCTAATGTTAATTTTTGGGGATCAAATTAGAAAATTAAATACAAATGTATTCTTGTAAAAAGCAAACGAATCCTGTAGCAGATAAAAAAAGTCTTTGTGCGCAAAATGAAAGTGTATATTTTTTATAAATTTAAAACGCTTCCTTTAAAAGATATAAGGGTAAATATAAGAAAATGCACTCATTCCCTGCTTGTCTGAAACTGGAATATTAGAATCTTGAAGGTGGTACGGAACCCTTAGTATGCGAGTCCAACTCGCACTTGACCAAATTATTTAAAGTGATCTATGGAATATTCGTAGCTTGACGTTTGGCAATATCAATTAACTTTGAAGTTTCCTTTTTGATGTTCATTTGCGTTTGCCATGATACCGGTATCTCTACTGATGGCGTCCCAGTTTCTCCATTATTTAACAACATGCCGGCACTTCCTTTGATTTTTCTTTTTGGTGTGCTCTTCTTTATATAATTTTTTTATCCTATTTCAGTCCATTTTGTGTATACCATTATCCGTGGGTACATGGTTACATAGTACAAGGAGCTTCCATAATATCAATATTCTTGGGAGTTTTTGGAATATTGCTGAATTGGAAAATCCTTTTCCCTATATCTTCCATAGACACCCACAGTATTTTTTGAAAATACGTATTTTGCATCCACAATTGCAATAAGTTAAACAGTTCTTATGAATAATACAGACTAGCCTCGACATTTTATTATGTGCTTTTTATCAATAGTATCTAATTAATTTGAGAAATTTCGTTTTTAGAAAAAAAATTCAATGCTTTTCAGTAGCAGTATCAACATGCGTTTTTGAGGAGATCTCTAAATAACTTGCCATAGGTATATCCTGGTTATAATAGCAGATACTTAAAATTTGATATATGGAAAGAAAAACCAAACTGTCTAAACCATTTATTTATTTTGAAAAATTATTTTCTTACTACAGTGTTTCTAGCTACCTTTATACAGGGTGAGGTAGAGCAATGGTTAAATTGGGAAATATTTGCAGTTTTACTGGCCCAATTTAATGACACTCGGAATTTTGTAAAAAGTCATGGCTAAATCTCTAGCTCCTTCGTTTTTGATTTTATAAAAAAAGTGTAAATATCAAAATTGATGGGAATCGTATCCCCAATATGATTTTTATGTCCTCGTTTGCGTGACAGCTCTCGTTTTCGAGATATGACACAAACTTATCTTTTTTTGAATGAAAACCATTGTTCGCTATGACCTCAAAAAATCGGACATTTTTAGAGCTTTTCAAGTTATTCACAAAAATAACGGAGTTATGGATGCTTTTCTCTCTTATTTTCACTTTTAACGTAGGTAGCCATGAAAAACATTGTTTTCACTTTGACGTTTCCTATATTTGAGAGTAATTCCATTAATAGTGCTGAACTGACAGTCGATATTGACAAGTTTTCGTGTTAAAATGGAATATTCTAATAAAGAAAAACTGAATATGGTGGAGTGTTATATCATATGCCATAAAAATTCAGTTCGTGCAGCTGAGGAATACTTTCATTGATATTTTAATTGTCGTCAATCTGCTCTATGTACATTTAAGAGGCTTTACGAAATTTTTCAATTTTACGCAGATATGGATCTTTTACTAAACCACCAAAGGAACGTAATCAAATTAACAAAACAGCACAAATAAATGTTTTGGCAATGGTAAATCAAAATTCATCTACATCAACTCGTGAGATTGCGGCAGAAACTGGCACATCTCAACGAACTGTAGTTAAGGTAGTGAAAGCGCACAAGTTCCACCCGTACAAACTTTCAGTTTCTCAAACATTGCAGGCTGGTGACGAACGTCGACGTATTTTGTTTTGTACATGGTTTAGAGACATGTGCCTTGACAATCCACAGTTTCCATTAAAGGTGTTATGGTCAGATGAAACTAGTATTACTAACTGCGGTATGTTCAATAGACACAATGAGCATATTTGGGCTAAAGAAAACCCTTTCCATGTAGAACAAAGAAGACCCCAGATAAAATTTGGTTTTAATGTCTGGTGTTGTATCATTGGGTCTACTATTCTGGGGCCTTTTATCTATGACGAATCACTTACTGGGGAGCGCTACTTGCATTTCTTGCACTACACTTTTCAAGACATGTTGCATAATTTGAATTTGAAAACTCTTTTAGAAATTGAGTGGTTCCAACATGATGGAGCACCTGCTCATAACTCGTTATTAGTAAGAGAACACTTAGATAATATCTATCCAAACTCTTGGATAGGAAGAAATGGCCCACGGGAATGGCCACCCCGGTCTCCCGATTTGGCAGTTATAGACTTCTATTTATGGGGTGCGCTAAAAAGCAAGGTATACAAAAGAAAGTATGAGACAGTTGGTGACCTAAGGGAGGCGGTATTACAAGCAATTGAAGAAATTGATAGGCGGTCTGTGAGGAAAATGGTAATGTTATTCTTAAAAAGATGCAATTTTTGTCTAAATAACAATGGAGGACTTTTCGAACATAAATTATAACCATTATTATCTACTTTAATTTCTTAAGTTTTTAGTAAGTATCTACTTATTTAGTTTTTTCGTTATATCTAATATACCTAATACAAAAATCGTTCAATGTTTTTTGGAATAGTTATTAATACATCAATCTATTTCATGGCTAACTACGTTAAACGTGAAAATAAGAGAGAAAAGCATTTATAGCTCCGTTATTTTTATAAATAGCTATATCGAGTATTATATCGTTGAAAAAAATGTCATAGCCAACTATGGTGTCCATTCAAAAAAAGATAAGTTTGTGCCATATCTCGAAAACGAGAGCTGTCACGCAAACGAGGACATAACAATCATATTCCCTTCAATTTTGATATTTACACTGTTTTTATAAAATCAAAAACAAAGGAGCTAGAGGGATTTGACTAAATCGACAGAATTTCGTTTTTTCAAAATATCTAGTAAGCCATGACTTTTTACAAAAATCCGAAAGTGTCATTAAATTAGGCCAGTAAAATTGCAAATCTTTCCCAATTTAACCGTTGCTCTATCCCCGCTAGTTTCCGAGATATCCCCATACTGATCATCAAAAAAAATTCACCCTGTAGAATGGTCTTAAGTCATTTTCAAGAAATGAGTGAACTTAACATAGATCGATTGTAGTAACTATTTTTTGACTTCTAACAAGTTTTAATTGATAATTGCTTGTCATGTAGAACAATACTATTGTTTGTGTAACACAATGAACTTTACGATTTTTATTGAATATCCCAACATGCCTGATGAATATTTAAACCAAACGAATACATTTAACCTTTCAATGTTGAAAATACTACGTAAGTTAGGATCATACTTTGTGACTAGTTTACATTTTTTCACAAGGTAACAAGTTTTACCGGGAAGTGGCATCTCTTTTAGTTTTAAACTATTCATTTCATAAAATGGTTGAACTGTGACAAGTTTTAATCAACTACAGAACAGTATTTATATTTTAAGGAGCAAAAAATTGCGATTTTGCACACCACTTTGCTTATTGTCCCTAAGTGCTGACTTTTGGTGAGGTAAGAATTACACATACATATTGAAACAAAATATTGCACCTAGTATAAATGTATAAATACTTACTGACCAAGAAATCGCAACAACCAGGAGATGTTTAAATTTAATATTGTGTTTTTAATACAGTGGTGCTTTAGTAAGGAATAAATGATTAGAATTTGGTAAAATTAGTAAGGAAAAGTGGTTTACCTTCGAACGCTTTTTAGATATATTTTTTTTTAATTTCTGATTATTTGTCGAATTTATCTAGTTTATATACCTAACTGCAACAAATATATTGTAGTTTGTAACAAAAAATTCACAAATTATTATGTCAAAAGGTTAAAGAGTTATAGTCATTTTCCTACGATAAGATATTTGTGCGAACATACCCCGTACGTGGAGTACGTTCGTAAAATAAGTGGGGTACTTTTATACACCATGGGGTAGATTCATACAGGGTAATTAAAAAGCATATAAAAGTCGTTGATTTTCTAATAATTATTATAAAAATATTAATTTATGAAAGAACTAACTTAATATTAATTTTTTAACTATATTAAAACACTAACCACTGTGGTAATTTTCACAAATTTATTATTTTCTTGACAATTGTTTTGCTCTGATGACAGGCTTCGTCAAAATTAAATATTAAACTAAATACTAAACATCTGAATATATTATATAGTGTTGTAAGATAATAATGAGTATATAGGTAGAAAGTACAATATGTTTACTGTGTAATATCAGTGAACGTAAATATTATTAATATAATCTTCAATTTTGTATTATGTAAGTATATTAAGATTAAGTAAAGGAGACATATTTGTATGAGTTTGGTCATTTAAAAAATGTGGTAAATTTTTATTTTTATTGATCTCAAGTGATTCTAACAGAGTTAATTTTTTACTTTTTTGTACTAGATGTAAAATTTCGAAAGTAGTTTGTGGAATATGATTTTCATTTAATAAATGGTCGGCAAATGTAGATATGTTGTATTTCTGATTTTCAAAGGCTTTTAAATGTTCAGCCCATCTTGTTTTAAATGACCTTCCTGTGTGACCGATATAAAATTTTGGGCAACTACCACATGTTAACTTATAGACTCCAGAGTTTTCATACTTATTAACTTTATCTTTATTATTTTTTATGTGTTTGGCTAAATTATTGTTGGTTTTAAAGGCTGTTTGAATATTTCTGTTTAGTAGAAATTGAGAAATTTTTTCAGATGGAGAACCTATAAATGTAATGGATTGGTGAAATTTTTAGTTAGAGTTGGGAGAGGAAGGGTATACTTGTTCTATAGCTTTTTTCCTTAATTTTCTGGATAATATGTTATCAATGATTTGGGAGTTGTAACCATTATTGATAGCAATGAGTTTTATCCTATTGAGTTCATTGTCAAAGTTAGGTTTAGATAACGGGACAGTTACTAATCTGTGTACCATGGAGTGATATGCTGCAAGTTTGTGTTGGATTGGATGACATGACGTATTGTGAATAGTGAGGTCTGTATGGGACTTTTTATGATATATCGAAAAATTGTGTTTATTATCAGATACTTTTATAGTTAAATCTAGAAAATCTATTGTGTTGTTTCTTTCTGTTTCTAGTGTAAATTGAATATTGGGGTGGAGTTGGTGTATGTAATTATGTAGTAATTGTAATTGTCTCTGTGTACCAGTAAAACAAGCGAAAACATCATCTTTAGAAACATAACAAAAAATTAAATCGTTCATCTATAGTTCACTTATTAGTAATTGTAAGCTTTGCAGTCAGTCTAAATGATATATTTGCAATCACTTTCTATGAGATTGTTGTACAGTTTTTGACAATCTAAACTTAAAGTAAATAATCATACATTTGGTTGTTACTTTGGAAGTTATTGCATATTATAATTATTTAAATTAATGGTAAAAGTAAAAAAGTTTAGTCATTCTAGCTGTAAACCCGCTCGTGGTTGTGGATCAGGGAGGATCTTCGTGACATCGGTGATATACAGAGTGTATATGTCTTCTATATCAGGGAAAAAGAATGACCATGATGCTCTCGGTTTCTTTCAAAGATAAGATACTTTCAGCTCTGTACCCGAATAATGAATGACTAAGTAAACAACAAGAAGTCTTCTTTCAAACTTTACCAAAACAAAACAAGTATCTTTGAATTTCTCTGGTGTCAGATTTAAATTATTATCGATACTACGTTCATCAGTTTCTTCGTCCGTTTCGAAATCAATTGGATATGTTGAACTCTCCCGCAAGCTAAAGTGCGATCCTTCAGATTCCTCTGAATCTTCATCACTTTCTATTTGCTTGGTTTTCTTTTTCTTTTGTCTTAAATTAAGTTCGTTCAAGCAACGGTTCATTGCTTTGGCTCTGGCTTTCCTTTCCTGTTCTATTTTTTTTCAATGCTTTCTGTCTATGGCTCTCTTCTAGTTCAGTTTTTTCAGGTGTATCTGTATATATACCGGATTTACCCGGTTTTCTTCCTCTATTGGTTTGTCTGTTTCTAACAGCTGTAGGGTAAGGTCTTATGACTTCTGGTGTTATGGGAAGATAAGCACTCTGTTCAGATTGTGTCAGTCGCAGAGGTTGAAGGTTCGTCAATTCCGGTAAAAAGGACCTTGAAGCAAAGCTTCATTCATATCAATCGATGAACGCTGGTGAAGAGTTGTGACACTAGAACGACAGTGCTTGTTTCCGGATTAGGTGTCAAATTTACCGAATTAATTTTAAAGATGAACATTCATACGCAAACGAATGTGTCTCCGGTTCGGCTGTCCGAATGCACTCCATGCCTTATACAAAAATGAAATACAATTTATACAAATTCTAAGGTAATTTCAGAAATATAACAATTACAGCTCAAAATAATCAATGTTAACATTATTAATAATCATTAATATTGTGTCAAAAACATAACAATGCTATTTAAAATTGCGAATTGAATTTAGGTAAAAAATTTACTCACCGCGTGCGAAAACACGTTACCTCTTGCCAGTGTACCAGGGGGTACACCGTGGTGCGACTGGCGCGGCATTCCGCTAACAACATGGCGGCCGGTATGTCTAAGCACATAAACAAAACCATGATTCTGTTATACTAACTGTTCTAATGTGCCCAGCGTACGAATGGGCGTCACTTTCCCCTACTGTAGTAAGTTTTTGCATTTGTTAAAAAAATGGGAAATAGTTAAGAAATGTTATCAAGCGTGGTTTCATAATACCCAAAATCGAAGAAGAGTAGGCACTGGACGTCGAAGAAGCACAAATGAAGTTCTAGATGGACGGCTAAGACTTATAGGGTTTACAGACCGAATTTAGACAACCTCAAAATTTGGCTGATGAGTGGTTAGAAGAAAAAGGCCCTCTTGTAAGTTTCCGGACGGTTTACCGACGTATAAGGTCTTTCGGACTGCGGCATTATCGACCCCATCTTGCGCTACCTCTGACAGCTGAGCATCGACTGCAACGACTATAGTGGTGCAGAGAACGACAACATTAGAATGTGGAATGGCATTAGGGATGGGTGGATATGATGGCCGAAGAAGGGTTAGACGACGTCGAGGAGAAAAAAGTTAACCTCAATGAGCGATGTTGAGCGACAAGTACACCGAACAGTAGGCGTTATGCACATGTAAGTAGGTCACTTTTAGTATTTGTTTAAGGCAACATTACAGCGAAATGTTATCTTCAGGAAGTTGTGGAGCCGTATGTACTCCCTTACCTTAATCGACTTATGGATGTGAAGCAATTGCCCTGGCCGCCCAGATCCCGCGATCTTTCATCCATAGAACATGTTAGGAATAAGACGGCTTGGAAATTTACCCTAGCCCCCGCGGATTTTGCATACAAGTAACTTGCGATACTATTCCTCAAGAACAAATAGACCACCTTATTGAATAAATGCCAAGACATGTTGGGGAGTGTATAGATAACTTGGTAAACAAACATTTCAACAACAATAATTTGGTCAAGTGCGAGTTGGACCCGCATACCTAGGGTTCCGTACCACCTTCAAGATTCGAATATTCCAGTTTCAGACAAGCAGGGAATGAGTACATTTTCTTATACTTACACTTATATCCTTAAAAGGAAGCGTTTTAAATTTATAAAAAACTTTTATAAATTTAAATCTTTGATTTTCCAAATATAGACTTTTTATTTTATCTGCTTTAGGATTGGAAGAAAAACGGCAAAATAGGTCAAAGTTTAAATTATAAATTATTAAATCTGTTATTCAAATTATTTAAAAATATAAATAAAATATGTTTTCAAATTTTAAATAGTGTAGTTTCTAAATTGGGAATTAAGTCGATGTTTAATATTTTTAATATCTTTTATACAAATGGTTTAAAAATATGTTATATTTGTAATTCACGTAATGAGCCTTTTATCTGAATTATTACATGATGCATTTGAAAATTGAATCTTTATTTTCCATTTAATTGTATAATTTGTACCTAAAATTACTATAGGGGTTTTCTAGCAATTTATTTTCCGTATTTGGCCCCAAATAATAGAATTAGGGATTTTTTTTCATATTTTTCCTATAAACAAAAAAAATGAGGTCTTAGAAAAACGGGGAGAATGGGTAATTTTTTTAAAATATTTTTTAAATATATTTAAAATATTCATTTAAAAAAAAAATTAAAAATATATTTGTACTTATTCGTTATAATGAGCCCTGGGATTTAATATATTACATGACCCTTAGAAACAATTATAATTTTTTATTTTCATTTAATTCTATAATTTGCCCCCCAAATGAATATTAGGGGTTCTTCTTATTTTTCCAGTAAAGTTCAGGTGAGGGGCTATACTTCCAGTTTTTCAAAATTTTTCAGCTTATGGTTTCGAAGATAAAGGGGGAATGGGTAATTTTTTTATATTTTTGTTAATATCTTTTAATTAATTTATTTCATAAATATGGAAAAAATATATTTGTTTTCGTCATAATAAGACCTTTCCTTTGATATATAACATGATGGGTTAGAAACAATTTTAATTTTAATTTTCCATTTAATTTATAATTTGCCCCACCAAAATAAATATTAGGGGTTTCTCCTTAATTTTCCAGTAAAGTTCAGATGAGGGGCTATACCTCCATTTTTTTTTCAAAATTTTCCAGCTTATGGTTTAGGAGATAAGGGGGGGAATGTGTAAAATTTTTTATATTTTTGTTAATATCTTTTAATTAATTTATTATATAAATATGGAAAAATTATATTTGTTTTCGTCATAATGAGCCTTTTATTTGATATATAACATGATGGGTTAAAAACAATTTTAATTTTAATTTTCCATTTAATTCTATAACTGGCACTACCAAAATAAAGATTAGGGGTTTCTCCTTAATTTTCAAGTAAAGTTCAGGTAAGGGACTATACTCCATTTTTTTTCAAAATTTTCCAGCTTATGGTTTCGGAGATAAGGGGGGAGGGGTATTTTTTTTTATATTTTTGTTAATATCTTTTAATTAATTTATTTTAAACATATTAATTGGTAAATTTTGGTATATTTTCGTTAATATCTTTTTAAGTATTTTTTTTAATATCAAAAAACTATATTTGTGTTCCTCAGAATGAGACCTTTCATTTGATATATTACATGATGCGTTTGAAAAAATTTTTATTTTTAAATTTTTATTTAATTCTATAATTTGCCCCCCAAAATTAATATTAATGGTTTCTCCTTAATTTTCCTGTAAAGTTCGGGCACCGCTCTATAATTCCTATTTTTTTCAAAATTTTAGGCTCAGTAGTTTCGGAGATTAGGGGGGGGAACGGTAGATTTTTTATTCCCCCCCCCCCCAGAAATACCCCTAAAATCTTTTTTTTTTCTTTTACGATATGTACTCCTGATTGGGTCACCAAACTATCCAGTAGTTTAGGAGAAAATGGCTGTGATGTGACAGAGGCAGAAATCCTGAGTGATATTATAAGGGTATCCGTATATTGCATATACGGAACCCTAAAAAAATAAACTCCTTGGTATTTATATTCAAATTTTACTTATTTACTTCTTACTATAGCATCTATTTTTAGCCAAAACACTATCGAA
Source organism: Octodonta nipae (assembly GCA_034190945.1). Taxonomy (NCBI): domain Eukaryota; kingdom Metazoa; phylum Arthropoda; class Insecta; order Coleoptera; family Chrysomelidae; genus Octodonta; species Octodonta nipae. The sequence continues at coordinate 9,030,074 of CM067218.1, forward strand.
TTTAAACATTTTCTGGGTATTTCGATTTCTGCGTCAGAGTATACTTTGTATAAAAAGAGAACTTGATTATTTTTACAGTTACTACTTTTGAACTATATATAAAATATACTAATATTTTCTTTATATAATAGAGATCACAAGAATGTTTACCAATTTAAGTTACTTACATAATTTGCACGTTCATTTAGTCTTTGTACCTACACAAGGAGAAATTTGACAAAATCAAAGCAAATAAATTTTTGAATATGTAGGAGTGAATAATGAGGACACTGATTTGTAGAGTAAATATAATTTATATGATATACAGGGTGTAAACGGTATGAGCGCAAATATTTCGAAGAATAATAAATGAGGTGAAAATAAATTAAAAATCTCGATAACAATCTTAAAAATGAGCTATAGTTTTGCCAAAAAACAAAGGCAATATTACGAATCTCGAACCAATTTTTGCAGTAACAATTATGCATTAAAAATGCCGCTGAAACTGATGGAAGCTAGATTTGAAATCTAGCTTCCATCTTATTACTTTAACATCGACAAACCAATTTTTGATAACTTAAAAATAAATCGTAACTAGTTCACAAACTGACTGAAGAGATATTGCAACATCTCTGCCAAACTTTAAAGTTTTAAAGAGGTGGATAAAATCGTACAGTTTGATTCAGATTTTCTGTTGAAAATAATAACTTTTAATTTATTTATTAGGTACGTACCTACTTACAGTGGTCTTGACGAACGATTTGGCATTATTTAATGTGTTTCTGAATAACTAAGGAGTCAAAATTGAAAAATTTTACATTACATTATATTGAGTAATTACTAAATAATATCCCGTTGCCTTTTCTCATAATTTTGTGTTTTTCTCTTCCAAAAATTAATAGTTAAGACGAAATCTACTGCATATATGTATTACCTAAGGAGGCGAGGTTGCCGCATTGACAATAATTTACTTTAAATGCATTTTGGACTTTTCTGAGTATTAAGGCATACAAACCAGAGTGGTATAAGAGTTTTCTTTTGTATTGGTGTATACTGTCTCACCTAATGTACTCAAACAATTTACAACCTGTATATATTATTATGTACTGAGTTAAATTCTTGCCCTTTAACCATTTCTGAGTGAAAAATGTATAAATAAAAATATGTTAAACTTTTGCAGTGAAAGTGATTTGAATTCGCACAAAATGGCATTGGTACTAAAGAAATTGTGGGAAAGTTATTTTTGGGTTTTTCACGATCTGGCAGGTAAGTTATTATGTTCTTTTTAAACACCTCTTAACTAGCTTTATATTTGATTCTCACATACTAATTATTACAATAATTTAAAGGAAATTCACTTGATAGCTAAAATCATCAGAGATTTAACTAAAAAAACATGTAGATTTATTTGATATAATATAACAAAATGGAGGTTGAGCAATTAATACTTCAATTCTTAGAATATTTTTTGGAATTAGTTCCAATTAATCATAATCTATCCTATTATAAAATTGTAGTTGTTTATTTGTTTGATAGTTAGTTAGTTTGTTGGTTAGTTAGTTTGTTTGTTTGTTAATGCATCGCTACTGATCTTATTTTGCTGAATATTCTTTAATTGGAAATTTACATTTTCATTACATATTTTAAAGCCATTGACAACGAAGTCAGAATCGCCGTTTGGTATTTTCTTTCAATATACAGATTTTTTAATTCAATTGTGGTGTTATTCCCAAGAAAACTTAAAAATAATTTAGAACATGCCACAAATAACATTTAGAAGACAATTCTGAATAGTTATTGCAAAATAGGTATGTACATTTCAGACTTAAGGCCTGAATAGCTGTATCTCTTTTTTAAGTTAATTTTTGATTACATATCTTAATTAGAATATCAGCCAACAAATTATGTCTAAGTACTTCTTGGGAAATAACACCACAGTTGCTGTATATTCCAAACGTTTCGGGGTCTAGGTCAGACCCCGTTGTCAATGGTTAAGAAACTACGGATAAAATAGGCACAATTCTAAGATGTAAATTAAAATATTTGACAATGTGTATTATTTGATTTCTGACGTAACTAAGAGAATTCTATTTGTAATATACAGGGTAGCACAGAAACTTCTAAAGATCATATAATCAAAAAGTTCCTTTCAAATTGGAAGAATTTGAGAGGGCGATCTTCAGAATTTATTGTGGCGCTCCTAGGTGCGACTTTGTTATAAGATTCGCCAAAAATGCGACCAAAGTACTTTGTTTATTCAGTGATCCCATTAAAATCATAAGGGAAAACCTAGGAAAAACACTATAAACTATCCCGATATTGGGTTGTTCACAAGGACATGACCATTAGCAATTTTTTCCTTAATCATCGGCAACCAGGAACGACTGAATTCTACGGAGGTAGTAGCGGTACAATCATTATCATTTAACAAAATTAAAGCAGACTTTTTTAGTTTTTTTTTTGGTGTTGTGTTCTTCTTTGTGTAATATAACTCAATTTTGAAACTGTATTTAATGACCAAGGTCCCAAGCATGTTCACAAACTTTGGATTTTTCAAATTGTCGTTTTTTTATGTAATTTTTGTGTTCGTTTATTAGAACAGTCAGAGGTCTAGAGGTTCCTCCAATATAAAATTTATTACATTCACACGGGATTTTATAAATGCAATTTTTTGTATTTTGAGTTGTGTTTTTTGGTTTGGTTTTTGATATAATTTATTTTAGTGTATTTCTTGTTTTAAATGATGTTTTGATATTATATCTGTTTCCCACTCTTTTTAGTCTTTCTGATAGACTCGGTGGGTATGGTATAGTTATTGTATTAATGTGATTATCTTGGGAGTCAGTGTTGCTTGGTGAAGTTTGATGTTGGTTGTTAGGGATTATTTGGTATTCAATTTTGTTTAACTCGTTATTAATAAATTTATTTGGGTAATGATTGGCAGAAAGTACTTTTTTATAAACGTTTTTTCTTCATTGAATTTATTGATGTTAGAACACTTGGTTTTTGCTCTGTCATATTGAGATTTAATAATAACTCTTTTTACTGAACTTGGATGATTAGAGTTAAAGTTGAGATACCTGTTAGTATGAGTCGGTTTTCTGTAAACTTCTGTTTCAAATGTCGATTGTGTTTTGGTTATTAAAATGTCTAAGAATGGTAATTTGTTATTGTGTTCAAGCTTTAGTGTAAACTGAATAGTTTGTTCTGTGTTGTTTATGTCGTTAAGTAATAATGCAAGTCTCAAGATTATGTTCCCAAATAACGAATATATCATCAACATGTAGTTTTATTTACTGCTTAAGGGACCTTTTGTAAAACTCAGTTGACACGTTTATGATCTGACATGTCCCTGTGAGAAGATAATTCGGCAAACGAATATGCCGTTTTCCTGCATGTAAAACACTGAAATAACACTTTATTGTTGTTTTTTTTACAGTTATACAAAATAATCTCAGAGTTCAAAATAGTTTCAAGCCCAAAACACTTTTAAAATCATTAACAAATCAAAATGTAAATAAGGACTCGACATAAACGGCGTAAAGTATCGCCGTTCAGAAGTTCAGTCAATGCGTGCATATACCAAGCTTTACGTCTTAGTGGTTACAATGGAAAGAAGTTTGGCATTGTTTACTATTTTCCGGCAAACAGCTTTCTACCCATTTTTTATATTAGTAGTCATGGGTTTAAAGGGTTTACTATTCAAAAATAAAGGTTTGTACATTATGTCAATTTTTTTGTGGTCCTGTGTAATTATTCAAAAATATATTTCTTTTCTAAAAGATGAAAAGAGAATAACGGCAAAATTGAAGAAATTTCTAAAATTTCTTTTGAGTCGTAAGATCTACAAATTCTATTTTAAGTATATAATATCAAGACATCATTTAAAACAAGAAATACACTAAAATTAATTATATCAAAAACCAAACCAAATAACACAACTCAAAATACAAAACATTGCATTTATAAAATCCCGTGTGAATGTAATAAATTTTATATTGGAGAAACCTCTAGACCTCTGAATGTTCGAATAAACGAACACAAAAATTACATAAAAAAAACAACAATTTGAAAAATCCAAAATGTGTGAACATGCTTGGAACCTTGATCATAAAATACAGTTTCAAAATTCAGTTATATTACACAAAGAAGAACACAACACCAAAAGAAAACTAAAAAAGTCTGCTTTAATTTTGTTAAATGAAAACGATTGTATCGCTACTACCTCCGTAGAATTCAGTCGTTCCTGGTTGCCGATGATTAAGGAAGAAATAGCTAATGGTCATGTCCTTGTGAACCACTCAATATCGGGAAAGTTCATAAGGTTTTCCTTTATGATTGTAATGGGATCACTGAATCAACATTTCGACCAAGGAACTGGTCGCATTTTTGGCGAATGCACTGTCTTATAACAAAGTCGCACCTAGGAGCGCCACATAAAATTCTGAAGATCTCCCTTTCAAATTCTTCCAATTTGAAAGGAACTTTATGATTATATGATCTTTAGAAGTTTCTGTGCTACCCTGTATATTGCAAATAAAATTATCTTAGTTACGTCAGAAATCAAATAATACACATTGTCAAATATTTTAATTTACATCTTAGAATTGTGCCTGTTTTATCCGTAGTTTCTTAGCCATTGACAACGTGGTCTGATCTAGACCCCGAAACGTTTGGAATATACAGCAATTTTCTTTAATCTGTGGTGTTATTTCCCAAGAAGTACTTAGACATTGAAAAATATGCCACAAGTATCATTCAGAAAACAACCAACAAATTATGATGTATAAAATGTATTCAAAGGTGTTGCTAGACCTCTCTTGTGGATCAGATGCCCTTCATTATATGTGAAATAAACCCTAGATTGCCAACTTCCTCTCTCCCCTAAATACCAAAACCAATCATTTCTGATGGCGCCCTTGAACGTATTAACTAATTTTTGGAAGGCCATTAATCTAAACTTTGAAAATAAAATTATTAATAAAACATCTTCAATTTCAGACATTCTGCATATATGTTATTTATTTGTTAACCAGCAAGTTTACACGGATGCATCATAATTTAAAAACAGCAATATAACAGAAAGAAATTAAAATTTAATCAAGTACAAATACCACTGATGGATGCAACATAAATGTTATACTTAAAATATGTGTTTCTAAATAATTCAGTATTCACTTAAATGCTGTGTTTTCACCTAATTACAAATTGAACCTATAATTTAATACGGACCTGGCTACGGCATAAAGTGTCTTTCTAACCTCAAAAAAAATCAATAATCAATCGAAACTTTAAAATTAATATTTAAAGCGCACAAATGTCTGATGTCTGTAGTTACACTAACTTTAATTATATATTTTTTCTTATTTAACTAAGTGAAGAGATATTAATAAAACATTTTGAAAAAAATATAACCGACTTCCACCTATAACTAAAAAGCTAAATAATTATAACAAAATATAACTGTAGCAAATAAATAACACATTCAATGTTGTTAGGTACCTACCCAGGAAGTGAAAAATGTAAACATTAAAAGGTGTTCATTCTGTACAAATTAATTATCTATCAATCTAGTATATTTTTGAAGTCGGTGCCAAGTAAATCTAAAATCTTTCATTGCGTACTTATCTACCACTTCATCAAACTTGATTGTTGCTTGGCACCGACTTCAAAAATATATTAGATTGGTAGGTAATTAATTTGTACAGAATGAGCACCTTATAATGTTTACATTTTTTGCTTCCTGGGTAAGTACCTAACAACACTGAATGTGTTATTTATTTGCTAGAGTTATATTTTGTTATAATTATTTTTATCTTTTTAGTTATAGGTGGAAGTCGGTTATATTTTTTTCTAAATGTTTTATTTTCAACTTTTTAGATTTTCTGAACTCAGGTAGTTTTCATTCTCTATTTTTTATTTTGAATGTATAACCTTAATAGATAGAACCAGGTGACATCGAAAGCCTCAACATTACACATTGATACATTTTCATTTAAATTAAGAGGTAAATGTTTACCAACAAAATCTTCTAGTACGCGTTGACTTAATAAGCCCAAAATATATTTATCCCTTATGGACCAGGCCATGTAACCTTTTTTCAACTTTTTTTGACAACTCTGTAGAAATATTGATAATTCCACTCCGCCCTATGTACCAACCATTTTGTACATACGACTGCTCACGGACATTTGTTAGTTGCCCTCTGTAACCTACAGGACGAAATAGAATCCATCCCATATTTACGGAGTCAAATTCGTCCTATATTTCAACCATAGTATATAACAACTCCTTGTGGGCTACCCCATAAAGTATTTAATTTTTAACATTTTAAATTATTGCCCGGTGTATATTAATTCCTCTCCACACTTTATGCAACTTCTTATGGGCTATAAAATAAATATTTTTTAATCACACTGTATAAATATAATTTAACTTCAGCATATATTTCAACCATCCTGTATATGATTTGTTTACGTCCACATCATATAACAGTTTTTTAATTACCCTATATAATTTTAATTACACATTTTTTTCAACATATTTATACCACCAAACATCCACTCCACCCTATATTACAACCATTCTCCGTCCTATATTTCAGTTATCATATAAATGCAACTCCTTCTATCACTTTACTTTGTGATTTTGTTTGCTATAACTAAACACCCTGTGTATAAACGCACCAATTAGCATGTTAGAGTTTGACATGGGTTGTCACAATTTTCTATTAGGCCGGGAGAATGTGACAACCAAAAGCATCGTCTTCGCAAAATGGAAAAATTTACAGATAAATAGTTATTTGCCTGATATAAAAACAAATCGAGCTTGGTACTCATTGATTTAAGGAACCGAAAATACTATACTTTACTACCTCTATGCTTGAGATGGACAAAGAAAATTTTCAAATTCGCAATTAAAACTTCTAGTGCCTAAAATTCCCGCACAATTACGTTGGAATTAAAATATTTATGAGGAAATGTCCCTTATGTCATTTCGATGAAATTTTTGATAAGAATTATGGAATTTTCAGCGATTTTCTGCAAAACTGCAAGTTGCACGTCGCAGAAAAGTATATGAGATCACCTAGGGATCTTCCTTAATAGATAACACGTTAAAAAACTTTACACATCCATAAGGAGTTTTCGAAAAATCGACCAATATGTTAGGGATGTAGGTCGATTTCCATGCACGCATGTGTTCATTCACAAATTTCATGGCTTTATCAATAGAATTCTTTTCCAAGATTTGAAGTTTTACCAATTCGGACATACACTCTATTAAACAAGACCATATTCATCCAAAACGGTTCACCACAGAAGAAGAAATCAGGTAACATACATACAAAAAAATATATCCGACGAATTGATAACCTAATCCTTTTTGGAAGTCGGTTAAAAATAACACATTAATGGGATTAAACAAACCCAGAAAAACTATTGAACTTCAACTGTCAACAGGCACAAAACTTCAAACAACTCGTAGCCAGGACCAAGGGTTCATTCGAAATATGTTAACATTGATCAAGCAATCCTTTGTAAATTATCCTTGGGCTGTCAGTGGACAGGCGCCCCGCTTGCTGATTGGTGATTTCTGGTTGAGTTGTTATAGGACAGTGTGGTGTTGTGACAATATTTAATGCATTTTCAGGGAAGACCAATAAAAGAAAAGATTTCATTTTAATGGTGACCAAATTCTTTCTTCAAGAGATCATAATAATTAGTCATTGTTTTTACATTTCTCAATACATTTATTACAACAAATATTTTGAAAAAAATCAACTATTTCCATCAATTAATGTGTTTATTCGGCTTGACATTAAATGTTTAGAAAGAGTTTGCTCATAAAACAGTCTCAATTTCAGATCCCAGAATGCATGACTTTCCATTTGCATCCCCGCTGTCAATAGCAGCGATACTAGTGAGTTACGCGTATGCTGTTAATGTCTTTTTACCACGTTTTATGAAAGACAGAGAACCTTACAACCTTAGGAACATCATTATTTGTTATGACATCTTACAAATTGTTGCAAATGCTTACCTTGTGTTTAGAGTGGTAAGTATCGTAATAATCTAAGTTGTTAAAAGTGTCAGATAGTTTTAAAAGAGTCCATATTTTGCATTTATTGCTAAGAATATTTATTTATGTATGACATTTGAAGGGTGCTATTAATGGCTAGTACATTCTATTTGCTAACCGATTTATAATGCATTGTATAACACTTATACCGGGTGTCAATTAAGTCCCGAGACGGCTGAATATTTGCTAAAGTACTTCATTTCTGGAACAGGTCAAGGTCATTCCTTTAGTAACTTTCACCAAGGAATCCGATGGTGGCCATGGATTTGACCTTGAATCTCATTTTTGTCAACTTAAGTACTTTAGCAAATATTCAGTCGTCCCGAGACATAATTGACACGCCGTATATCTTGTGAGGTGATACCTTTAGTTGTATTAGATATGAAAAAAATAGCTCTAAGTGAATAGTTTCCAACTCTGTAAGGAATTTTTGCATCAGTAGAGAAATTCGTCCTAATTGAGGTATTTAAATTGTTTAATAGATTTTTAGGACTATTCCATATGTTGGCTAAACGCCTGACACAGTTTCATGTCAAATTGTCTCTGCATTTACTATTAATGTTATTGTTATGGAAACCATAGTTGGCTATGACCTCAAAAAATCGGACATTTTTAGAGCTTTTTAACGATATAATACTCGTTATAGTTATTCATAAAAATAACGGACTTATGGATGCTTAGCACAGATTCTCATTGTGTCTTATTTTCATTTTTAACGTAGTTAGCCATGAAATAAATTGAGTTATTAATAACTATTCCAAAAAACATTGAACGATTTTTTTCATTAGGTATATCAGATATAACGGAAAAGAATTACTCTCTAAAAATGTCCGATACCTATAAAAGAAAAAATAAGAGAGAAAAGCATTTTGTTATTTTAGATCATAGCTAAAAATGTGCAACTATGGTTTCCATTCAAAAAAGATAAGTTTGTGCCATATCTCGAAAAAGAGAGCTGTCACGCAAACACAATTCCCTTCAATTTTGATATTTACACTTTTTTATAAAACCAAAAACCAAAGAGCTAGAGGGATTTGACTAAATCGACAGAATTTCGTTTTTTCAAAATATCTAGTACGCCACGACTTTTTCCAAAAATCCGAAAGTGTCATTAAATTGGGCCAGTAAAACTGCAAATCTTTCCCAATTTAACCATTGCTCTATCTCCGCTAGTTTCCGAGATTCCCATCCTGATAATCAAAAAAAAAACTCACCCTATATACCTAAGTATTACGTATACGATGTTTATCCACATTAATAGATTTCTCTTTTTCAGAGTAAATGGATTGAACACAAACATTCTACACAACAGCTTTAGTGAGAATACAAGAATACAAAATAAACTAAAACAATTTGACAATATATACATACTTATTAAGACCTTGAAGTTAGCATCGGGACAAAATAACTGTCATATATCCGAAACTTATCTCGTTTTCCGTTGACTTCTTCCGGATACCTTAGTTCCATCGCCATTAGACTTTTTCTACGTTTCTGCCTTGGAACATATATTTTCTATAGCAATTCTAACACTGCCCACTTCTTGTCTGATATTATCCGTAGCAGTTAATCAATTTGGTATAATCTCCTAATCCTTAACGACTGCTTGCTGTTGACATGGATGACCAAAAGCAACTCAAACCCAATCGATACCTCCATTATAACTCTCAAGATACTCCAGCTCAAACTCAATTAGAAGCTGTCTCTAATAAATTGGTCACAAGAACCAACTGATAAAAATTATCATCACTGAAGGCAGTAATGCAGTCACAATTAATACAATGAACCAAGAACACAAGAGAACAATAAGCAATGTTTATAGGTCATATATCAAACACGGGTCTGTGAAGATTCCTCCAGCTCATAAAAAAGTTACGTGAACTAAAAACATTCAGAAAAAGTCTTGCCAAAATCGCTATAAACCTTCAGAAAAATGGAAAATTAGTATTAGTAAGGGTTTTGGCATGCGATACCTGGTTTCAGAAGTATATTCATATTCGGAATAAGAATACGAATAATAATTTCTCCAGGACCCTAAAGCCTTCAGAAAATCGCCAAAGACGTCTGAAACCATTTGTTGCATACCAAGATCTCGTCACTAAAAAAATTCTGGTGTTTCTGGTTCTGTTGGTGGGAGATGATTCTCTGAATATATTCTTTTCAAATAATCTATTCAAGTGTTTCTTTCATATTTCTATAGGTACGATACAATCAAAAACTGCACGAAGTAACTAAACTCGTATATGTATAATCCAATAAAGATTATTATTGTTCTACGGAATCATGAAAACGTATCCTGTACGTTAGCTTCAAGGAACAGTTTTGAAAATACATACGGTATATACTGATATCCATTTATATAGAGGGTGTATATTACTGCGAAAGATTTCAAGATATGCTTCCTCGAGTCATTATATGATGAAAAGTTACTTTATATACAGGGTGGGTCATTTTTATCTATGCACCCGAATTGCTTCGTTCTTAAGCATGGTATAAAAAAAGTTTATACAAAACTTATTCTATGCGAATTAATTTTGACCTTGAGGTATTCAAGGTCATTTGAAGGTCAGGTTGTTTTTTTTAATGGAAACCCCTGTTGTTGACACGGTATTCGGGATGAGCGAGAAATTTTACGTCTGAAATGAAATTAATACAATTTTTTGTGGCCTTCAAAAGGTTATTTCAAGGTCAAAAGCTTAAAAAAATGAAATGGCTATTTTTCACATTTTCTCGACTAAATAACAATGACACAGACACCTGAGTGATAATTATCACATCGCAGTAATATAAAAAAAATATATTTTGAAATAAATTTTCTTGTTTTCTGGATAACTCATTTAAGATGTTTTTACGATATGTAATAATTACTACTGTTTTCCTTTATTTCGTTTAATACTTGCACTAATAAGGTATTTGACATGGCGTAAAAGACGAAAACAATCTCTCTACACTTTTGTTCTACCAAAAAGATTGGTAAAATGTAAAAATCTATAGTTTAACATATTTCTTACCTCAAGGTTATATTCTCACAAAAAAATGTAACTATATCACCTCAGACGTACAATTTCCCGCTCTTCCCGAATAAGGTGTCAAAAACACGGGTTGTAATTTTAAAAAATACTCTGACCTTCAAATGACCTTGAAAATGAAGTTCAAGGTCAAAATTATTTATACCAAAAGGGGTCCCCGTTCGCCTTGAACAAGTTTTGTACGAACTCTTTTTTTCATACTATGCTTAGGAACGAAACGACTGGGCTGCATAGTTTAGTTCAATTTTGGAGCATTAATGCCTGAGTTGGTCATGATATTCTCCAGGGTGGTACTTTTTCTGGGGTCACTTGTTCTTTCTGCCCCGACAACTTTTTTTCACTACGCCCCTGGCAATTGACAAAAACTCTAAATTAATCTCTTATGAATTTGCAATCTTTTTTATTTCTGGCGTTTTCTTCCTATCTGCCACTTTTTTTTTGTAAAAAAATTATGAATTTCATGTGTTCTCTATACATAAACAATCCTTCCTATGACGCAATATGCTATTTTTACTTCAAAAGCATTTTAAAAAAAGCAAGTTTTCCTAACTTTGAAAACGAAGAGATCAAGTTAAGTGCTCAAACTAGCCACTTTCAGCCATTACACAAGAGTCTAGACGTCGACAAATAGATCTTCGTATTCGTTTGAAAATCTCATGAGAATCTTGAATAACTCGACTAGAAACAATAATGCGGTTTCTTGAGTCTTCTATGGCTTGAACAGGAGTTCCACTATAAACCAAAGTTAAAAAGTCTATCGGATTTAAATCAGGTGAACGAGCTGTCCAAAATTGAGGCCCACCTCGACCTGTCCAGTCATCTTGATATGTTTCGTTCAAATATTGACCCGCTCTTAAACTAAAATGGGCAGGAGCTCCATCGTGCTTAAACCACATTCCCGCTCTGACACCTAAAGGAATCGGATCAAGAAGAACTGGCAGCTCTTCGCTTAGAAAGTGAGTGTATGTATCTCCACTTAACGTAGGTGGAAGAAAATGTGTGTCAATTAGGTGATCTCCAATAGCTCCAATCCACACGTTTAAAGAAAATCGTTCCTGGTGGTGAGCTTCAACTACTGGATGAAGATTTCCTTCCGCTCATATGTGGTTGAGGTGGTTATTAACAACGGCTTTCCTTGAAAAACTTGCTTCGGCCATGAATAAAATATGCTCAAGAATTTCAGGGTGTTGTCTAATCATATCTACCATCCAAAACGATAACGGTTAGGAAAATCACGAGGTAACAGTGCCTGGGCTCGTTGTACAGTGCATCCCATTTTGGTTGAGATTGCCAGGTTACTCGGTTGTTATTGAAGATAGAGTCTTGCGGTTTTCACATACCTGTTCTACTTTTTTGTGAAACTCAGGATGGCCATATCAGATTTTGCATAAGTGTTTCCATTTATAAGATACAGGGCGATTTTGATAATTTATACTTTTTGGGCCCCTTCTATATCTACGAAGTTATTAGAAATACTCTTGCGCTAAGAACTACGTCTAATAGAAAATTTTGCATAGAATCCAGTGGAGTACTCAATTTTTTTTTCCGAGTATGGTTTTGAAGATACTACACAACATTATATATTTTTAAATGGAACACCCTGTATTTTATTATTTCATTGAATTCGTTATTTTATATAGTAGTATAGCATCACCAGGTTATAAGTGCTGGGCAATATTGACTTTGTAAGGTTTGAATTTATATTTTTTTTAAATTCTTTGGACCCGTGATTGAGAAACTGCAGTGTAATTCTCTAATTTCGCACAAGAAGTCTGGGGATAGGCATGAACGCTAGCTAACACAATTATTTCATTCATTTCTCGATTTTCTTTGTTATACACTTTTGATCGAGGTTTAGTATATGCACCAAAACTTAGTAAATTATTCTTTAGTCTAAATATAGTTGCTCGACTAGGTTGATGCCTCTCTGGATATCTGAAAGTTTTAAAAACGCGATTTCATGAAATATCTTGTGGTAAAATACACGTACTTTATACCTGTGAAAATATAGTTCTAAAGCTTCTTCAACATTCTCATAACATTGATTTATACATTGTATCATATGGTATTTTTCGTTATTTTGAAAAACGAATTCTCTTCCAGCCATTATCAATTATCAACCAGCAAACTCACGAATAATTATTTATATAATGATCTTGTAAACTCAAACACGATAAAACACAATAGTTACTAACAATGACACCTTGATCAGATTTGCGTTTTTTTTTTTGTTCCGAAAGGCGGAATTCTATAATAATTTTAAATGGATTCATGCGAGATGGAAAGGTTTGCCAATTATGTGTTAGGGAAAATGGACATCAATTTGAACAGTTAAATCAATAAGATAATAAATAATGTCCAAAATTAATTTTAAGATAGATATTTGATTTCTAATACTTGATCTGTTTGTTATACATAATGAACGATGTATAACTATTTATTAGTTGCTTTTAGGAACCTTAATTTCGTGTTTCATGTTATTGAATTATTGTTAACATTATTTTTCTTTGCTGATAAACTCCTATAAAAAATCTCAAATGGAATTATTTGTTTGATTCTCTTTTTAAATGGAAAATACATGACCTACTAGCAAAAAAACTCAGCTTTTTAGTGTTTTTTAGCATTTCTAATAATACCATGTGTATTGTATTATACATTATTTTAAAGGGAAAAAAATAACGAATTCAATGAAATAATAAAATACAGGGTGTTCCATTTAAAAATATATAATGTTGTGTAGTATCTTCAAAACCATACTCGAAAAAAAAATTGAGTACTCCACTGGATTCTATGCAAAATTTTCTATTAGACGTAGTTCTTAGAGCGAGAGTATTTCTAATAACTTCGTAGATATAGAAGGGGTCCAAAAAGTATAAAATATCAAAATCGCACTGTATCTTATAAATGGAAACGCTTATGCAAAATCTGATATGGCCATCCTGAGTTTCACAAAAAAGTAGAACAGGTATGTGAAAACCGCAAGACTCTATCTTCAATAACAACCGAGTAACCTGGCAATCTCAACCAACATGGGATGCACTGTACATGATATGGATATAATAGCTGTTCCTTTAAGATGGCAAATACAGTCATTTGTTCAACATGTAACTGTAAAGCAATTTTCCTAGTGCTGGTTTCGGATTGCTAATGAATTAAATTAAGTACAGCTTCTTCTAATCCTGGTGTTCTAATATCCCGTGGCGACCACAATCATGTTTTCTAGGTTTGAAGCTACTACTAGAAAATAAATATCAGAAGGATTGTTTGTTTCTACGATATACATGAAATAGATTTTTTTTCACAAAAAACAGTGGCAGATACGAAGAAAGCAAGAAATAAAAAAGATTGCAAATTCATAAGTGATTCATTTACATTGTGTCAATTGCCAGGGGCGGGGCGTAGTGAAACAAAAAATGTAGGGGCAGAAAGAATACGTCACCCTAGAAAGAGTACCTACCATCCTGTAGATTTTCTTGACCGTTTCTGTGATCTTATTAAAAAGACTTCACAGAGGTATTAATGCTCCAAGATTGAACTAAATATCTCGAAAACTTTTGTAGTCAGAATAAAAAAACTAAAAACATCCAAAGAATTCAGCACCTTGTACATCAATAAAAGACATAAATATGTTCATTTTTCGTCATAAAACGAATCGAGGAAGCACATGAAATCGTTCGCCCTAATTCATTTAAACCCTGTATGTATAGGATATAATTACATAATTCAACATATTTTACTAGTTTATCGGATATATGGTGCCACGGTTTAACTGGCAATGCACTGAAATAGACTACTCGACTGAAGCAATTCTGCAATATAAAAATGATGCTTACCTCTACGTCTACATAAAAATCTTAGATTTGGTTGAAACAGTTAAGTACTTATAGTTGTTTAATTTGTAAAATTAATTTTATACAATTTAAACTTATTCTGATTTTGCCTTCCAAATAAACAAACAATGTGGTTTTCATGATACGCGTGGTTAGTCTAATTACGGTAGAGTAACACGATACTAGACATTTTACATATGTGACTAATATTATGAAACTGTTTGGAAGATTACACAAGTCAACATTTGATCTAAGGTGGAACACGGCATGCCATGTCAAATCGAGAGAATTCAACCAAAAAATCTGAAAAAATTGTTGCTTATGTATTTGAGGTCTCTGAATCCGAATCCGTAGTTTGTTTGACTGCGCTTTTTGTCAGAGGTCACTTGAAGGTCATTTGAAGGTCAAATCAAGAGTTCTACCAAAAAATGTGAAAAAATTCTTGCTAATGTTTTTGAGGTCTCTGAGTCCGAATCTGTAGTTTGTTTGACTTTGAGCATTTTCCCCGAGGTTTCTTCAAGGTCATTTGAAGGTAAAATCTAGAGAGGTCTACCAAAAAATCTAAAAAAAATATTGCGTATGTTTTTGAGGTCTCTGAGTTCGAATCCATAGTTTGTTTGACCTTGCGCTTTTTCCCAGAGATAATTTAAAGGACAAATCAAGAGAATTCTAAAAAAACTCTCTTGATTTGACCTTCAAATGAGCTTGAACCTGACGTGATCAAGGTCAACCGACCCTCTCATCGTAATCAGCGAAACGAAAAACCCCTAATACCCTATAAGCCATGCCGTGTTCCCGCTTAGTTCAAATGTTGATCGAGATGTTATCGAGACCATCAAAAAAAGAGTAAAAGTTCTCGATAGAAAAAAGCACCAACGAAAAAAAATTATAAGCGGAAAAATAAATTAGGCATTATAATAACCGCCAAAACCAAATAATGATGTTAAAAGAATAGGAAAATTAACATGAACTAAAAATAGGGGGGGGTTCAATTTTAAAGAAATTACTTTTTTTATAAGTATTAATGTATACATCGACCGGATTGGCCAATCAGAGCTCTCGCTTTGACGGGTATCTATCGGTCCGATGGTCATCGACCTGGGAGGAGGGGGATTTGAAATTAACGTAGAGCGGGGTCATGTCGGTGTTGCACATGACCCTTTGTTTTTCGTTTCTCTATTTCAATCGCTTCTAAGAGCCTTGTGCTCTTTGTTTTTTCTTTTTTGCATTTCTGTGATCTCCTCTACGGGCTCTTGCTTTTCGGGTGGCCAACGTATCGTGGTTATCGGTCCGATCTTGGAAATTTTCTCTTCATTGATTTCTCCAATCCTTCTGTGTGGGTTGTCCGTTGTATCCTATTGTATACCGTCTGTTCCGCTGATTCCTTTTTATTATTAAGTTGAGAAATGCCAGTTCTGGGATTCCAGGTATTTTCGGGTGTATTTGGTTGTGCCTTATTTGGCCTTTTCGACGTATCTGGAGATTTGAAATTAACGTAATGATCCTTCAATTTACCTGTACCGTTGACCGGCGTTTGTTGAGTATGTGTATGATAAGCAGTGGTTCCCTAGATTGATGATATGTTCCGGAGGGTGATACTTTTCTCTAATGTAGTCACAGGTACCTTTGTAAAAAGGGAGACATCTAAACTCACTAATATGTCGTACTTGTATATATTCATACTTTGTATAATGTCCAGAAGATGTTGTTCCTGACGTAAGATGTCATCTGATCTATTAAGAACTGGAGTTCTTTAGCCAGTAATTACGCCAGAAGATCTGTCGGAGAACCTATTGCGCTGACTATTGGTCGAAGACGGGCATCTGGCTTGTGGATTTTCGGGAGACGATAAAACTTCGGATATCTGGACGATTTTTCCTTTGGAATTATATTTTTCCGAATTTCTTTATTGATCGGGCCAGCTTTTATTTTTGCCTTCGTAGATTTTGTAAAATAATTGTAGGATCGTTTTCACTGATTTGTATGACTCATCTAGGAGGTCTTGGATTTTCTTGTCGTAATCTTTCATATCAAAACCTACGGTTGCGTTTTCCTTATCTGCTAGAAGTATGACAATGGAGTTGTCTCTTTTCAGGTTACGTAGGTCGTGTGCTTTTTCTCTCGAGAGGTTTCGTTCCGGAGGTTTTGTTTTCCTTAGGATTATCGTAACGTCCTGGCGAATTGTTTCTGCTGTAGGTTCGTCTGTTTTGTTTATAGCCGTTTCCACCCTGCATATAATCTCCTCTACTGGTATTGGTTTGGGAACTCCTGCGTAGTTAAAACCCTTTGACAGAACCTCAACTTCTGCTGGGGTCAGTGTTCTATTGGAAAGATTATAAACTGGGCAATGCGTACCTGATATTGCTGTCTTCTCCTTTTTCTATTGTTTTAGTCGTTTCACCATTTCTTTTTGTCGCCTCTGTGTTCTGCTAATGTGTCAATAGTATTCCAAAGTACCGGGTGTATAGTATTGTTTAATCTGAGTCTAAGTTTGTTTTGTAACGTCGGTGGTATTCAGTTTTCTTCTCACATTTTGAATAAGTTGTCGTATCAGGGCTTTGCTTGCTCTGTTAAGAATATTCTGAGTTAGTCTGGTTTGGATGTGAAAATATAATCTGCAGCACGTGGGATTGATGTCCTGATCAAAGCAGTGAGGTAAAAAAGCTCGCATAGTAGTCTCGATTTTTTATCCATAGCTTCGCGAATGTCTTGATATTTTATGATACTTCTTCCTCTTAGACAAGATAGTTTGACGTTTTGATGAGATATCACTCATCTTCTACGGAATAATCGATGTTGTTACTGGCTAAGCGTAGTACAAAATGAGTCGATACTGCTGTGCGTCTTAGTTTTATGCTATCGGCCGAAGGGGGGCGTGGTCTTGTTTGCTTTGGATAATCAGAGCTCTCGCTGTGTGAAGGGTTTCCGATGATCATTGCGCTACTGTCTGGCCTGTGAGTTATATTAGCGTTATTTAGCCTTTTATCTGGAAAGGATCAGGCACCTTTCTTATGGAAAAATGGAACTCCGTCAAATTCTTTGAAATGTTGGTATGTTGTAGGGGTTAATGTTCTATCAAAAAGAGTCCATGGGCTCAAATAGATTCTATTACTAGTTTTCGAGATACGGAGTGTTAAATATAGAAAATGCCGCATTTTTGTATCAGATTTCTAATGATAGACGTGCTTTATTTCCGGTTATTGGAGAAATTGTTATTTGTACATTATTGGACATAAATATTTCACAAAACAATTGCCATAAGTTTTGGTGGATTACAGGGTATTTAAGAAATACGTAACGTGTGATTTTGGAAAAAATCTTTTTTATTATTACAAAATTAAAATCTCATTAAAGTAATACTTTCTTTGGTGTGCTTCATATAATATACAGTGTAAGCCATAAATATAGCTAAAGAAGGCATATATTATTTTTTTCCGATTAATGAGTCACCCTGTACGAACCATTCGTGCTGCAATTTTAATAAGGCATTAAACAGATATATTATCTGTCTCTTTATATTCAACGGGATGTTAAACTGATTGCAAAAACTATACATATTGAAAAAATATATTTTTTTATACTACCCCGTAGTTTTAAATTCTCTCCATCAACTTTGTATTTTATTAAATTTTCACGTTAACAAATGTTCAGTGTTTTACTGAGCAGAATATTATTAAAATTGTACCACTAGTTTTCGAGATGTAGAGTGTTAAACTTGGGAAATGACATCTTCATCGGATAAGATTTCTCATAATAGATGTGTTTTATTTCCGTTTATTGCAGAAAACGAGGTTTGCGCATTGTTTGACATAAATATTGCACAAAAATTACTATTAATTATTTTATATTACAGGGGTTTCCCTATATACGTAACATGTTTTTTTAGAAAACTCATTTCTATTATAACGGTGAATACATAAAAAGATCTAATTGTACAGTTAATATAATTGTTAAAGAAATTAATTTTTGGACGTGTTCATACATTATACAGTGTGAGCTAAAGTGAGCATCGATTATTTTTTCCATTAATAAGTAACCCTGTATAAACCATGCGTCCTACAATTTTTATATTAAATTATACAAATCTCATCACACTAAATTCTACAAGTTTGCAAAAATTGTAGAAATTAACGTATTCTAGTTTATATAGGGTTATTCATTAACTGTAAAAAATGATATAATCCCTCTATAGCTATAGCTATATTTACGACTTACACTGTATAATATATGAACACGTCCAAGAATTAATTTCTTATTAATTGTGCGATTACATTTTATATATTCATCGTTGTAATAATAAAATTACTTTTCTGAAAAAAACACCTTACATATATTGGAAACACACTGTAATAAAATATAAATAATGATAACTGTTTTATCCCATATTTTTGTCAAATAATGCGAAAATGACCTTTCATACAATATACGGAAATAATACACGTCTGTTACGAGAAATCTGATAAGAAAAATGAGACATTTCCGATGTTTAACACCCTATATCTCGAAAAATATTCATACAGTTTTAACAATATTCTGCTCAGTTAAACACTGAACATTTGTTAACGTAACAATGTTATAACATACAAAGTTGAAGGAGAGAATTTAAAACAACAAGGTAATATAAAAAAATGCAGTTTTTCAATATGTATAGTTTTTGCAATCAGTTCAACATCCCGTTGAATATAAAGAGCCGGATAATATATCTGTTTAATGACATTAAAATTTCAGGATGTTCATTAATAGGAAAAATAATGTATGCCTTCTTTAGCTATATTTATGGCTCACACTGTATATTATATGAAGCACACCAAAGAAATTATTACTTTAACGAGATATTAATTGTGCAATAACATCGTCTTATGTTTTCAACGTTGTAATAAAAAAAAAGATTTTTTCCAAAACACATGTTACGTATTTTTTAAACACCCTATAATCCAGCAAAATTTATGGCAATTGTTTTGTGAAATATTTATGCCCAATAATGTACTAATCACAATTTCTCCACTTACCGGAAATAAAACACATCTATCATGCGAAATCTGATATTAAAAAAAGCGGCATTTTCGACTTTTAACATCCTATATCTCGAAAACTAGTCATAGAATCTGTTTGAGCCCATGGACTCTTTTTGTCAGAACAACAACTTATACAACATACCAAAATTTCAAACAATTTGACGGAAGTCCATTTTTCCATAAGAAAGGTGCCTGGTCCTTTTATTTTAATGTAACGGTCTGCTAGTGCGGTTCTCCATGTGGGTAGGACGCCTTGCGCATCGTCCCGTTTGTTAAGATTATTTTCCGTTTCTCAATTCCGCAAACAACATTACAAATTATGAAAAAGGGCTACTTGAACAGATAGAAAACCAAAAAGGTTAATGAAAGATGCAAGTTAAAATATTTTAGATTTATTTGATTAGTAAGTTGAGATGGAAACGAAATCTTCATTCGAACCAGTTTCCTTAAACTAAAGAATTTTAAAAAAATGTTGTAATGAATACCGTCTCGTGTTCTCTTTGTCAGAAAGTTTTACACAAGACTCTTAATAATGGCTCTGGGTCAACCGTTTCTATGAAGTTCTATCATTTGCACTAAAAAAAATTGATGAAGGCATGATCTTAAATATTAATTTTTACAGCTACTGAATAAGAATGAAAACTAACATGTTTTATATTTTAGATTTTTTTCATACTCAAAAAGAACTACAGACAGGTTAACTTTTTACATGTATACCACCACGCAGGAATGGTTTTCGCCGCATGGGTTGGTATTATGTTTATTGCTGGGGGAGAGTCTATATGGGTCATTCTACTAAATAATAGCGTGCACGTCATCATGTTTACTTATTACCTATTAACCGCTATTGACGGCAATCTAAAAAAAGTCCTTTGGATGAAGAAAAGCATAACCCAAATACAAATAGTAAGTTCAAACTGAGTATTATTAAATTGATAAAAACAGTAGCAATGCAAAAAAATATGGAAGTAAAAAATGTAGTTAATAAGACACAAATTGAAGATCAGTAAGAATCAATTATTTTCTCAAATAACCAAGATAACTATGTTGCTAGTGGTGAAAGTAAAATTGCTGAAAATTTTAACAAATATCTATATATAAATAGGCAAAGACAAAACGATTAGGTACCACTTTCTCCTCTGTCTCTCAACCGATTTTCTTCATTTTGTTCTGTTTAGTAGCTACTGATGACCTTCAGTGCAGAATGCTAATATTAATTTATAATATTGGTTCATTCATTAAATAAAATATAATAAAAAGTCATTATTTACATCCATAATGACAACGCAAAACAAACGTCAAACAACTGAATGTGCCGCCGCCGCCAGACTCAAAACATTGAGTGATTATATATAGAGGGACCAATGCTGTTATATACTTAGAGCATGTACTTCTGGAAGTGGCATGCAAGCGATGTTATTGTTTAGTGGTAAAGTAATCGTTGTATATTATAATTATACTGGGCGATTCCAGATATGTTAGAAATCATTTTTTCGTGGGTGGCACATGAGCAGTTGCATATATAGGGTGTTTAAAATATAGAGTAGAGTGCAATTATAACTAATAAAATAATTATATAGGGAAGCCCATTAGCGGTTGAATTTACAGGGTTCTTGAAATAGAAGGTGCAGTAAAATTACAGTTATAAAGGGTGGTGCAAAAAATATTATACAGAGATGCATATACAGGGTGGCGGAAATGGAATGCAACATTTCGTAACCTATAAGCAGTTGTATAAATAGGGAAGATGAAATATAGGGTGAGAGGAATTATAGATATACAGGATGATGATAAAAATGTTAGAAAAGGAAATGATTTATAGAGTAGCCCACGAAGAGTTCCATATATATGATGATTGAAATATAGGTCGGAGTAGAAAGAATTACAGTTACAGAAACATAGTTAAAAATTTCATAAACAAAAAGAGTAAATACGGTGGCTCATAGGCAGTGTCATATACAGAATGGTTTACCGGGTGGTTCAAAAATGTTAAAAAATATTATTTGTGGTCCATGAGCAGTTGCATATACAGGCTGGTGGAAATATATAATGAGATGGAATTATTATAATGAGGATTTTAATGCAATTATAGCTATACAGGGAGGTTAGAAAAAATAAATATGTAGGGTAGCGGTTGAATTGTTGTCATATTAAATCAAGAATTACGAATTTGAACACAAATAAAGTCCTATGAATTATATATGAAAAAAACTTGAATTTCGTAACTTATTTGTAGAAGGGAGGTAAGACCGATATCTAGGATTTTCGAGGAAACTATCACACAGAGGTTCCGAATCTGGATCCGTTCCGTGTAATTGCTGTTCTCCCTAAAGTCCTAAGATAGAATGTCATGATAAAATTTTCAGGTTACTTAACCTGCCAGAGATATTGACACAATTGGTGGAATTTTGACCACTGGGCGAAGCTAGTTTTGTTAATAGTATTATGGACACTAGTAGTCGCCCAATGGTCGAAATTCGAACCTATTTCATGAAATTGTAAAAAGTATATTTTTATAAGAAACAAAGTTGTGGAGAAATCGGAGAATTAGATGTAATGACCAAAATTGTTCAGTCAAATTGACAAATCTATTGAAATAAAAAGAAAATGAAAATGTAAACAAATATCGAGATTCGAAATATTTTAAACAAATGAATGACCTTCCAAATTTTTGGCTGAAACCGCTCCTGGCAAATATAATAATTGGAAGATTGTTCTTTGCAATCTAAAAGTTTTCGTCATTTGCGGTTTGTCCAACAACCCTATAAAAACTTAAATGTTTAATTACATTCTCTATTGTCCGCTGACTGGCAATTTTTTACAGAATACATTCGGGAAGATTGTGATAATATTATATTAATTAAATAATTAAATTCCTATTAAAAACAGAATATTTAATATTCGCAACGCGTCCCAAAAATCAATACTGATCTACTGCATTGACTATTTTATCACTAAACAATAACAACGCTTTATGCTGAACTATCCAAGATAGTCTTCCCATGATGGTCTGAAAGTGCGTTAGCCTGTCACTGTCAACCAATCTAATCATAGAGCTTGTACTTCCTGGCGGTAGCCAGCAATGCACAAATACCGTGCCAAGGCTAGAAAGAGAGGTCAAAAAGCTATTTCACTCGATTAAGAGCTATGTGAGGTATGTAGTTCATTGGCTGCATCTCCCAATCGAGTGAGAGTCTCTTGCTCTTTTTATTGCCCTCTCTTTTTACTCTTGGTACGACATTTGTGTATTGCATGCTACCTTCAGAATTAAATGCTCTAAGAATATAACAGCATCTAAAGTTCGCTCCCTCCATATATAATTACTCAATGTTTTGAGTTTTGACCGTCTGGCGGCTGTCAGTATTATTTGTTTGCCGTTGACAGTATGGACCTAAATAATGAGATTTTTATTATATTTTATTTAATGAATGAACCAATATTATAATTCAATATTAGCATTCTGCACTGAAGGTCGTCAGTAGCTACTAAACAAAACTAAAATAAAGAAAATGGGTTGAGAGACAGAGGAGAAAATGGTACCTAACCGTTTTGTTCTTGCCTATCTATATATAGTTTAGAAACTCTATACCTACGATTCTATACAAAAATGTACGAGTCAGTTTAAATTACTGTGCCTAAATATCTATGTGATTTAGTCAATCAAATCGGTAATTAATTTAATTAGCAGGATGTATTAAATAAAAAAAATATGAAATTTACATTCCAGTGTGTAAAATATGAGCTGCTTGGCCTTATTAATACGTCTTTACAAGAGGAAATCTTTCCCGATTCGTTCAAAAATAAGTTCAGTTGTTCCTGTTCAAAAAATTAAAAATATTAAAGTTGCATGTTACTGTCGACTTAAAAACACATTAGCAGGACTTGAAAATATTTTCGAAAGAGCTATATATGATCAAATGATTAATACCTTGAAGAAAATGATATAATGTTTAAATATCAGTCCGCCTATAGAACCAAACACTTTGTGAAACGTCTTTGCAACTGTGAATGAAAAAAATATAGATAACAACATTTATACAGTCGCAGTTTTCTTGGATTTCAAACATTACGGTATCGAAGGTATTGTTTTAAACTACATAGTTCGAGAGTTATCTCGATTTTAGATACCAAATAACTAGAGTGGGAAACATGTTCTCAATTCCGAAGGAAAATAAATTTCGGATTCGAGTTTTTTTTTTGTTTCTTTGAAATTTCTGAAAACATTTACCATTGTAACGTATATTTTTTACACCTTCAGAAAGTAGAGATTTCAACGGAGAAAAAGTGACTTTTTTCTAAAATTCAGTTATTTTGAAGTGAGAATTTTTGGATTGAAAATTCGGTCAAAATAAGGTAAAAAAAATAAATATTTTAAATCAAAAACATTACAGTGTGTTTGAGACAGAAAAAGGTAAGTTTTCACCAAATTTCGTGATTTTTTTTGTAAAAGATATAAAACAACAAAAACTTTTTTGAACTATTCACATAAATTTTGAGGTTATGTGAAAAAAGTGTGAATAAAAAGTTGTAGAACTTTTTATTACCTCCAACTATGCTTTTTAACTTTTTTCCATAGGACAATATAAACAATTTTTTACCCTTAAAAACTCACCCCCTTCCATTTGCTGACCTCAGATCCCTCCTAGATTATTTTTCCTTTTATTCTTTTCCCATGGGTTTCATCTTACTATTATTACTTTTTTTGGCTTCTAAAATTATCGATTCTGGTTTATGACGGTTTATAAGCTTAAATATTACATAATTTATTGTGAAGTAGATACATTTAGTGTATTTTAGGTGGTAACGTTAATTTAATACTTGAAGTTTAATTTTGCATCTTACAACATATGTTTAATGTTTACCATTTTTTCTCTTCGTTTCAGATCCAGTTTGGAGCATTTATCTTCATTTTTGGAAGACTACTGTTCCAGCCCAACTGCAACTTCCCAAAATTCATTTCTTACATGCTTGTTATACAAAATTTATTTTTGATATCTCTATTTGGAGACTTTTATGTTAAAACATATCTTCGTAAAGAAAGTAGGAAATAACGAGACATTTGTTTTATTTCGGGGTTACCTGGGTATCTTCTTATGGTTTTTGGGTAAATCCAGTTATGAAATGCCTTAACAGAGGAGTTCTGTCCTATGTACAGGCCTTTGTAAGCATTTAGTTCAAAAAGTATACAGGGTGTAACATAATGCAGTGGAGATTTGACAGATGACAGAACTGATCAGTATAAATACAAGTGTATCATATAGCATGTCAAAAAGCTCAGGGTTTGGTAGACAAAAATGTTGAAAGTTGTCAATCGAAGTTAGCACTTATGTATGTATTTACCCATTAATTTGCAAAACCGCAACAAATTTATCAACTGAACAGTACAATAAACAAAATTTCTATCAAATAAAGGGTTATGTAGAAAAATAATAATTTAAATTCTCCACAAAATTAATAAGACAGAAAAAATAGCAACATCGGAGTTTTGCATTCGTTCGCAGACCGTAATAAAGAATTTGTTGCCGAAGGTCAGGTTCCATATTGAAAAAAAAGTAAGGTCATGTTTTTTTGTTTTGAATATAATATTTGGCGTGGTAGCTAAGGGAGTATTTCAATTGTGGTGTTATTCCCAATAAGTGCTAAGCCCACCATGACTTTTAATGATCTTGATTTTCAGCCTTAATTATTTGATTAAAACAAATTTGACATCAAGTAGTGTACCACATTAACAACCCGTTACAAATAAGTCACTGAAGTCAGGTGGTTTCTACCATATCAAAGTTGAATACTTACGTGTTTCCTAAACTTTGAAGGGCACTAACCTGAAACATAAAAATCATCATTATAAATATGTCTAGATATGGAGTTGATACGATTCTTCACTCCATTAAGTTAATCAGGTAGGGTATAATGGGAACACTGCCCAAATTTTGTCGGTTCTCTACTTCCAAAATGGGTTGACACTTCGGCCCAACCCCAAGGTGGGACATACTTATTTATTTTATTTATCTCATTGCTCCACATGATATAAAAAATATAAAAGTGTATAAGGAAAAATTACATTGTTCTAATTCACAAACACACATTTAAATTAGATACATAGTTAATCGAGGCGTCGCGCGTTTTGTTGCTATTCGGAAGTCGTCAAAGTAACCCTTATATGAGATATTTGGGCATTCAATCACTACAGAATGCGCCCTACCCCATTTATGTAGTAAGTCCGTCCCTATGCCATGGTTGGTAAGTATTTTGTTCAGTGATGTCCATATTTTGATCGAAGGGGGGAAGTTTTATCATTATGTCTATTAAAGTCTATGGGGTCAAACTATAACATTTACAGTTCTCTAGCAGTTCTTATGGTTGGTCTTCTGCGTTCATAATTATCCTTATGGTCTCATTTAGTTGTCTTTCTACCTTTTGGGTAAATGCGCTGTTGAACCAAATCGATGGGCCGTATTATGAAGTTGAGTAAGTCAGCCCAAGTACTGAAGTTCTTAGTGTTTTAGCGGAAGAGCCCCATGTAGTAGCACATAGCTTATGGAGGATGTTGCACCGAGTTCGTAGCTTCGCGGCAGTGTTCTCCAGGTGCTTCCTGTAGGTTAGTGTCCAATCTAGGACGACACCAAGATATTTCGGGTGCGTATTGTGGTGGCGTAAGGTATCCTCGAAGTATACCTGGAGCTGAATATTCGCTGCTCTGTTAGAGAGATGGAAGCAGACCGTCAGTTACATTACATTAGCCATGTGGGTATTTAAGAAATAAAAATAGCTATCAAAATTAAACAACCACGTGATTTTGTTGCTAGTTTGTTGCTCAAAGATGGAACAAATTAATATTCCGAAAGCCCGCACCTACGGGTCAAACCCACCCCCATGTACCCCTAAATGGCGACAATCGCAAAACTACATATTTTGTAAAATGCATTTGCGGGATATTTTGTTGCTCAAGCTCCGAGAAACGGTGGCTAATGTAGTTCAAGTCTTAATAATTATTTCTTAAGTAACTTTGTTGAACATGATTAAGGTTTATGAGCACTCTACTCAATCTTTTACTTGCGCTGCCATGATCAGTTATAACAAGTCAACACTAGGAAAACTCTGGAATCTTTGGTGTGTCACAGACGTATAAACATCAAGTTTTGGACCCTTACAGAAACCTTTATTTTTTCACTTAATGCCGTTGCAATATCAAAGATGTCACATCATGGAGTAAACTAAAACAGTTTTGGTTTACACGTTCTTGAGCAACAACGTTGTAATTGATATCACAAATTACCAACAAAATAGCTACAAATTATCCCGCAAATGCATTTTACAAAAAAATAATTTGGTCAAGTCCGAGTTGGACTCGCATACTAAGGGTTCCGTACCACCTTCAACATTCTAATATTCTAGTTTCAGACAAGCAGGGAATGAGTGCATTTTCTTATTATATTTACCCTAATATCTTTTAGGGAAGCGTTTTAAATTTATAAAAAATATACACTTTGATTTTCCACACTGACTTTTTATTTTATTTGATTCAGGATTCGCTTGATTTTTATCAGAATACATATGTACTTAATTTTCTAATTTGGTCCTCAAAAATTAACATTAGAGTTTTATTTTACTAATAAACTTTCAGAGAAGTCATTTATAATCTACTGTCTGAGTTTTGAAGCTCTGTAGATTGGAAGATAAAGGGCAAAATAGGTCAAGTCTTAAATTATTAATTATTAAATCTGTTATTCAAATTATTAAAAAATACAAATAAAATATATTTTTCAAAATTTAAATAGTGTAGTTTCTAAAGTGGGAATTAAGTCGATGTTTAATATTTTTGTTAATATCTTTTAAACAAGTGATTTAAAAATATGATAATGAGCCTTTTATCTGATATATTACATGATGCGTTTGAAAATTGAATCTTTATTTTCCATTTAATTGTATAATTTGTCCCTAAAATTACTATGGGGGTTTTCTAATAATTTATTTTCTGTTTAATTCTATTATTTTAGGGCCAAATAATAGAATTAGGGATTTTTTCATATTTATCAAATAAACAAAAAAATTTAGGTCTTATAGTTTGGGGAATAAGGGGGGAATGGGTAATTTTTTTAAATATTTTTTAATATATTTTAAAATATTCAATTTAAAAAAATTGTAAAAATATATTTGTATTCGTCATAATGAGCCCTGCAATTTGATATATTACATGACCCGTTAGAAACAATTATAATTTTTTATTTTCCATTTAATTCTATAATTTGCCCCCCAAAATGAATATTAGGGGTTTCTCCTTATTTTTCCAGTAAAGTTCAGGTGAGGGGCTATATTTTCATATTTTTTTAAATTTTTCAGCTTATGGTTTCGGAGATAAGGGGGGGAATGAGTAAAATTTTTTATATTTTTGTTAATATCTTTTAATTTATTTATTTTAAAAATATGAAGAAAATATATTTGTTTTCTTCATCATGAGCCCTTTCATTTGATATATAACATGATGGGTTAGAAACAATTTTAATTTTATATTTTCCATTTAATTTTATAATTTGCCCCCCAAAATAAATATTAGGGGTTTCTCCTTAATTTTCCAGTAAAGTTCAGGTGAGGGGCTATACCTCCATTTTTATTCAAAATTTTCCAGCTTATGGTTTCGGAGATAAGGGGGGGAATGGGTATTTTTTTAATATTTTTGTTAATATCTTTTAATTAATTTATTTTAAAAATATGAAAAAAATATATTTGTTTTCGTCGTAATTAGGCCTTTCATTTGATATATAACATGATGGGTTAGAAACAAATTTAATTTTATATTTTCCATTTAATTCTGTAATTTGCCCCCCAAAATTAAAAGTAGAGGTTTCTCCTAATTTTTCCAGTAAACTTCAGGTCAGACCCTATATTTTTTTTTTTTTCAAAACTTTACGTTTTATAAGTTTCGGTGATAAGGGGGGGAAGGGTAAATTTTGGTATATTTTCGTTAAATATAAAAAATATATATTTGTGTTCCTCAGAATCAGACCTTTCATTTGATATATTACATGATGCGCTTGAAATTTTTGTTATTTTTAAATTTTTATTTAATTCTATAATTTGCCTCCCAAAATTAGTATTAATGGTTTCTCCTTATTTTTCCTGTAAAGTTTGGGCAACGTTCTATATTTCCTATTTTTTTCAAAATTTTAGTCTCAGTAGTTTCGGAGATCGGGGGGTGGCAGTCGATTTTTTAGTTCCCCCCCCCCAGAAGTACCCCTAAAATCAATTTTTTTCTTTTACGATATGTACTCCTGATCGGGTTACCAAACTATACATTGATACCAAATTTCAACCAGTAGTTTAGGATGAAATTGCTGTGATGTGACAGAGGCAGAAATCCAGTATTAATACATTTTACGGCACTATGACAAAAATATAAGAAGTGAAGTGCATTTTATAAGCTTTCAAAATATATTTTGCATATCGCTATAGAACACTCGTGGTTAATTCGATCCGTCCTGCAAAATATTTCTACAAATTATTTAAATTGCAATTCTGCAAGATCTACTTAACGTACAGCATCGATCTTCGGCGCTATTAATTTCAACGTTATAAGCTATCACTAGGAGGCAGATTAACGTTTCAGCTGTTATTATAACAACGTTTTTATAAAATTACTCACTTTACATCGGTTTTTCCAGCTTTTCTTTATGAAAAATGTTGCATGTTACATTGATAAACATCCATTTTGAAGTTTTTCTGGTTCTCTATAATTTTTCTATGGGCGGCATTATTAACAGATCATTACTTTTTACACTATAAGCAACAAACGAAAATACCCCAAATTTTTGAGATTTTTATGGCTCAAATCATTTACTTCTAGGAGGTTGGTGTTAAAATTAGGTCATTTATGACTTATAAACTATTATTTCCGTGATGGCTTATGCGGTTTGCTGTTGAATTTGATGTCTAAAAATCTCTATTGACTGGTGTAAAAACTGTTTTCGGGCAAGTCAACAACTACGCATATTCTTAATACTGAACTTTTGGCTTCCCCTTTCCACACTTATGTTTTTGACGAGATTTAGAGTACCAATAATAATTTATATTTCAAAAAGAACCGACTTCAGCTGACTTGAAATAAAAACCGTTTAGAAACCGTGTGCAATCATTCAATATTTTCAGAAATATCTTCTTTTTTATCTGATCTCTTTTTCTTCCTCTCTCTTTCTCCCTCTCTATTTTTTATTCTTTGTTTATATTTTCCAAATATATTTTAACTTTTTTATTTGTTTGATAATTTGGATCACTTACATAAATTTAACTCTAATTCACTCTATATTGCATCCACACTGTATATGCTTCTGAGAACTGGTCAACCCGATATAACGTATCGGTCTATCATTTTCTGAATCACCCTGTACAACTATTATTCAACTCAACACAATATTACAACGTTCCTGATACACTCTCTTCGAGGTGTCCTAGGAGTTAAGGGAGAACAGCAATTACGCGGAAGGGCTCCAGATTCGGAACCTCTGTGTACTGATTCTCTTGAAAATCCTAGATGTCGGTCTTACATCTCGCGTCTTCAAAGTTCCTGATATCTTTAACACCACGCTGTATAAGTATAAATGCTCTCCACATTATTGACGCTTTCTATTTTTCCATTGATTAAATTATTCCTGCCCACCAATAATTTTATTACGCCCCATATATCTAGTACTCCATTTATGCAACTGCTCATAGCCTACCCTATATAACCACTTCACTTTTTTGAACCACATTGTATGACTAAAATTTTACTCTACCATCTATTTCAACCACGCGGTTATGTAATTGCTTGTAAAATGTTTAGAACCCATGTTTATAATTATACCCCTTCCTATAATTCAAATATCCTAACTGCTTATGTTATATATCAAATTTTTGATAAATCCTGAATAAAAATAATTTTACGCCGCCGTTACTTCAAACACCTTGTATAAGCAACTACTATAGTCCAACTATGCAACTTTTTTAAACCGCCTTTAACTGTAATTCTACTCCACCTCATATTTCAACCATCCTATATACTCAACTGCTTCTGGCAATTTTTAAAGCCTTGTATATTAATGTAATTATTCTCGGTCCACTCTTATTTCAACCACCTTGTATACGCAACTACTTATGTGCCACCCAATACAATATTTTTAGAACCACCCTGTACAAGTAATTCAATTCCAACTTATATTTCAACCATCCTTTGTATACAACTGCTTATGTACCACCTAATTTCACATGCACGCACGCACACACCTACAATATCATATAGAAGATTTAGATTTAGATTTCTTTATTTGACTACGGTACATATTAAACAATGTTTGTAGCAAGTCCAAAATACAGTCTTGGTGAGAAAAAAAATCACAATTAAAATAATACAAATATGAAATACATGTTAAAAATAAGAACAGATATAAACAATTAAAAATTAGACACTAAAATTCGGGGAGCACATTTTGTGGTTCATGTAATCACTAACTAAGTAAAAAAAAAACTTTAGTAGGTAGTTTAGTTTTTTCAAACTCTTTCTAAATTTATTTAAGCTCAAAATTTTTAATTCTTCTGGCAAGATATTGTAAGCATTGTAGTTTTGCGAGTTTTTTATTGTCTTATTTAATCGAAAACGGGTTGTTCGAATATTTCCTGCTTTTCTTGTACGATATTGATGTACATCAAACTGTTTAGTCAAAATATTAATGTTCTTGTCTATCTGTAGGAACAAACGTGAAACAAATAAAGGGAAGGCAATGGCAAGATGCGGAATCTCTGAAATAAAGGTTGACACGACTCACGAACTCCAGCTCTTTTTTGTAACCTGAATATCAGAACAGCATTTCACGAATTTCCCCAGATCATAATTCCATAATTGATATGTGAGTAAAATAGTGAGAAATATGCAGTTCTTAAGGTATTATAGTCTGTAATATTTTGTAGGTGACGAAGTAGAAAGAGTGAACTCGATAATCTACTTCTTAAGTGGTCTATGTTCGCCGACAAAACAAATTTTCGTTTCAATAAACTAACATAATTTTTTTTATTTCAAACGAATCAATATAAAAACGATTACAAACATCCTGTACTTTTATGGCAAATCTTGAGATTTAAACTAAATATTTATGATAAATATTTGACATTTATGTATGATATTTACAATTTTTGTGTACATATTCTTCGGATTTTCAAAAAATGGTTATTTTTTACACATACCTGGTGCGTTCCCGCATTTGTTTAGTGTATCAATTTATTGAATTATTCATTGCGAGAGAGTTTTAGAGAAACTTCTGCACCTTTTCAGTGAACATTCATCGCGCTGAAAATGCTAAAAGTCCCTTCTTTTTTTTGATTTTCTAGAAAACCGTAATCTCAATATAGACAATGATTTATGAACGCTTGGGAAATTACTCCGATTGATTCCGTCACGCCGCTTTTTGTTGTCTTTTGCGTTACGATGTTTTTAGCTCCATTCGTATAAACCGCTTTCATTTACAAAAATCATTTGTTGTTAAAATTTTTTTTATGTGAACATTACACTATTTTTTGTGTAACGTGTTGTCCAGACGAAGCTCTACTGTTCCTGTTCCCGGGGCTAGCCTATAGACCAGAGCTTCGACTTAAAGGTTATGATAACTTTTATTTGGTGATAAAATTGATAAAGTACCGTCTTCGTATACATTTTTAAAACCGTTATACAGATGTAATACGACTTCCAGTGCCTAAAATACCGCACTTTGTATAATACAATTTATAATATTCAAATTGCGTGAGCAGTTTTAAAGAAAACAGTGAATATTTATTGAAAATCGCTGAAATCTAGTCCCTTATTTACTTTTTTTTCTGATTTTCTAGAAAACCGTAAATCTCATGGTACAGACAAATTTACGGGACCTTTCTGTAATGTTTCTTAATATAATGCAGTTTGTATCATCAAAATTGCCCAAGCCGTTGTTGAATAATCCCTCGACATACATAAAAAAAAACTTGCATACGAATTGATAACCTCCTCCTTTTTGGAAGCCGGTTAAAAAAACACATACCTATCGCTGAAAAGCTGTTAAGACGGCTCTATAAGCCAGAACAATTAGGAAGGACATTCGTATAATGAACTACTGGTAATGACCTGATAAATTGAAAAATTTAATCAAGCACTGAACTTTGACATTCATATAGACACAAATATGTTTAAAGTTAAAATGTCATGCACATACTTTATATTCATTACGAAAAAATGAATTTGCACAACTAACAATGCCCAACATATAAGCATACGAATAGTCATCGCCGGTCAGTTAAAAAAATGGCACTAATTTTGAAGAAGCTGTTCAATGAATATTTTTGGGTTTTCCACGAGAACACTGGTAAGTAAATAATAATTCTAAAAGTCTTGATAATGCACAAAAATACCATAACACATGGTTATTAAGTCAACGGGTTAAACGGTAACAACACCTATTTTTATCAAAACGACTTTATTTATCAACATGATCACGTTCCATAGCGACGCAGTCATTCCAACAAGTTTCTATACTTTCAATGACCTTCTTAAGCTATGACTTTGTTGCTAGGCTTAAGTTGCGACTATAATATCACCATCGGACTCAAATCAAAAATTTTGTACAATGTCTTTTGTTACGTTTAGACTGTTAGCGACCTCCTTTCGATAATTTCGAGAATAGCTATTTCAATGGGATGAGCATAGCATCAACAAACATTTATAGAGAAAACAGTTGAAGTTATCGACTTTTTTTCTAGGACTTCTAGATTTGTGCCACCGTAGCCAACTTTGTAATTTCTTACAGCAGCCGTATTGGATTTATACGTCCTTGAATCGCACATAAAAAGATCTTTTCAACCATCGTTAACAGGCATATCTTTGGATGAAAACATTTGTAAATTATTTAAAAAAATCAGTTTTTCACTTAGTTGACTGTGAAACAAAATGAGGTAATTGTATTTTCTTAAAACCTCCCAAAAAAAAAATAAAAGCACTCCTTTATATATGATACTAAAGTAAACAAATACAACATTACCTATTTTCGATTTAACTTAAACCAAAAAAAAAAAACCGTAACAGAGCGTTGAATTAAATCAAATTAAATTAAATGTTCCAAAAATTCTACAATTATTATTAATACACGTCCTGCATCGAAGAATTAGAGACATACATGCATCTATAACCATTTCTCTAGGCATTTCTTCAATCTCTGGAACAACGGCTGCCTCAAGTTCCTCTAACATGTTATAAGTAATACAATATACCTGGTTTTCAAGTAAATTGGGTTAGAAAATTACTCTGCTCTTTAAGTTATTTACAAAAATCTGTTTACCATAGCAAATAAACGACCCTATTTTAGAATCACCCTGTATTGTGTAGCTGTATTGTAAGGTTTTGGTGTTTAATTTAAAACTGGATTATCTAGTTACCGAAATATAAAGGTTATTCCAATTTGAGGTTATTTTTTAATCCTTTAATAAAACACACAATTATTTGACAATGATCAAATCTTTTATTTCAAATGATAGTACAATTGTTTCGGTTTAGTAATGGAAAACAATATCATGTAAGTGACCACCTGCTGCTGTAGGACAAGCTTCTAATCTTTTGCCAATATTTTCGATAACTTTCTGGCATAACTGTAGTTCAATTACTTGAAAACAGTCCTTTAGGTCATCAATTGTTTGTGGATCGTTGGCATAGAGCTTTTCTTTCAAATAGCTCCTTAGAAAGAAATCTAGAGATATTAGATCGCAAGATCTAGGGGGCCAATTAATGTTTCCTCTTCGAGCAATTATACGATTACCAAATTTCTGTTTCAAAAGATTGATTGTTTCTGCTGCTGAATGATATGTTGCACCGTCCTGTTGGAACCACATATGCACATCAGTATGCTCCAGTTCATTCTATAAAAAGTGAGCATCGTTCGATATCGATCACCATTCACAGCATTTCCATTATCATCTTCAAAAAAGTATGGACCAATCACTCCACCAGCCCAAAAACCACGCCAAACAGTTAATTTTTGTGGATATATCGGTCTTTCCATTATTTCTCGTGGATTTGCTTCACCCCAGATTCGACAATTTTGCTTGTTAACAAATCCATGAAATGATTTTGTTGAAAAAATTCACATTTTCAACTTTCTGTTGTATGACCCAATTAAGGAATTGACGACGTAAACCAAAGTCTGTTGGCATTATTTCTTGCGTTATCTGAATCTTGTAAGCCTTTAAATGAAGATCTTTGTGCAAAAATATGAATAAACTGGTTTTTGGAATGTTCAATTGCTGTGCGATGACGAATTAACATTTGACGGACAATTTTCTTCCAACTTCTGCACAACTTCCACAAAATTTAAAATATTTTTTTATAATAAACACGCGATTCTCAATCGTATATCTCTCCATTTTTAATAACCAGAATATTCCTAGTTGTCATCTCTCAAATAAGATATGATATTCTAGTACAAAAAATATAAATGGCGGCAAATTTAAAAATTAACCTCAAATTGAAACACTCAATAGAAAATATTTATTTTAAAACAGAAGTTTTATTTTTCAAGTATAACTTGCTAAATTCACAGAATTATTAACTATTTATTTTTATTACAGATCCCAGAACACAAAACTTTATATTTGCTTCACCAATAGCTCTAGTAGCATTATTGACAGGTTACGTTTATACAATAAATGTTTTATTGAGACGATTCATGGAAAAACGTGAACCCTACAACCTGAAGAAAATCATTATTTCTTATAACGTTTTGCTTATTGCGCTTAATGCATATTTTAGCTATCAGGTGGTGAGTATTTTTTTTAACATTGCTTAAATATTTTTGTTTAAAGCTGTTTTGTGTATACTATTTGTGTTAGTCAGCAAGTGCTGATAAATGTAGTTCAAAGTATTGAAAAATTGTTTTTGTTAAAATCGCTTCAAAAATTGGAAAAATTGTATGTAATTTGTCCATGTAAGCATGTCTAACATTTCCCACACAAGGCCTCTTTATGGAGCCACCATCACTTTCTGCATCCTATACTAAACGCAGTGGCGTAGCGTGCCTTGGAGGGGACCGCGTATCAAAATTAGTTGGAGGCTCAAATGAAGAATAAAGATTTCTCACAAAAGAAACAAAAATGCTTACATTAAATTAAAATAAATATTTATTGATTATAAGTTATTATCTCCTCCTAGAAATTGAGCTGACCAAACAATTTAAATTAAATATACACTTTTCTTGACTTTTTTCGGCAAATTTATTAAATCATCTATAGCTGAAGACGATTCCAGTTTTTCTAGAAGTTCTGCCTCTATAGACAATGGTAATTTTTCATGAGTTTAAATTGGAAAAACTTCTTTCAGCTGTTGCAGCTGTAACGGGAAGGGTAAAAATAGTAAGATTAGTAAGCATGCTGTTATTACTTCCGGAAAACTGGATGCAAGGCTATTGAATTGTATCAGCAATAATTCCATGAGTTCCTTAATGGAAGGAATTTTATAAATTTCAGATTTCAAGCATGTCTTCAGACCAATTAATTGTTCATAAATATTAACTGAGATGTCTTTATTGTATTTAGCCGATAGTTTTCCGTAAGCGTTTTTTATCACTTTAGGAGTTTCTTCGGTTGGAATACAATACAATTAGGCTCTGAAATCTTTGTTTACTTTTAGAAATTAATATATCAAAACAGCAATAGTATGCATTAATTTTGAAATAGGATTCCGGGTCTGAAATTCTCTCATCTTGTGATAACTCATCAAAAAAAAACGAAGTTTCGCCTTTTATTTTTAAAAGCAGCTGTTACCCCCACTCTTTTACTAAGTATCTGGCCTCATTTAACAAAGTATTAAATGAATTTTGATTTCATACTTTGCTCAGTATATTTATAAAATTACTCAATAAAATACTATCTTTCTGCAAGTCATTATTTTCATGCTGTAGAGCTTTACATGATTTGAAATAGTGAAGAAAAAAATGTGACGAGCACTAAGAAATCATAACTCTCTAAAATGTTAATTATATTTTTACATTCCTCATGTTCATCTTTTTTACTGGAAATTAAATATATACTTGGTACAAAGTTTTCATGATTAATAAATATTTTTCTTTATCGCTAATAACGCGTCCTTCTTTGAAGAAATTCTAACTAGTACATACCTTTTTAACGGTTATTTTATATTTTTCAGATGAATCGTTACCCAACTTTGCCTACCGTTTTAAGTTATTGCTAAAAAAGTGTATATTTTTCCTAAATTATCGAAAACAGTCGACACTTCAAGAAGATTTCGCAGCATTGTTTAAAATTAAATTTAATGCCTATATACAGGGTGAGTTTTATTTGATGATCAGTATGGGGATCTCGGAAACTAGCGGAGATAGAGAAATGGTTAAATTGGGAAAGATTGCAGTTTTACTGACCCAATTTAATGAGACTTTCGGATTTTTGTAAAAAGTCATGGCTGACTAGATATTTTGAAAAAACGAAATTCTGTCGATTTAGTCAAATCCCTAAAGCTCCTTTGTTTTTGATTTTATAAAAAAAGTGTAAATATTAAAATTGAAGGGAATTGTATCCCGAATATAATTGTCATGTGACAGCTCTCGTTTTAGAGATATGACACCAATTTATCTTTTTTTGAATGGAAACCATAGTTGGCTATGACCTCAAAAAATCGAACATTTTTAGAGCTTTTCAACGATATAATACTCGATATAGGTATTCATAAAAATAACGGAGTTATGGATGCTTTTCTCTTTTATTTTCGCTTTTAACGTAGTTAGCCATGAAATAGATTGATTTATTAATAACTATTCCAAACAACATTGAATGATTTTTTTATTAGGTATATCAGATATAACAAAAAACTAAATAAGTAGGTACTTACTAAAAACTTACCAAATTAAAGTACATAATATTGGTTACAATTTATGTTCGAAAAGTCCACCATTGTTATTTAGACAAAAATTGCATCTTTTTAAGGTTGACATTACCGCTTTCCTCACAGACCGCCTATCAATTTCTTCAATTGCTTGTAATACCCCCTCCCTTAGCTCACCAACTGTCTCATACTTTCTTTTGTATACTTTGGTTTTTAGCGCACCCCATAAATAGAAGTCTATAGCTGCCAAATCGGGAGACCGGGGTGGCCATTCGCGTGGGCCATTTCTTCCTATCCAAGAGTTTGGATAGATATTATCTAAGTGTTGTCTTACTAATAACGAGTTATGAGCAGGTGCTCCATCACGTTGGAACCACTCAATGTCTAAACGGTTCTTAAATTCAAATTATGCAACATGTCTTGAAAAGTGTATTGCAAGAAATGCAAGTATCGCTCCCCAGTAACTGATTCGTCATAGATAAAAGGCCCCAGAATAGTAGACCCTATGATACCACACCAAACATTAAAACCAAATTTTATCTGGGGTCGTCTTTGTTCTACATGGAAAGGGTTTTCTTTAGCCCAGATATGATCAATGTGTCTATTGAACATACCGCAGTTAGTAAATCTAGTTTCATCTGACCATAACACCTTTAATGGAAACTTTGGATTGTCAAGGTACCTGTCTCTAAACCATGTGCAAAACAAAATACGCCGATGTTCGTCACCAGCATGCAAAGTTTGAGAAACTAAAAGTTTGTACGGGTGGATCTTGTGCGCTTTTAGTATCTTAATTACAGGTCGTTGAGATGTGCCAGCTTGTGCCGCAATCTCACGAGTTGATGTAGATGGATTTTGATTTACCATTGCCAAAACATTTATTTGTGCTGCTTCGTTAATTTGATTACGTTCCTTTGGTGATTTAGTAAAAGCTCCATATCTGCGTAAATTGTCGTAAAGCCCCTTAAATGTACATACAGCAGGTTGACGACGATTAAAATATCTATGATAGTATTTCTCAGCTGCACGAACTGAATTTTTTTTGGCATAGGATATAACATTCCACCATATTCAGTTTTTCTTCGTTAGAATATTCCATTTTATCACGAAAACTTGTCAATATCGATATCAGTTCAGCACTACTAATGGAATTACTCTCAGTTGAGGAAACCTCAAAGTGAAAACAATCTTTTTCATGGGAAAATAAGAGAGAAAAGCATCCATAACTCCTTTATTTTTATGAATAACTATATCGAGTATTATATCGATGAAAATCTCTAAAAATATCCGATTTTTTGAGGTCACAGCCAACTATGGTTTCCATTCAAAAAAAGATAAGTTTATGTCATGCAAACGAGGACATTACAGTCATATTCGGGATACAATTCCCTTCAATTTTGATATTTACACTTTTTTATAAAATCAGAAACAAAGGAGTTATAGGGATTTGACTGAATCGACAGAATTTCGTTTTTTCAAAATATCTAGTAAGCCATGACTTTTTACAAAAATCCGAAAGTGTCATTAAATTGGGCCAGTAAAACTGCAAATCTTTCCGAGATCCCCATACTGATCATCAAAAAAAAATCTCACCCTGTATATATATATATATATATATACACCAGACAAGATTTGATCCATCGTAACCCTGTTCTCTACAATTTCATATACTTTAATCGTTTACTCACAGATTTTTTATTCTTTAGTATATTACCATTTTCTGTAATCGAGATTTGTGTAAACAGAGTCTGTGTTGTATACAAAACAATTGCCAGAAATGGAGCCTTTTTTAATTTCTAAAGTAATATTATTCCCCCGTTTAAGTGAATGACTTATTCGGGGGAAATCCTGTAATAACCAACTTTTAGGCGAAAAGAGTGAAAATTACGATCTTCCCGAGTTAAAGTTGTTTAAGGATGTTCGAATTTATTACGCACTAAAAAGTGTACACAATTCATAGTAAGAAAACTTATATAACTAACATAAACTGATTGTGGAATATGTCTGTTTCAGAGTGTTCGATGAAGAAGTCTTTATACGTAAGTAAAAATTCTTGAAAATGCAGTACCCTATGTGGATAGGCAACAAAGCTGCCTTGTAATATGATTACTAAAAAATATTTTGATGTCTTATTAGGCTTTCAAGGTCCTGCAACCAGTTAACTTAAGCTGTGCGGTAATCGATTATGGTGATACTTCAGAGAAAAAAATGTTTGTTGTTAAAATTTGCTATGGCTAC
The DNA here is from genome assembly GCA_034190945.1 of Octodonta nipae. NCBI lineage: Eukaryota > Metazoa > Arthropoda > Insecta > Coleoptera > Chrysomelidae > Octodonta > Octodonta nipae. Next base: position 9,070,119 of record CM067218.1, read on the forward strand.
TTTGCTCTAAAAGTTTTAGATTTCCTAGAAACAGTAAGTAAAGATTTGAATATTTTGCTCTAAAAATATAGATTTAATATTATGCTTCATGTTACGGACCTAACCCATTTTGTTTTTTATTAACATGATTTCTGTATTAGTACACTGATTATAGCTGGTATGATTTTGAACTATTTATATGGAATGTCAGTTCAATACTCGCTAATACTACGTTAGCAGAAGAGATGGCCATTTCATTACTGAATTTATATACAACAAAACAAAACCCCAAGAAACTGAAACCATTAACGAGATATTTCATTGTCAAAGATCTTTGATAAAATAATTTATATGAATGTCAGAACAAATTTCATTTAATGGCATATTACACTACATCAAATATTTTATCAAATATTTTCTATTCAAAATGGGGAATGTATGTAATTTTATGCTTGTTTGTGCTATTGTCGTGTGTTCTTATGGCTACAGTTTCAGTCATTTAAAAATATAATTTAGTTTAGAACCTATCTGCAATCAATCACTATTTGAAGACATATGTTCTTTTTTATCTTAAGGTACTATTCAAAATGCTCGCGTTATCTTATCTCTAATTGTTATTCTTTGTGTATATTTTCCAAATATACTTTAACTTTTTTAATTGTTTTATTATTTGGACCACTCTCTAAAAATGTAACTCTAATTCACTCTATATTGCATCCAGACTGTATATGCATTTGTGTATTGGTCACCCCTATATAACTTATTTGTCTATCATTTTCAGAACTACCCTCTATAATTCAACTCAATATTACAACGGTCCTGATATCTCTGTATGTATAAATCCTCTACACACTATTGACTCTTTCCTATTGTTTACTCCTGTATATCAATGATTTTACTTTATGTACTACGCAACTGCTCATGGTCATAATTCAAATATTCTAACCACTTATTTTCTAAAATATCAAACAGTTTACTTATGTTCCATACGTAATGTTTAAACCTAATCAATGGTACGGCCCATGTGGTAAACGTTTAGCTTTGGAGACCAAACAAGTGCCAAGCCAACTGTAAGTTAACTTTCAATATAAAGATGTTCTGGGCGCCAGGTAGATTCTCTGCTTCTTTACCCCAGCTAACCGCCTAAGTTACTCTATTTCACTGTATCATTGCATCCATGACTGTAATAGTGCTGTAGCCAACTTTGTTCCTACATACACATATCTATAGTATTGGTAATAATCAATTACCAAAATCAACATGATCCCCTATATAATCTAGTATGTGTCAACATACACAATATATCCTATCAGAAATGAAATACTTGAACGCAATATTAATTCAAGAACTTAAACGAGCATCCTATGTCAATAATACTAAACTCTATAATTCAAAAATGATATCAAACTCAATAACTGTACTGCTATTCTGAAATCTGACCCCAAAAATTCAGTTACTGACCAATATTACAACTTCGAAAAATCAATAATGATTTCATAAATCTAGAAACAAATATTATCTTTAAAACATCCAAAATAATTCTGTCGATATCTTTAAAACCACCCTGATATTCAAAATTTATATAGGGTGAGCAAATTCCTCTAATCACATTCTAATCAAAATGACAAATAAATCTGTTTATATAAATACACTTTACTACCTTGTTTTACATTATGTGCCGTCATTGCTATCCGATTGTATACCAATGATTTTAACTTAGCCCCCACTATGTCTTACATATGTATAACCATTTACCAACACATGCTGCAATCATGGTCTACCACGTTGCTGTGATCATAATCACGAACTTGTCATTCACCTTCCGTTAGAATAAATAACACTTTTAGTGATCTGGATATTGCCATTTTTCTCTACACCATATATATTTTCATAACTCATCCCGGTATACTACGGCCAACTCCCCCCGGACAACCTGACATCTCCAGTCTACTAATCGTCTTAAATTCCCTACAATCCCGACCTAGGTCCTATCCACAAATTCAAATATTCTAACTGTCTAGAAAGTGTGGTTTACGCTTATATAACAAATTTTTGAATATACACCCTGAATAACAATATATTTTACCCACCCTTACTTGATAAATTTACTACCATTGGTATTAAGTCAACTACTTATGTTACAAACTATAGAACTCTTTTAAACCGCCCTGTGAAACTGTAATTCTACTCCACCTTATATTTGAACCATCCTGTATATTCAACTGCATCTGACAATTTTTAAAGCCGTTTGTATAACTGTAATTATTATCCGTCCTATAACGAAAATATAACTCTGTTTAATTATAGTTTTGCTCCACTCTTATTTCAACCACCTTGTATACGCAACTACTTATGTGCCACCCAATACAATATTTTAAGAACCACCCTGTATAACTAATTCAATTCCAACTTATATTTCAACCATCCTATGTAAACAACTGCATATGTACCACGTAATATCGCATGAACGCACGAACGTTTACCATATATAATAGTTCGCCGACATAACAAATTTTCGTTTCGATATACTGACTATTTTCTGCCATTTCACCTAGAAGTACTTACTTCGTCCATATACTTGAAAGAGTGTACGAAATAATGTTTACAGTTTTTTTGCAAATATTTTTCCGATTTTCAGAAAAATGGTAAGTTTTACGTTATTGAAAAATATACGGAATCAAGCTGGAACATAACTTTGTAGAATACAATTTATAATATTCAAACTTTTTTAACGATTTTAGAGAAAACAGTGAAGATTCATTGAAATTCACTGAAATTTAGTCCCTTACTTACTTTTTTTGTCTGATTTTCTGGAAAACCGTAAATCTCATGTTATAGACAATTATATGGGACATTTCGGTAATGTTCCTTAATATAATGCAGTTTAGATCATCAAAATTGCCCAAGCCGTTTTTGAATAATCGCGTAATACATAGATACATTAAAAAAAAAGTTGCACACGAATTGATGACCTCCTTTTGGAAAGTCAGTCAAAAAGTAATGGGCGCCTATATAGTTTATCAGTAGTGGGCCTAATAAACAAAACTTTTTATTAACAGTTTAACCGAAATGTTAATTCTACGATTTTTATTGGATCAACTGTTGAAGTTGTTCCAAACGGGCCTAGGTGATCCTTCGTAGAAGAATAGAAAAGGGGCCAATAACCAGCAACAGTAAACAAACCGACAGGCAACTACCCTACATCTAAACTTATTAAAAGAGCTGAGACAAAAGGCAAGAAAAAGAATTATTTTTTAATGGATTAGGCCACATTGTAGATGTTGATACTATAATTGTGTATTTAAATTGCTAAAGCAATGCACAAATGAAAAATTTGTATTAATATAAACGGTCCACCCACATTATTTTAGTCGAGTACAACACTGCACTTCATTATCTATCGGAGGTGCAAATTTTCTTTTTCACTGACAATTAACGTCAATTTTTTTATCAAATTTAGGACGATGCATGTAAATGTGATCATAGATATATGTCAAAGAAATATCTTATCAAAGATTAGTTATTACACTATCAAATGTCTTTGACAAATATGTTTTATCTTTGAACAATAACAAATCAAATACCTGTCATTTTTTTACAATAATGGGCTTAAATAATTCTAAATTTAGAGTACAGCCGCATTCAGCAGCTTGTTGTATCTAATTAATAGATACATTAGTTTCATGATTCGTATCTTAACATTCATTAATTTTGGATGTTATCATTACCTATAGGTCATAGAAACTAGATATAACTTTTGCTATACTGTTTCAAATTCGACTTTAGACGTCTCAACAATATCTGGTCAATTTTTTGAAAGAATTGTCTCTACAAATCACAGCGTACTTGAATCGGGGAATTACACAATACGAGTATTTTTTTATAGAAATAATGCATTTCAATGACTAAAAATAAACAATTTTTATATGTGGAATTTTGCAAGTTGTTCAAAAACGGTTCCACGCTTCTAGAGATTCTTAGACCAATCAATAGAGATTTTTTCGTGCAAAAAATACTATCAGGATACTGCCTGTGCCATCACATTAAGAATGATTTGTAGTGATATTTTGCTACCTTTTCCACTCGCAACTATGGTTTTTTACTTTATTATAAACAATTGAAACAAGAAAATTGGTTTTTTTTTTCGTTGCGTGTTTATAAATATGCGAAAAATAATAAACATAATCTCAGTGATGGTGTCAACAGGTGAATTGTGGAACCAAGCAAATATCTCTGGAATTATTAGAGATACCAAAATGAAATTTGGAGCCCAGGATCGATCCGATAAGATCTTTAGTAACTGGAAAATTTAGCGGTTTTCTTTATATTATCATGAAACTCCTGTTTTCGGAAGTGACTATCGAAGTTGTAGAACTGGGCTTGTGGCAACGAACCCTGATAGTAATCGATATCTACCTTATGCGTGACTAAACCAGGCGCTATCGGTTTATTAGTTTTTGAATACAAAAATGCGATCTGAAGTTTTTAGTCCACTATTCTTGCAGTGTGTACTTCCAATGCGACCATGGATCGTCAAGATATTCAATTCAGAATAGAGATGTTAATTAAGGAAAGGAATCATTCTACGCCTATATTTTCATTTTTCATTAAATGTATGTGAATATACGAAATAATGTTAGCATAATTATTATGACCAAAATTCGGTGAGCGTATGAATATGTTCGAATAGTGGGGGAACACGGTTGGAACTTGAGGGGAACTTAGCTAAACTTAATGTATTATCGATAGTTCAAACTGAGCACCGTTTACTTCTTGACAGATGGTGAAAGCAAGTCGGTTTTTAAATTCGCTAGTAAAAAACTTAGCTATTACAGAGCGTAATTTGTTCGATGTCTTGAGTTATATCAAAGGCAGCTAACTGTCTTGTTTATTGTTCGGTCTATCAACATATAGATTTATATGTAAATGGTTTCTCGTTTTTGCTTTAATTTGTGGATTAAGGTTGGGATTACGGAACATCGAAAGCCATAGCGGTCATTAGAAAAGTACCCCTTCTCCAATACTTGTGAGGATTTTAAATATTAAAATTATCTATGCGAGCGTAATGGGGTGGTGCCTCTACCTATATATTACTATATGCTTCCCCTCAACAATGCCGGTGTGTCTGCAAGAGCTGTAAATACCACTCCGTTTAAAGTTTCTTGATAGGTAGATTATGTTGTTATAAGCTCGCCCAAATTTTTTGGGGTCATGTTTGCTAACATTTCTCGGATATTTACCACAGACATTTAGTGAAAAATGAGACCAGTAGAGGCTTTGTAGAATGACACCTCTACTTTCAACAACTTTTTTCAAAATTGAAATTTGAGTATCTATGACGGATAGGGACACAATGCAAAAATAGTGTACAGAAAACTTTATATCACAATTGTTCAAAAACTAATAAACCGGTAGCGTCTGATTTTGGCATACATAAAATAGATGTAAATTACTAGCAGTTCCTACAAGCCCAGTTCTACAGCTTTTAAAGTGACGAAGATACGATTTTTTTTTTAAATTCTACATTTTTCAGTATTTTTTGTATTTCCCTGTTACTAATTATCCAATCGGATCGACCCTGGGCTCATTTTATTGGTATTTTCATGCTTTACAATTGACCTGTTGACACCATTGAGACTAGATTTGAAGACGCGAGATGTAAGACCGACATCTATGGATTTTCAAGAGCTACATCAGTACACTTTTTCCGAATCCTGGAGCTGTTCCGTGTAATTGCTGTTCCACTTGTGTCCCTTCGCAAAACTCTGAACTAGGATGAAGAATGTCACGATAAAAATTTTCAGGTTACTTCATGCTGTCAGAGATATTGAATACTCTCCCCGTATTCGAGGTGTCATTCCATTGAAAATCCTAGATGTCGGTCTTACATCTCGCGTCTTCAAATTTTACGAAATGCATCAAATTGCAGAAAGAAGTGTTCGAGAGGACATTCAATTGTGGGAAGCGCAACTGATGAAAGTTCCCGACCAGAAACAATATATATTATATTTATATATAATATATATTGTCACTTGCTGTACAATGAGGAATGGACTACCTCGAATAGAGTAACCATTGAGATTAGTTTATTATTTTTGATTTTATAAACATGCTAAAAAAACTAATTTTCTTGACTATCAGCAGTGCTTGCTGTGACGGTATAATGCCACCGATTGGCCAATAGAAATACAAAACCATAGCGGTTTGTTTATATCGAGTGGAAAACGTAGCAAAATATCTGAACCTAGGAATTTGTCCTTTCCTTAGTTACTATGGTAATATCTCGGTACAGTTGGTATCCTGAATTAAACAATATACCCGATATTTTTTTACACATAAAATGTTTCAGCAGTTAATTTTTGCTCTATTGCAAATTGGTTAAAATCGACATCTGGTAACCACAGGAAGTTCAAAATTGGTGCCCAGAAAACTTCTAACATGTACCGAAACAAATAGACAATGGGGTAACTTTTATGCAGTTTCAACACCTTCCAAATTTCATTTTGATATCTCTAATAATTCCAGAGATATTTACTTGATTCCACACATTTGCCCATCACTGTATAAAAATAAATGTAAACATCGATTTTGTCTGTAGTGTCCATGTTTCCAACCAGGAACAAAACACAAATAATAGTTTTATAAATGCATCCATGGGTCTAGGATTTATATCGCTTTTATGTATTTCGGGTAAATTTGAAAAAGAAAAACAAAGGCATTTTACGAAGATAATCAACTTTATTATGAAAAAGACATATTTTTTGTCTTAAAAATATCTTATAAACATTTAGAAAATGTTATTAAATCTTAGCTTATTGTAACAGTTATAAAATCAGCTCCTTGCATAAACCCAATCTGCACTTTTCGCTGCCGATTTCAATATCACATTCTTTTCATTTTCGGAGAAAACTGATTGTGCACCTGAGGTCTTGTTACAAATTTTCCAAGGTAGGTACTTTGTTACAAATTTTCCGTGGTACTTGTTATATATTGTTCCATAGGGAATATTATACTTTACAGACGCTCCATGTAAGTCAATCGTTTTCAATGACTTCCCTAATAGCCTAATAGTCAAAATCTCTTCGTGATTTCCGGTATATTCAGGATCTTAAACGCTTTTTATAGGTCCTTGGCATGATGCTAGAACAATAAAAACATAATTGTTAATAAAAAGACTTAAAATCATTAATCAATCTAAGTAACTCAAGCTAAATAACCTCATGGGGTAAAATTGATCATTGACCAAACTATATCCGCATAGGTAATCAATATGCCACCAAAAAACCAGTGAACTTCGAGGTTATGGCTTGCAATAAAGGTCGTTTTTATAACTGAATAAACTTGTGTTCAGGTGTAAACATTTGATGTGTTAGTCATACTGAAAGTTGTAGTTTAGAAGTTATTCAATCTTTCATTATTAGAAAATACTATTACTTACCTATTTTGCATATTTTTTCACAACCCGGCAAAGATCCATCCACTGCGACTCATAACATGATAGAAGTGCCGTTCAGTGCTGCCAACCGAAGAAAAAAGAATAACAAAGATGCCGTTCAGAATTCGCACAATTTTAGTTTAAAAACTAGAGGAAGTTTTTATCAAAGTCAGCCCTGGATTCAAAGTAACCCCATTCCAGGGTACACCTATAATCCGGCAGTGCACCATATTGTTGGTAAAAGTAATGAGTAAGCTTGAGTAAGTATGTAAAGGTAAGATTCTATCCATCTGTTGTTTCCTATGCCTGCCTTGATTTTTTGTGGATTTTCCTGAGACCAGTATAAGACATTGTTGATGATTTAATGAACCATTTAAACTGAAGTAGCCTCACCGATAAACGCAACGTGAATAAAAAATTGGGGATCCACGTCACAAAATAAATATTTAATGTCATTTTATCAGTTTAGAAATTAGGCTGATTTTGGATGCCTAAAAAGTCCTTGTTGCCATTTTTGGGGGTACCATATCTCGGTATGCCTAAATGCCAGTACACTTAACATTTTAGGTGAAGCTCAGTCTCTTCTCCACTTTCGCTTTGCCCAGAAACTGCTTCCTGAGCATCCGGTTTTTCCACTTTCGCGGATATATAGTCTTACAATTACCTTTTATTTTCAAAATAAGGTGTTTTCTCCAAGTACTCACTAACCTTTGCTGGTGACTAGTATGCAATTATTAATAAATATTATTAAATTTCCGTGATATTTCATGAATATCAGCAACTAAACTTGTTTCATTATCGCACCGATTTCTTCATCGCTAAATGTACTCGCTGACAAAGCTATCGCAACATCTTGAAGGAAACATTTGAATTTAATATTGTTTTGGTAAAAGGTAGATGTTATAGTAAGGAGTAAATGATTAAAATTTGATAAAGTTTGGTGAATGTTTTATCATGTAAACATTCGAATTATTGTACGGACGCCGGTTTTTCATTTCGAGAAATCGCTAACCGCACGAACAGAAATCCAGGCACCGGACGTCGAAAGGCATGATTGAAGTTCAAGGTCGACGTTTGAAACTTATGGCCTTTGAGACCGATTTTCGACAAATCGAAATTTGGGTGATGAGTGGTTAGGAAAACAAAGCCATCTTGTAACTGTCCGAACTGTGTACCGCCATATAAGCAGGAATATCGACCCCATTTTGTGCCACCTCAGACCGCTGAGCAAGGACAGCAACGACTACAGTGGTGCAGAGTATGACAACATTGGAATGTGGAATGGCGTCAAGTCGTCTTATCTCATGAATTTCGTTTCTGCTTGAATGGAGATGATGGCCGAAGAAAGGGTTAGACGACGTCAATTTAATGTTGAGCGACATTTACACCGAACAGTAGGCGCCACGGTATGGAAGTTGTACTATACATAGAAGTAGGTAGTCTTTGTTTGAGGCAACATGACAGCACAAGGTTATCTTCAGGAAATAGTGGAGCCGTATGAACTTCTTTATTAAATTCTTCATTTTCATAAATTTTTAAGACATTTCGACCATGTTCTTACCCGGTCATTGGGGTTTATAAGATATCCATGTATAACAAGGTATAATGGGTCCCTAACTAACTTAACTATTAAAGGAGCAAGATATACAAGGGCTGCCTTTTATATTTCGGGATTAGAGCACAAAAACAAATATTAATTATCGAAAATCGCTTTATTGTTTTTTAAAATATTCCCCATGAAGATCTATACACTTTTCATGCGTTTGAACCAATTGTCGAAGCACTATTTCCACTCTGATTGAGGTATCTACAAAACATGCATTCTGAACCAGCAACCGCTTCTTCAAATCGATGTTTTGAGTGGTCAAAAATGCAGTTGTTTGAGCCGATGTGTGAGAGCTCGCATTGTCGTGGTGAAGAGTGATCCGCTTCGGGGGTTGGTTCTCCTCATTTCTTGGAAGACAACTGGCAAACAAATGGTTGTGTACCACTCAGAATTGACTGTTCTGCGTTGTTCTAGTGGTACGGTTGCGACATGTCCAGTTTTTCCGAAAAAACAAGCGATCATTTGCTTGGAAGTGCTTCGTGCGCGAACAACTTTTGTTGGATTCGGCTCATCTTGAAACACCCATACAGTCGACTGCTGTTTACTTTCGGGCTCATACGCGTACATCCACGATTCATCACCTGTCACTATGTCATAAACGTGTTTTAAAGCACCGCGATCGTATTTTTTGAGCTTTTCTTTCGACCAATCGACACAAGCCTTTTTTTGAACGATTGACAAATTGTGTGGGATCCAACGCGAACAAATTTTTTTGACATTCAAATGTTTATGCAATATTGAATGTATGCTGGTCTCACTAATGTGTAAGGTTGACTCAATCTCACGATAAGTCACATGACGAACTTGCAATATAAGTTCACCCACAGCATCAATGGTTTCCGGAACAACAACTGTTTTTGGACGACCTTCACGAAATTCGTCTTGGAGTGAACTACGACCTCGATTGGATTCACTGTACTATTGATAAACAGTGGTCCTTGATGGAGTTTCATCGCCAAAAATTAAATAAAGTTCATCCATGCACTCTTGCTGACTTAATTCACGTCGAAAGTTGGAAAAATTAATAGAACGAAAATATTCACGATTTAATTCCATTTTTTGGCCTAGATGAATCCTTTAAGTTACTGTAAACAACACATAGCGCTCGTATGTCAAAACGTTCTCAGTATTATCACCTCAAAAATGTGAAACTTTACTATAGAGCTGTCAGTTGTCAGATTGCAACACTAGGGTTGTCCAATCCCGAAATATAAATGGCAGCCTTCGTAGAAACTATAAAAGTAAGTTGATACAGCTTTGAAAAGTTCACTATTGTCATCTTGTATCACACAAACTTTAGATATCAACGAGTAACTAACATAGCACTAGACATACACTCTATATATATACAACTGAAAAATAAATAAATAATGCAGATTTAATAAAACCAGATAAAAGTAGCATCTTATTACCATCGCATTTAGCTTTGTTAACATAGAATTAATAAATCAACGGACTTTAAATGGAACAAGCTCAGGTGTATATATAAAACTTAAAATTAAATCAATAAAACTATTTAAAAAAGTATACATGGTAAAAGACGTCTACTATAATACAATTTCAATAATACCATGTATTTACGTAAAAATTAAAACACTAAAATGGATTTAGAGTCGTTTTATTTGAGTCCCCGATTATAAATGTTAGTTGATTTCGCGTCCGATTCTCTTATGGGAGAATACAAATAGTAGGGGAGCATATGCTATGTTAAGAGATTAACTAGAGGATGTATATATAACCGACTTCTAGCTATAACTAAAAAGCTAAAAATATTTATAACAAAATACAACTCTAGCAAATAAATAACACATTCAATGTTGTTAGGTACCTACCCAGGAAGTAAAAAATGTAAATATTAAATGGTGCTCATTCTGTACAAATTAATTACCTACCAATCTAGTAATTTTGAAGCCAGTGCCAAGCAAATCTAAAATCCTTCATTGCGTACTTATCTACTAATTCATCAAACTTGATTGTTGCTTGGCACCGACTTCAAAAATATACTAGATTGGTAGGTAATTAATTTGTACGCACTTACTACTTCCTACCTAACAACATTGAATGTGTTATTTATTTGCTATAAAAGCTAGAAGAAATCAACTTTTTGTATTTTTGAACTCAGGTAATTCATAGACAGAACCAGGTAACATCGAAACAACTACACTGGCAAATACGAACAAATTGTAAGTAACACATATAAACAATGTTGTTGCAACCCTGGTAACACTACCCCATGGTACATAGTAAAAAATGTAAACTATAGGAGTAGAATCCATCCCATAACGGAGTCAAATCCGTCCTCATTCATAAATGAGTACATTTTACATTATGTAACATTAACTCTCCACACCAATCTTAGTATATTTTGAAGCCGGTGCCAAGCAAATCTCAAATATCAATCTTCATTGCGTACTTATCTACTAATTCATCAAAAACTTGCATTGTGCCTGGCCTGGCACCGAAAATACTATGACTTGAGATGTACATTTTCAAATGCAATACTTAGTGATTTGGTAGTTATCGGTAATTAATTTGTACAGAATGAGCACCATATTTTAATGAAATTAACATACATTTTTACTTCCTGGAAGTCAGGTACCTAACAACATTGAATGTGTTATTTATTTGCTAGCGTTGTATTTTGTTATAATTATTTTTATGTCCTGATTTTTCAATACTTGTAAAATGTCAGAGACAAGTTAGTGTTATATTTTTTTAAATAGTTGTTATTTTTTCAAGGCCTATTTTTGTCGATTTTTGAACTCAGGTAGTTTTCATTCTGATGTGACAGTTCGATTCTCTCCTGTCACATCCGCCTCTGTATTATCTCTGATTAGCCTCGTTATAGGGAAGATCTCTAGTCGGTAGAAGATTGCCGCGGAGTTTAATGGTATTGATAAAGGTATTTCCTGTCCATGTGGCTGGAGGGTCAGAAAGCCAATTGCTAGATGCCGATGAGGTCGCACATTGTTTCAAGCCGTTGCCCGACTATGAGGTTTCAAGACAGGCAGCCAGAAAAGCGTTAACAATACCTGTGGCTCGTAAGGTATTGAAAGACTTAAGACGGTTCAAATAATGTTCGTTTATGAGTCTGATGGATTCAGATAAGTATCTAATAATGTTGTTAAGTCTTTTGCAGGCGATGTTGGGAATCTTTAGAAGAAAGGGAATGATTCCTAGACCACCGGTCCGCTTAGGGGCATGTAGAAAAGGATTAAGGGTGGATGAGGGGAGGTTAATAATAGTTTTCACTGTCCTCCGGATTAGCCAGTCTGCCTCATTAAAGAGAGCATCCAGCGAGAGATTAGGTAAAAAGCAACGATCTTGAGTTTTCAGTGAGGCATTAAAAGGGCACTGAGGTTTCGTTGAATTGTCCGTTAAAGAGTGGGAGTGAGGGAGTTCTGCACCTAAGCGGTTGTAACGGAGACCTAGGTAGTGAAGTGAGTCAATACCCATCTAGGGAATGAGTCGTCCATTCATGTAAAACACGCTTTTCGTAATCGAGTAGAGTTTATTTTTACGTGGGACGACTCTCAGGGAAAGCACTAGAGACTTATAGGTGTTAATCAACTCATGGATGCCATAATTCAAAAAGATAATGCTCGGCTTCATGTTGCTCAAGTTAGTTTAAACTTTTTTAAAGGGATCCATGTGAATGTGTTGCCATGGCCGCCCAAATCTTTCGCCGATGGAGCATGTTTGGGATATGATTGGTAGAGGGCTCGGAAATTTATCCCAGCCTCTGCGGACTTTGGAGGATCTACGAGATGAAATACAGGTAGCTTGAGATAGTATTTCTCAAGAACAAATAGACCACCTTATTGAATCAATTCCAAGACGTGTTGAGGCATGTATAGATAAACGCGGTGAACAAACACATTATTAACAAACTTAATTAAAAAAATTTACTATAGCATTTATGTTTTACCAAAATAATATTAATTTTAAACATCTCTATCTGGGTGTTGCGAGTTCCTGGTCAATGAGAATATTATATAGGAGTTATATTGTCTGAAATTATTTTGTAGGTTTTCTTTGTGCTCAAAAAGAAGTACAAACAAGCCAGCTTTTTACACATTTACCATCATTGTGCAATGGTATTGGCTACATGGGTGGTCACCAAATACTTCTGTGGAGGAGAATCTGCATGGGTGCCGTTTATAAATGGTCTTATTCATGTTTTGATGTTCACATATTATCTGCTGACAAGTTTAGATAGCAAACTCATGGAAAAATTGTGGTTAAAGAAGTTTATAACCCAAGCTCAACTGGTACGTATAGAGAATATTAATTTATGATCCTTTCATAATCATGAGAATTCTATAGAACTAGATTAGAGATAATTTAATTTGCGGTACTTAACACCAAAGAAACAAGCGTATTTCTTACATTAAATATAATTAAAATTATAAATGATGTCTTTGGTGACACCGCGTTTCGGAGGCTAGCCTAACAAGTGTATTCATGTTAGTGTAGAGAATATCCAACGGCCTTGACCAGTAGGAAAATAAGTTAAGAGTGTTTAGATATCGCGACCAAATTCATTTTGGAATAAAAATTAAGATTGTTTACTGGATAAATTGATCAGCCGGCGTCTTATATTTCCATTAAAGCTTGTAATTCTTCTTTATATATAAATGAGAATGTTTGTATGTCCTTTATAGAATCCTAAACGGCTGGACCAATTTTGAAGAAATTTTTTGTGTATGTTTGGGTTGGTATTTGAACGGTTAAGATTGACAGTTCAACCCGGTAGGTGGCACTAAGGATCGGATTCTAACTCCTCCTAAATGGCTGGGAATGATTTCAATGATTTATTGTGTATGTTTGGGTGGGTCCCTGTATGGTTTAGATTTACAATTGGACCCGATAGGTGGCACTAAAATCGGGTTCAAACTACTCCTAAAAGGCTGGACAGATTGAAATTTTTTTGTATATGTTTGGGTGGCTCTTTGGACGGTTTAAATTCACAATTGAACCCGGTAGGTGGCACTAAGATCGGGTTGTAACTCCTCCCAAACGGCTAGAACCATTTTAATGATTTTTTTTGTATGTTTGGGTGGATTTCTGGATGATTTAGAATCACAATAGAACCCGGTAGGTGACACTAAGATCGGGTTCTAACTCCTCCTAAAAGGCTGGACAGATTTTATTGAAATTTTTTGTGTATGTTTGGGTTGGATTTCTGGATGGTTTAGAATCACAATTGGTCCCAGCAGGTGGCACCGAGATCGGGTACTAACTTCTCCTAAACAACTGGAACGATTTTAGTGCATTGTTTGTGTATGTTTGGGTGGGTCTCTGGGTGGTTTAGAATCACAATGGACCCCGGTAAATGGCACTAAGATCGGGTTCTCTAACTCCTCCAAAACGGCTGAAACGATTTTTATGAATTTTTTTGTGTACGTTTGGGTTGGGTTTCTGGATGGTTAGATTCATACTTGGGCTGGGTAGGTGGCACAAAGATTGGGTTCTAGGAATTCCTTTTAATTTTGACGATTTTTTCGCACATTAGTATAGAGTGTATCGAATTCTTATATTAGAAAAAAAAAAACATTTGCGAACCCGGTAATAGCTCCAAGCTACATTTAGACAGAACAACGTATGTCAGGTCCACTACTATTTTATAAATAACGGTTGTCTGATATCCGCATATGGTTGTTGGATTCTGATGTTTGAAAAGCTTACCTTCACACATCGTTGTTTATTGAATAGACCTTAATGACGCAACTCTAATTGTTCCTACTTGAGATTCATTGATCTTGAATAGTCAGTAAAAAGCTTGTTACTTCTAGAATCGTCTCATTCGAAATCAATCAGTAATTTGGTAGTTTCTGCTCAGTTGACGGGTGATGCAGCTAAATATCAACCTGACATATTTCTCTATGAAGCTTTGAGAATTCTCACAGTCTCAACAAATGAATCTAGAAACTAGAAATGCGATACTTTGTTACTTACCTTTATTTGCCTCTTCTTAATTATATATATATATATATATATATATACATATATATATATATATATATATATATATATATATATATATATATATTTGTTTTTAAGTTTACGCGGGCACTAAATGTTTTAGGTGGTTACCGGGAATTCATCCGCGTAGTTGATAACTGATCCCTGCCGGGATCGATGGTAAAATGACGACGTTTCGGCAGAGTCACATCTGCTCTTTTCAGGTCGGTTCGCATAATTCTCGTAGCCTTCTGCTTTCGCTTCTAGTTATTCGAGTAAATTTTTGATCTTTAATGCTTCTATTTTGTTGTATTTGAAGCTAAATCCAGTGCTAATGTGATGTAGCATGGCTCGATCAAAGCGGGATTATGAAGACTTTTTGAAATGTAATATTTTTGCTTGTCATATGGTCTGTTTGTATGGAATAATCCGATCCAAGCAAAAAATTAACTACAGTTATATGTTTAAAAATATATCTGAATGAGCTAATTATTTGGAATATCTGGAACTAAAGCCAAGGCGCTTCTGTAGTCCACTTACGTCATGTAGAGGGTTCTTTATTTGTCATGAAGAAGGGTTACACGACGTCGAGAAGAAAGACGTCAACCTCAATTTGATGTTGAGCGACATGTACACCGAACAGTAGGTAGGAAGTAGGTCATTCACTTTCTTCAAAAGTTTGCAATTGACAAAGTAAATAAAATTTCAAACCATGTTATTGGATGGCTGTGTGGCATTACAATGTTTCACCAGCAAGCTGGGAAAAGGGGCACCTTAATTAACCTAGTATAAAACAAACAAGTTCATAAATAGTACAGTAAACAATTAAAACTATGACTATCACAATGTAAAGTAAAAGACAATTGAATTATAGTAAATAACAAATGTTTTTTTAAACATTGAATATAAAATTGATTTAAATAAAACTCTCTCAAAACTATCATTAAATTGTACCAGTTAGTCACAGATAATTGAGTTTGACCTAGTTTGTACAGAAATAATAAAATTAATGGGTCAAAAATGAATATCAGACATGCAAAGAAGGGACGGTTAAACGGTTCAATAAGCGAATTGGATGTTAGTCAGACATTATTTATTAATATTATTATATAAAAAAAGAAGAATGTACTGAATGATAGGTTATAATAATTAAAATAGTAATAATGAGAGATAAAGCGAGGATATATTAGAATCGTAAGAAATCAGCAAAGGGGATACTTAAATCTAACACAAAGGGCAAGAATTAATTACACCCATACCGCCCTACTAAAGAAATTGTGACAAGCGATGGATCCTATTATGGTGCTGTTAAATTAATTGTCTTCTTATAGTGACGGTGTTAATATTAAGAGAGTCTAAAAGCGCCTCATTATTAGAACACCAAACACCTCGAGCACCGATAATTAAAGGAGGACCGTAACTTCTGTGGTATTCCTGGTAGTTAAAACTGTATTAAGAAATTGGGGGTCCTCATAATATTCTTTTTTCCTCTTGGAGCCGTCATATAAGGGACGGGGGCCATCACAGTGAACGCCTACGAATTTAGTCCCTTAGTAAGGACAAGTTCAGGAACTTTAAGAATCCCGTTCGGGGGTCTGATGTGCGATTCAACCCCAACTTTCCAAATTTTTTTGTTGCTTCCTTCTGAATTATTTTGTATAAGTTATTGTGGCCGTCAATTCGCTTTTCATGCCTTATGTAACAATTTTGAAGTATGTGGCAGTTTGATTCATTCTTATTACATTTCCTTGTAGCTGGGTCGTTAAAAGGAAACTCAAAGGAGGGTAAAAGGTTTGCACGTAACTGCACTGCTTTGATATAGGTTTTGGCCGTCCAGGACGGAGGAGGGTCTGATAGCCAATGGCTACAGATGGAGGTTGAGGCACATTGTTTTAGTCCGTTTCCGGACCAGGACGTGTCGACGTTTGATGTTAAATAGCTATTAACATTACTGGTGGAGTAAAATACAATAAATGAGGAGAGCCTGTCAATGTTTGAGGCAACATGACAGCTCAACGTTATGTTCTGGAAGTATTTAATCGGCTTCTGAGCCGTATCGGCTCGGCTTCATGTTGTTCGAGTTAGTTTAAACTTTTTTGAAGAAACTCATGTGAATCTATTGCCATGATCCCTCTAGATCTCCCGATCCCTCGTCTAGGGAAAATGTTTGGGATATGATGGGTAGAAGGCTCGGAAATTTATCCCAGACCTCATTGACTCTGGAAGTTCTAAAAAACAAGCACGTTATTAACAACCTTTAGTAAAAAAATTTAAACTCTTTACTATTTTTTATTCAAATTTTAAACATTTCTTTCTCGGTATTGCGACATTTTTGTCAGTGAGTATATTTTATCTGAATACTCTTTTTATGCTAGTGAACGAACGGGCATTTATTTTCAAAGTAAATGATTCTGATGATAATATCTCTAATCTAGTAATAAACTTTAAACATCTGTGGTCCAGAAAGTATTTACTATCTTTATTTTAGGTGCAGTTTACAGCATTTATTTTGATTTATGGAAGATTGCTATTCAAACCTTATTGTATTTATCCAAAAATTATCATTTTATTGCTTGTTTCACAGAATATCTTCATGATGTGTATGTTTGCTGACTTTTATATAAAAACGTATACTTTAAATAAAAAAAAGTGTGATAAATAAATCTAAGAAGAAATTGGTTGTTTTATTTGATGTACTTTATTTCAGTGTTATCCTGAGCGATTTTGAAAACCATTGCTATTTTCGTGGAACCGATGCAAATTCGTTAGAACTTATTCTTTATTCTTTATTCCAGTTCAAAATTTACAACAAACACAATATTCATTGCAAATCCTACAGAGGTAATGAAACCTGTGCGTAGGACCTGGACAGAATTACCTAAAACTAAACATACATACTAAAATAAAAATATAGACATATTAACTACTATACTAAAACACTAGATACTAAATTATATTCAAGTATTGCTATTTTTTTTTATACAATACTAATTAACGCAAAACTTAATAGTAACTTTTTACTCTGCACAACAATCAAGTTGTATTGTAAAAATATTTAAGAAACATAAAACAAATATTGAAGGAACATACAACAATAACAAAATCAAAAAGTCAAATTTAGTGTACTCACACAATTTCTTTCACAAATGTATCGTTACTTGTTATTATAAATTCATTCTTTTATTTTTCTTTTTTTGTGATTGCTATTCAAGATTTTTAAATCATTTGACATGCTATTAAAAAGTCTAATAGCTACAATGAAGCTACTTTTATTACTTATTGTTTTCTTGATAATAGGCATTTGTAAGTTTTTATTTCTGGTTAAACTTGTCGATGTTTTAAATTTATCCTTTAGGTTATTATAATGGTACATAAGTGATTCAAAGTAAAATAGCTGTTTTATATTTAGTGGATGAGCCATAAGTACAAGTTTGTTATTATTTATTACTTTTAAAATTCTGTTTTGGATATTTTCTAACAATATTCTAAAGTTGGTGTAGGTCCCTCCCAGGCTATTATTCCATAATTAATTATGCTATTAAATAGGGCGTAATATATCATTCTAAGAGTTTCACAGTCCATTACTCTAGTTAACTTGGCAAAAATGAAAACAAGATATTTGGTTTTGTTAATAACGTATTGAATATGTTGACCCCATTGTAATTTCTGATCGAAAATAATCCCTAAATATTTACAATTTTGTACTCTAGTAATATTACTACCTTTTATTTTTATATTAAATATATCAGGGACACTATCAGAATAATTCCCAAAGGTCATACATACGGTTTTCTTCGTATTTAAGGACAGCTTGTTTAAGATAAGCCAGTCAGCAATGTGATCAAGATACTCGTTCATTTTCATTTGAACTCCTTCCCAAGATTTCTCCATTAAGATAACGGCAGTATCATCTGCATACGATATTATATTGAAAGGCATATCCACCAAGATGTCATTAATGTATAAAATAAAAAATAGTGGCCCCAAAATTGTTCCCTGAGGAATTCCTGTTTTCACTGTCAAAAAATTACTATAATCTTCATCTATCTTAACTCTTTGTTGCCTATTTTCTAAGTAACTCGTTAAAAGTTTATTAGCTCCGCCTCTAACACCGTATCTCTCTAATTTATCAAGTACAATTTTATGGTTGACTGTATCGAAGACCCTTGCTAGATCAAGAAACGTAATTGCTATTGGTTGGCTCTTATCAAGGTTTTCTATTACCAAATTGGTTATCAAATTTAAAGCATCTTTTGTTCCCTTATTTTTTATGAAGCCAAATTGGTTATTTGCAATGATTTTACATTTGTTTATGAATCCAATCAGTCGGTTGTAAATGACTTTTTCAAAAATTTTCCCAAATTTGATATCATGGAGATGGGTCTATAGTTAGATGGAAGGTATCTCTCACTACTTTTGTAAATAGGTACAATATCTGCTTTTTTGAGAGCATCTGGCCAGATAGATCAATTAATACTCAAATTAATAATATGTACAATTGGTTCAATTAAATACTAAGCTAATATTTTAATAGTTTTGGCATTTATATTGTCGACACCCCCATTTTTAAGTTTTAATTTGTGTATAATGTTATTTATTTCATTATTTGTGGTAGGATAAAGAAATATAGATTTAGGATTTATTGTTGGTAGTCTTAATGGCAAATAATTAATTAATTTAATGTAAATAATATACCAGATTTTTAAAATGAATAATAATCCGAGCCCCATATAGATTTACAACTCTTCACCCAATTTTTTCGTTATTTCCATAGTTATTAGAAATTCACAGTCAAATGGTCACATAAAACTATATGGGGTTAGGAAGCTGTATGAAGTTATAAATCAGTAGAAGGTTAGAAAGAATCATTTATTTTATACTATTAATACTGTTTTCAAAACGTCGCTTCGTTTAAATTAAATTATTATTTTCTGCTTTTTATTCTTGTGCGTGTGAAAATTAGCAAACCATTTTAAATATTTTGGCCACCTCCATTTTTAGTCATCGCCTGCGTTGTGCGATCAAATGGCCATATTATGACTTGCGGTCTGGGCAGGGAATAACAGGAAGTGTTCATTTTTAAATGGAACTATCCAGTTTCTATAGAGGACCTCGAAAGATTATTTCGAAAAGAGTGTCACATAAAAGTTGTAGGGTTCCAAGTGCCCATATTAATTTCCTAGCTTACTTTATATGATAAAGACAAAAGTTACATTTTTCATGTCAAGAACACAAGTTTTACATTCGCCACCTAAATCAATATAATACACTTAATTATGTAATTCAATAATAACATTATTTTTATTACAACAGAAAAAATATAAAAAGCAAACAAATTATAATATACAAATACAGTGTGGAACAGCCAAATGTAATGAATTCGGAAACGAATAAAGGAGGGTTTGTAGGGAAAAACGCTTGGACACGTATTTACAAATGCGCATTTTTTCAACAAAAAATAAATTATATAGGGTGTGTCATGTGACAGTGGCGAATACCAACTTTCTTATTGTAAATGCAAGCCCCCGTATATTATTTATTTTTTGGATTCTCCAGAAAATTCTAGACATAATTCATGTAAAATGTCTTACACCTATCTTCAACTGTTTCGGAAATATTAAGTGTTTTCAGATTTATTACAAAAATTAACATTAAAAAAGAAAATTATTTTATTTCACAAATTCGCTACATTACACTAAAAACTTAATATGTACTACTGATTATTCAATGTAGGAAATGTTCAAAATGCTTGCCGCTAAGTCTTGGCAACATGCTAATCTGGTATAGAAATGTCTTCTAACGTTACTCAATATATCAGGCGTGACTGATCTAATCGCAACCGTGATTCATCTAAGTTTAGTTTTGTATACAGTACTTTTGACATATCCCCACAAAAAGTAGTCCAACATCGTCAAATCAGGAGATCGTGCTGACCATTCTATCGATCCGTGCCTCCCAATCCACCGATTTGTAAAAATTTGGTACAGGTACTGCCAGACATTGATTTCGTAATGAGGCGGTGATCCATCTTGCTGAATCCATATTGAATTGGCAGGAACTTGTGAGTTTACTGGATCAGGGTATAAGTTAGTCAAAGTTGGCACGATATTATAGTGGAGCAGTTCTAAATAATTATCTCCATTTAAGTTGCCATCAATGATAAAGGGACCTAAGATATGAATCCCAACAATTTCTGCCCAAACATTAACTTATTCAGGATTTGTGTATGTTTCTCTGTCATCCAGTGAGGATTCTCATTAGACCAATAGGGGCAATTTTGACGATTAACATAACTGTGAAGTGTAAATTTGCTCTCATCAGAAAACAAAACAACTTCTAACTGGATCACTTGGTTACCTAACCTTACCATCATTTGTTCACCTAAATACGTTCTCCTATCGAAATCGTCTTCCTTGAGCTCTTGAGTCGGCATCATTTTATTGCGATGCCTTTTACTTTTCTTTATCACTTGAAAAATTGATGTGCGGCTAATGTTGAACAGTGAGGCTGCGTTACGACCAGAATTATGTGGGTTTACTCGAAACTCAAGCATAATATCCAATTTCGTATCATCACTTAGAGCATTGGCAGCTTTTTTTTCTGTCTTACCTGAACAAGCTTGCCAAACTACTTTTCTATTTTGCTATTGTTCTTTCGGATACAGGCGACAAATTTGGGAAATTTTCGTGAAATAAGCCAGAAACTTTTTTTGTATCCGTGTGTTATCTCCATAATCAATCATTTGTAGAATGGTTATTTTGTGCATTTTCGTTAAACGAGCCATTTTTCTGATATTATTACTTACAGTTAACGAAATTCAAACCACAATAGCATTGACACTGATCACCATTGTCATGCAGGCAGACAACAAGATGCTAAGGCTATGAGTTTTGAAGAAAATAAACAAAACTGTTTTTTAAATCAGTAATAAGAACCCCAGGAATGGTTTTTGCTTACGATCTCAACAGTTGAAGATAGGTGTAGGACATTGTACATAAATTATGTCTAGAATTTTCTGCAGAATCCAAAAAATAAATAATATACATTTAAAATAAGAAAGTTGGTATTGCCCACTGACACATGACTCACCTTATATTTTTTTTGTTGAAAGCATGCGATTTAAAAATACAAATCGACGTGTCCAAGCGTTTCCCCCTACAAGCCCTCCTATATTTGTTATCGGGTGTATTTTTCCAGTATTATTTTTACAAAATCTCTCATTCGAAAACAAAAAATAGAGCATAAAGCTGTTCACTGATTGTGTTTAGCAATCACTTTACGAAATTGCTTAAAACTTCGGGATAATGCAGTTTTATGTAATTACATTCGGCCGATATTTCTGGAAAATCCGCCAGTCAGTCCAAAGCATAGGTAAACATCCTGCATATTTCATCACCTTTTGTTTTCAGAATGGGTGCAATAAAGTTTTAATGTCTAATAAAGCCTATTGTTTCCAAAGTTTCATATTTCTCATTTTAAAAAGTGCATTTTCCGTTCAGACACCGCCCTATACTGAATATTACAGTGCACTTCAACAAAGTGCTTTTTTGATTCATCGCTCTCACTTAAAATCACAAGGGGAAACTAAAAAAATACGGCTTGAGGTTACATGGATTTACGTCCACCTAAAAATAAATATTTTCCTGAGTTATTTTTTCTTCAAACAAGCGATCTTTACACTGTTTTTTAAGTAAATAAATACTTTTGAAGTAATTCTCTTAAAGTGGTTTATGGCTACAACTCGAAGTTTACTGATAAACTAGAAAAAAATAACTAAGATCCTGGAAAACGTTTCAAAAACGTGTAATTTCTTGAAAAACGTAAAACTGAATTAAAGAACTTTGTAACTGATATGGATGAGGATTAACAAAATTTAATTATGACAAGATTAATTTAAAAGATTACAAGAAAAGAGACAAAATGAACAGCAGACTGATGAATTAATAAGACAACAACAATTTGAACAACTAATGAAAGTAGTAACGCAAGATAGTGAAGCAGTTAATCAGAGAACGCAAATAGTTGAATCTGATATTAAGGAAATAAATGAAGAATCAGATACGACAATCAATCCTTGAGCCAACCATACCAGGTGCAACTGAATGGGAAAACACATAGATCTGAAGAAAGTTTACAACAATTTAAAGCAGAGATAGACATTTAGTACACTTGTCCTATCCAGACCTACCAGAGGAAACTAAAGATCAATCGGCCACACAGAGTTTGATAAATTGTATCAAAGACACTGAGATGAAGAGAAATCTACGACTTAGTAGTAAGAAGAAGAGCAAGGAGGCCTTCCTCCGGGCTTTGGAGGTAAAAAGCGTCATAAACATATCCATGCCAACGGTACGAGCAGTTTCCTTTATCCAGGAACAGTCAGAGTTATAATTTTAGGCGCTGTTGACTGGTATGGACAACCTACTCCAACGGACACAAACAACACGAACGACAGGGGCCTGTTTCCGTTGTGGAATGATAGGACATTTTCAACGTGACTGCAGAGTGAGGTTACTCAAGACACATCACCTGTCAGAGTTGTCCAGAGTCAGGAAACAACCTCCAGTAACGGTCAGCCCTTCAGAAGGGGGCCACTGATGACTAACTCTCCACCAGCCTCCAGAACAGTATCCATCCATTACCTTTGACAGCGGCGACGCTGTGTCCATCGGAAATCTGGCCAGCAAACAATACCATCCAGCTAAGAACAGTTACCGGCAAGTCCTGGCAGCGAATATTGAGGATGATTTTATTCTGAGTATAGACCTAATTAGCCAACATGAGTTTATGTTAGACCCGTGATATGACGTACTCCGATCCCTAATTGAGAAATTTGTATTTTAACAAGCTATGAAGGAATTCTGGGAGCTGCATTGGAATAGTGGAGCCCATAAATTCAGCTCATGACTACTTAGTTGAAGGGGCTATAGTTAAAACCGGACGAGACATACCAATTAGAATCCTGAATAAGTCCAACAACGACATCAGAATTGCCAATGGTCAAGAAAGAGCTTGTTTCGAACCAATAGACACAATTATCAATTGCGAAGAAGCGTACCAGACATCGGTGAAGGAGACAGGGCCCAGTAAAGAGTTTTTAGAACAGTTTCACGACCTTTTGACACACCTTACACCAGAGGAACAGAAGAAAGCAAAAAAATTTATCGAGAATCACTGGCAAATTTTTAATAGCCAAGATGGTACCACCGATCGTACAAACATCATCCAACAAAGAATAGATACCAGGAAGGCTCAACGCATAAGAATACCACTTAGACGACTACCATTGTGGCAACAAAAGGCAGTCAAGGAAAAAATCGAGTCCATTTTACAAAATGGAATTATTGCGGCATCCATGGTGTTCTCCTGTGGTTTTAGTGAAAGAGAAGGATGTAATCTACCAATACAGCTATCCGCTCACCCGAATAATTGATATACCGACAACCCTAATAGGGTGTCGTTGTTTTTCCACCCTAGACCAAAAAGCTAGATATCGGCATGTTGGACTATACGAAAACGACATAACACAGTATAGGGCTGTTTCAGTTCACGGTCATGCTCTTTGGATTATGTAATGCTACCGCTAAATTTGAGGGGTTAATGGAGTACGTATTGAGCGGGTTGACATGAGGGACATTCTTAATATACCTCAGCGACAATCTGGTGATGGATCACACATTCAACGTCCATCTGAAAAACCTCGGCGAAGTATTTTCCATAATTTAGAGTGCCAACTTGAGACTCATTTCAAGAAAGTATTCCATGTTCCCAAAAAAGTTGAGTTTTTGGGCCACGTCATTTCTGAGTTAGGAATCCTCAGAAACGAAAACAACATAGATGCCATTCATGACTGGCCGGTCCCGTGAGACAAGCATGATCTGCGTAGCTTCCTAAAACTTTCTTCGTACTACAGGTGATTTGTTGAGGGACTTTCCATCATTATCGTATCTCTACATCGACAGATCACTAACAAAGGGACCTTCCGTTTGGAATCCGGATTGCGAATCGTCATTCAGAGGACTGATGCGGCACTATATTCTAGCCCAATCTTAGCATTTCTTACACTCTCCGTCCAGTTCATCTTAGATACCGACACCAGCAACACAGGTTTGGGGGCCGTTCTATCGCAGGTGCAAGGTGATGAAGAGAAAGAGATCGAGTACCACAGCCGTGGATTTTCGAAACCGAAAAGAAATTATTGTGTAACTAGAACAGAACTTCTTGAAATAATCGGGGATGTAGACCATTTCCACAACTATCTCTATGGTCATCATTTCCTAATCAGAACCGATCATGCCGCCTTCAAATGGCTGTTGGACATGAAGACACCGGGAGGACAACTCGTCAGGTGGATGGATAAATTACAGCAATACGATTTCTAAGGTGAACACCGTGCCAGCCGTTTGCATAGCTGTAGAGCAGAATGCAGACATTGTCTGAAGACGGAAAAGCGAGAAGGTATATGTACAGGTACAGGTACAGATGTAGGAGGACTGGACAACGCAACAATGTATCCAGGACCAAATGGCTGACCGAGGCATTAAATCAATTCATTCACTCAAGAAGAGAGGTGCACCCTGGTCACGATAGGACGTGGTGGCCACTTACTCGGGAGTCCTAAAGTTATTAGGAGTCCAATGGGACTTTCTAAAAGTAGATAATGGAATGTTAAGGAGAACTTGGGTTAACACAGATAGCAGGGAAACCCAGTCCCAACTGGTAGACCGAAGTACATAATGGAATCACTGGAAATCATATGGGCTTGAACATAACCTTGGATAAAATTCGCCAAAGGTACCAATGGCTATATTACTCTGAATACATCAGAGCTTGGTGCCGGGTCAATGACATTGTCTATCGTATTCACCAGGGTGCAAGAGTTAACATAAAGGTTTATTTTTGTTCCACTCTCTTCCTATCATGGAGAAAATGATTCCGATCAGTACTATCAGAATTAAATGCTGGGCAGTGTTATAAAATTCATTTTTTAATATATAAAAAAATAATTTTGGCGTTATTCAGAAGTTTAATACCACCTAGAATGGCATCCTAGAAGACTACAGAGTCTTCAGACAATTGAGTTGTACATAAGACATAGACTATTTTATGCGAGGTTGTTTAGTTTTGAAGCAGCGTCTAGTACTCCAGCTAACAGTATTAGTCATTGTGTTTTTGTAAGAGAGTTTATTTTTATTAAAATAAAAACATTGAAAGTGAGCGTAAATATTTGTGAATCAGATATCACAGAATCTATTGCAATATTATAACTTAAGTTAGTATTTATATACACAAAGCCTCTATACGAAAACGCCCCTAAATATTCCCATATCTTTTTGCCTTTATCCGACAAACTCCTAACTTTAATTCCAATTTCTTGAAATACCACAAAGAAAATTGAAGGCATAAATCACCAAGAGATGTTAAGAAAGATACTTGTCGTGAGCAGGGCAAGATTCTATACAGAGTAGTCTTGTCAAATAAGATTAATAGCGGGCTTGACATCATTAGAGCTCTCAATAGGGTTTACATGATGATACGTATTGTTCATTAGCTCTGAATTTCCGGGTCTCATATTCTGAAAACCTCGAAGGACTTAAAGTAACATTTTCTGGAATTTTTTGTTCCTATAATACATAATTAAAAAAGCAATATCTCTTTCCCATTTTTCGACGTAAAGCAATTTAATTTCCAGTAAGGTTTCTCTTTTAATATAGCAGCAAGAGGTTGAAACCAGAAATACGTAGATTTTTTAAATTCATATTTCATTTTTATTAGACATAAAGGGATATCACGAAAGAGGATGAACCATATAAAACCTATCTATATAATTTTAAAAGAAAATTAAATTGTAAATTTTGATTCGCGGTAGTAATCATATATCTATGTTTTATGTGTGTAAATTTTTTGACAGTTTTTATTTTCTTTAACAAAGAAGTATAATTTAAAGTTATTAAATTAGAATCATCATAAAATTGTTTAAATGTTCTTCCTTTAAGTCATGACAAAATTAAAGATTTCTAATTTTTCCATGACGTGTATATTTTCAATTTATATTGCCCAATGTTTTTGAAATTTCATATGAGTACCCATTATAATGGTGAGTTCGGAATTTCATGGCTGTATTTTTAACCGACTTCCAAAAAGGAGGAGGTTTTCAATTCGTCCACAACAACTAAAACGGCTTGGGAAATTTTGATGATTTAATCTACATTATATTAAGGAACATTATAGAAAGGTCCCATAAAATTGTCTATAACATGAGATTTACGGTTTTCTAGAAAATCAGAAAAAAAGTATATAAGGGGCTAGATTTCAGCGATTTTCAATAAATCTTCACTGTTTTCTCTAAAACTGCTCACGCAATTTGAATATTATAAATTGTATTATACAAAGATATGTTCCAGCTTGATTCCGTAGATTTTTTTAGAACGTAAAACATACCATTTTACTGAAAATCGAAAAAAATATATGCACAACAACTGTAAACATCATGGTAAATGTCAAATTTCCATAATAAATATCTAGATGATTTGAGTAATACACTTATTACAAATTGATGATTGTTTCAGTCTCCACTTGATGAAAATTCATTTTTAAGATTACTTAAAAACAACAAACACTTGTTTAAATTTTCACTTTTTATTTATTTTTAATTCTGAGGAATTTCGGAAGAAGTAGGCTGGATATAGGTCAGTTAAATTATACATTTATGAAATTGTTTACAATAGATGTTAATAATATAAAGTAATATTATTTAAAGATGGATTTTAAGATTAACTAATGATGAATTGGTATCAGTTTGGTCGTTTAATAGATTAGGAGAATTTTTTTTATTAATTGAAAGTGATTCAAGCAGATATCTGCTTGAATCACTAGAAATTGCACACGGTTTTATTTTCTGTAGTCGGTTATTTCTTAAATATAAACTATTAATTTTCTAATTACAGGACAAAATTTAGTTTGACAAACACTTTCACTGAAATAAAAAGGACCAATTAAAAGCATTTGTTTAGATAAAAGCATATAGGTAAATCATTTCACTTTGTCCACAATTTTGCTTACCGATATTTCATAGGCTGTGTGGTCACTATTCAGAAATTGGGTGAGTCCTAGAGATGTCAGCAAAGACCATCACTTAATTCATGGGGGGATCCAAAGGGGGGGCGATGGGGGCGATCGTCCCCTCCGAGAGGCTCAATGTTAGTGAATTTAATATTAAAACGAGGTGATCTTAATTCCAAGAGCCTAGCAGAAGGTCATTTCTATGGGTTTATTCTATTATGAGCAATATAAAGAAAGTCAAATACCGTTAAAAACATTAAATAAACCTACAAAATATAAAGTTTAATTTTGAATTTGTCAAAGTAGTCCATATTGCTTGCAGTGGAGTTGGTAAAGATCAGGACTAGGTAAATAATTACTTTCAACCTCTCTACGGGGTAGATGTAATCTTTATTGGGTGAACATGTTTCGCTTGCATTAAGCAAGCATCTTCAGCACATATAAAATGTATGACCACAAAGAAAACTAAAATTGGAATAGATAAACAAAATGTAAAATATTGTGTTCAATTAGACTTACCTAAATTAAACTACAGTTAAAAGTTAATAATTAACAACACACAAACATAATAGGCCTTTTAGCTCTTATGAGGGGTAAGTTACAAAGGACTCCGAGTGAATAGTGTGCTGAAGCACATTGAGGGGGCAAGAGTAAGGAGCTGAAAGTGGCCTAAAAATTAAGAGCAATATGACTGATGAGAAGAAGATCAGCAAATTGAATCATTAGACGGTTTGTCTAAACAATATTGAAAATATACCTGTGAAATGAAAACTTATGTTATAACTGTCTATATGGGTAGATATGAGCAATAATTGAAATAAATGGTATAGACTAATACATTTGGAGGTGGGATATGGATATGTTCAATGTAAATCAGAGAAGGATAAAGCATTAAAAAAGTGTCAAGCATTCAAAACGAATTTGTCCATTCACACAGTTCAGAGTTGTGTTTTTACAGGCTTTATTAATGTATAAAATTTCTAAAAAATCCTTTAAAGGACCTTTATTAGAAATGTGTAAAATCTTTGTGTTTTTATTAAGATTGAAGGAGCGATTGTTGGAGAGGATTGGTTGGCAAAGGACAATAGGGTCTGGACATTAGGTCTATGGAAGTTATTGTTGATGCGCCTAACTTGTTCTTAGACCCTATTATTTATTTTATGTCCTATTCGACTAACGTATAAAGTGTTTCAGCCTGGATATGATCAAGAGATTTCATAAAAGCCTGATCTTTCTAACGTGTTGGTTTTGTCTTTAGCATTGCATAGTAAATTTGCATTAAGATGTTTTAACACTCTATGTAGTTGGTATACACAATTATCAAAGAAAGTCAGTATCAGATAGCAATCAATAACACATTTTTCATTCACCTAATAGACAAGTTGTTCATCAGACACTCTATTAAATTTCAAAATAGGTCTTTAATCAATAATACCAATAATATTGAACACACATACCCTTTTATAGAGACCGCATATACAGTGAGGCTGCGTGGGTTGGAACAAATTCATTTAAAATTCAGGTGTAGGTTTTTTGGAAAAACGCTCGGACTCGTCGGTTTTTTTTTTAGACTGCGGTTTTTGTGATGATAAACTCATTTATACAGGGTGAGCCAAAAATGAATGGCGACCATCAACTTCATTTTTTCAAAGGAAACATTTGTTTTTTATTTTATTTTTGGATTATACATTGAATTCTAAGTATTTTTATGTACAGTGTCCGAAAATTTACAGGTATTAAAAAAATTATATTTATTTCAAATTTGAAAAAAAAAACATCAACTTATAAAATTACATGTTCAAACTGTTGACCCTTAACTTTCTGACAATACCTAAGACGATTTTCAAATTCTGGTAACACTTCATTTAGCGTTTGTGGCAGGATTCGTTGTATTTCAACCCTAAGTCTTTTCTTTAAATCCTCGATATTTTCCAGCTTATTGAAGTAGACTTTCGATTTCACGTAACCCCAAAAATAAAAATCTAACGGGCTTAGATTTGGAGACCTCGCAGATCATTCGATATTACCTCTCTTTCAGATCCATCTATTTGGGAAAGTATTGTCAAGATAATCTCGCACTGTTGGCGAATATTACGGGGGCGCTCCTGTTGAAATCATACCGAATCTGCCAGTATATTGGGGTTATCAACAATCGGGTAAGGTTCTGGTGGGGAGGTTCAACAGGGTATTATGTCATTTTGTAATAGGTCTAAATACTTTTCTGATGTATGTGTTCCCTCAATAAAAAAGGACCCACATTGGAAGTACCAACAATTTCGGACAATACGTTAATTTTCTTGGAAAACCGTGTATGACTGTCCATAATCCAGTGTTTTCTGATGCTCAATATCGAAACCATTTAACCCTTTTTGGGGGGGTTTATGAAGATTTCTCCCTTATTGCACGTTTGCGGCAAAAACTAATTACACATTCGTAATCAGCACGATCAAAAACGTAAATGTTCTGTGGTAGTTTGCTGCCACCTCATTTTGCAGATTCAGGCAAAATTTCAATGGACTACAATCATAATAATTTGGTCAAGTGCGAGTTGGACTCGCATACTAAGGATTCCGTACCACCTTCAAGATTCTAATATTCCAGTTTCAGACAAGCAGGGAATGAGTGCATTTTCTTATATTTACCCTAATATCTTTTAAAGGAAGCTTTTTAAATTCATAAAAAATATGCACTTTCATTTTCCACACGTAGTCTTTTTATTTTAACTGTTTCAAGATTCGCTTGATTTTTATAAGAATAAATATGTATTTAATTTTCTAATTTGGTCACCAAAAATTAACATTAGAGTTTTATTTTACTAATAAACTTTCAGGGACGACTTTTATAATCTACTCTCTGAATTTAGTTGTAGTTTCTAAAGTGGAAATTAAGTCGATGTTAAATATTCTTGTTAATATATTTTAAACAAACGATTTAAAAATATGATAATATTTGTAATTCACAAAATGAGCCTTTTGTCTGATAAATGTAAAAACACAGTTTTGCACCCTAACACCAAACCTTTATTTTCAACACTCAACGCACGTTTCAACAACTCTAATTTGTCATCTTCAGGAGTAAACCCTGAAGATGGCATCGTGGTATGGCCCGATAAGAGTTTGACTTGTTCTTTTTAAATAAGGAAGCAAATTATTATATTTGAAATAGTTCATTGGCCTAATAGACTCAAGATTTTCTGTATTTGTCATTTATACGTTTTTGTAAATGCCTGTGATGGTTTAGTACTTTTTCAACCTGGACAACAATAACAAATGCAAGCCCTGATGAAGCTTTGAATATAATAAAGTAAAACGTTGGCAAGCATTTAACAAAGTATTTATTTTGGTTGTCCTATTCCGTCTTTTTGGCTTACTGATACTAAGGACACTAAGAATTTCTGAAAACACAAATAATATCAAGAAATGATCCAATTTCAATTTTAAAATATCTTTAACTTGTAAATTAGAGAATTATACATATTTCCAATAAACATTCAACTTTATAACCTATTCAGAAACTCAAAGTCAGCAACATATGGACATTTTTTAATGTAATATGTATGGCTATTATGTGCAAATATATACGACCCATCATTTTTTTATGTATTGCATCATCAATAAGTTTATGGTGTCATTTGGTTTGAATAAATATTACCCCAATTTGATGCGTTGGCTATTAAATAAGATCACAACAGCTGATTTGATTCCTCTTTTATATTATGATACATAAAATGTTATTTCGAATATTAAATTCGCATGTTGATTCAAAATGGAGTGGGGAAAAGATCATGATTCTTGCCCCAACAATTTAATTTCTAAATGGAAACACTAATCATCTGTATCTCAGTTCGTATGTATACAGGATTACAAGTTAAATCGACTTACATCCTTTAAGAGGTTGCAGTTTCCATAATTGCTGACTGATATGACTATGAAACATCAAATCCCAAACTTTTCAACAAATTGAACTTTGAAATTAAAAAAGCTTTCTTTTGTCTACTGGTCTTTTTTTTTCTCCCTCATTTATTGGTGTCTGCGACTTTTGGTATATTGCTATAGTGTCTTCTAAATGTTGTTTCTGGCATATTTTTGATTATTTTTGTGTTCTTGGGAAATAGCACCACAATTGAAAAAAAAACATCTGTATATTTAAGGAAAAACCAAACGTTTTCAAGTCTATTTTGACCCCATTTTCAATGGCTTTATACATGTATTGAAAATATAATATGCAAAATAAAAGTTTGATATATGACATTTAAGTTGACATTCGCAAAATTTTTGTTGGTTCTAGATATACACGTAGCACAAAAAATCTAAAGATCATGTGTTACAGTTAAACAGCTTTCAAGTTGGAAGAACTTGAGAGAGTTGTCTTTAGAATTTATAAGTGGCGTTCCTAGGTACGACTTTGATATAAGACAGCGCATTCGCCAGAAATGTGGTCAACGAATTAACGTCACAATGGAAAACCTAAGAAAAACTATCCCTATACTGGGTTGTTCGAAAGGAAATGCCCATTACCAATTTCTTCCTTAATTGTCGGCAACCAGATACGATTGAATTGTACAGAAGTCGAAGCGATACAATGATCTTCATTCAAAAGAATTAACGCAGAATCTTTTATTTTCGTTTTGTGTTAAGTTGTTCTTTGTGAAGTATAGTTAAATTGTCAAATTGTATTTTATGGCCTAGGTTCCAAGCATGTTCATATATTTTCGATTTTTCCATTTGTCGTTTCTTTCTGTAATTATGGTGTTCATTAATTCGTACATTTAATGATCTGGATGTTTCTCCAATATAAAATTTATTGCATTCGCAAGAAATCTTGTATATTTATAGCTTTTTGAGTTCTGAGTTTTGTTGGTTGGTTTAGCTTTCGATATTAGTGATATTTCGTGTTTAGACTGCTGTTTTGACATTAAATCTGCTGCCCACTCTTTTCAATCTTCCTGAGAGACCCTTTATATATGGTACAGTTGTAACTACAATGTAGTTGACCTGAGTAGGAGTGTTCCGATGGTTTGTTTTCCGCATTATATATTATCAAAGCATGTTTAAAGCCATTTCGATTGTGGTGTTATTTTTGCTATATTAATTATACATTGAAATACAGTGAAATACATTTTTTTAATATTTTTTTCTTTCCGAAATATTTAAGAAAAAGTCTCACAGTTATGTGTTTAAAATATCTACATTTTAATAGCTTTACAACAAGGTGTAACAAGCTAGGGTAGTATAAGATTACTTTGAAAAAACTTTTATGAAAGGCTCCCAGGTGGCTTGGGCCAGAAAACAAAATAAAACAACAAAAATAAGTACAAAATGACATTTATTTTACAGAGAGTCTCAGGTTACAATTCATGTTCGAAATTAACTTACACGTCATATGTTCCTCTGCAGATATATTTTAATTAACAAATAAATTACACATTTACTTAAGTCGTAACAAAACAGTACAATTATTTTAATTTTTCTGAAAAGTATAAAGAACAACACATATTAAGAAAAACAGAGACAGTGAAATAATGAGACATTATCAATTGGTTAGCTTTAAACGTAGAAAAAACCAAATATATTCCTTACTCGCCAACAATACTAGATCAACCGAGAGGCTTTCAGATAAAACTACATCATACATCCTGTACACAAACTAAAAACTGCAAATGTACAACACTAATTAAAACCTCATCCATAAAATATCTGGGAGGTATCATCGATCAACATTTAAAATGGACAGAGTATATAATATTCGAGGGTGAATCAAATATGAACCGGACTTTTCTGTTTCTCGCCTTGTAAGTAATTCGAGTGGCGTGACGTCTCGATATATGTTAGGTAGGGATGTTTAGCGGTTTAGCGAGGCGTAGTCGATGCGCTGTTAGTAGCATCATGTCAGAGCAAGAGCTGCATACGTCTGTTGCGCAACGTGTTGTTATCAAATTTTTGGCGCGGGAGGGCGTTAGACCGTCTGAAATTTTGCATCGACTATCTGCACAGTTCGGTAATGAAACACTTTCAAGGACCCAAGTGTACAACTGGCACAAAAGGTTTTCAGATGGCCGAGAGACAGTGGAAAATGAGCCTCATGCACGCCGTCCCACGACAAGCATCAATGAGGCAAATATCTACGCAATTCGTGAGCTGATTGAAGGCGTACTGCTGATCGATTTACTGCACGAACGCCGTACAATTAATGCTGAAAGTGAAACTTGCCTATCGGCAAAAGAGGCGGGATATGTCTATCCGAAGTGTGATTCTGTTGCATGACAACGCTCGGCCACATACAGCTGCATTGACTCAACGAAAATTGAACAAAATGCATTGAAAAACACCCGCCTTACAGTCCTGATTTGTCGCCATGTGACTACCACATGTTTGGGCTACTTAAAGAAGAACTGGGAGGCCTCCACTTTGAGGACAACGAAGGTGTAGAAACGTTTGTGCGCAATTGGTTATCGACATGACCAGTTTCATTCTGCGAGAAAGGTATTAAAAAACTTCCGGTTCGGTGGGAAAAATGTATACATAAGAGAGGAGACTATGTAGAAAAATAATATGTATTAAAATTTGTATTGATCTGTCCGGTTCATATTTGATTCACCCTCGTACATATCAAAAACAATGAGTACGTTAATTCACAGATTCTATAATCTCAGAGATATTCTAAGCAGAAACCTATTAACCATACTGTACACTTCATTTGCAGAACCCATAATTAGATAGTGCAAAACTGCGTGGGAGCCTATAAAACAAAAATTAGCAAACTACAAACTGCGCAAAATTTACTGGTGAAAATAATTTTATATTGAGACAAATATTTTAACAATCCAAAATATGTTAACCAATGTCTACTCCGAATTTTCAACGATCAAGATTATACACAAGTGACAGACAATGGAACAAGATCAATTACAAACTTAAACGTAAAAACAGAGCTATTAAAAAAGGGGTAACAAAAAAGTCCTTCTTCTATTATGTTCCAAGGTTTTAGAACATGCTACCAGTCAATATAAAAATTGTCAAATCCTATAAACAATATAAAAAAGAAGTAAAGGAATACCTAATTACTCACCCACAAATAACTAACATACTTATATAACCAGTCATTGAAAAACTTTCCCAAATACCCACTGTCATCCCTCCAAAGAAAATTAAGTGTTACTACTAAACTAAGTCATAACTATTAATACACAAAAAAACACAACGTTAAGTGACCCAGCGTTAGGGTTGACACCATAGTACAAGTATTAAGTTACTTAAGATGGTTTAGGCAATCCAAACGCGGCAATCCAAAATTGTACAATATCTAACGCAGTCAAATAAATTAATATAAATCTAAATTATTTTTTATGCCATTTTCATGAATACATAAAATTCGTAGTGTAAAAATGTCACATAGTAAAGAATCAGTTGTCATAAAAAATGAGGCTAATATATTAAACATAATACTAAATTTTTAAATTATTTTACACTTACTCTTTGAGTTTAATAAATGTCTAGGGTCATCCTGTTATCTCAAAAACAGTTTACATTTGAATTTTTAAATATGATTCCTCAAGTTTATAATGAAGGATCAGATATACGTAAACAAGCTGGGTCGTCCACAAAGTTTGGCACAACCCAAACCAGAAAATCGTGACATGTCCCCTGTTCGTGATAATTTATCATGAGGATTTCATCTCGTTATTTCCTGTGTTTCTCTATTATGGTCGACGTGATAAGTGTCAAATATTCTAAAGGTCCTGTTAGGGGAAAAATATATCAGGATTCGTTTTCTACATCATCAATTTCAATTAATACGAATGACACGTCAGTTTTGGATAAATTGTTTTTGTGGAATGGTATTGAAACGATAACAAAATCTTTGGAGGGTGAGGTAGGTATCATTTTGCTTTATATAAATTTCAGATGTTTATGATAACAAATTAATGATATTAAAATAATGATAATATTCCCCAAGTAAACTAAATTAAAGATTTAGGAGTTATTATGGACAAAACGTTAAGCTTTGATAACAACATTTATGATAAAAAAAACCTTAAAGCTCCTGGGCTACACAGGGTGAGTTTTTTTGATGATCAGTATGGGGATCTCGGAAACTAGCCGAGATATAGCAATAGTTAAATTGGGAAAGATCTGCAGTTTTACTGGTCCAATTTAATGACACTTTCGGATTTTTGTAAAAAGTCATAGCTTACTTGATATTTTGAAAAAACGAAATTCTGTCGATTTGGTCAAACTCCTCTAGCTCCTTTGTTTTTTTTTATAAAAAAGTGTAAATATCAAAATTGAAGGGAATTGTATCCCGAATATGATTGTCATGTCATCGTTTGCGTGACAGACATAATACTTCATATAGTATTTTAACGGAGCTAGGGATGTTTTCATGAAATAGAGATTATTAATAACTATTCCAAAAAAATTGAACGATTTTTTTAGGTATATCAGATATAACGAAAAAACTAAATAAGTAGGTACTTACTAAAAACTTAAGAAATTAAAGTACATAATAATGGTTATAATTTATGTTCGAAAAGTTTACCATTGTTATTTAGACAAAAATTGCATCTTTTTAAGATTGACATTACCGCTTTCCTCACAGACCGCCAATCAATTTCTTCAATTGCTTGTAATACCGCGTCCCTTAGGTCACCAACTGTCTCATATTTTGTTTTGTATACATTGTTATTTAGCGCATTCCATAAATAGAAGTCTATAACTGCCAAATCGGGAGACCGGGTGGCCATTCGCGTGGGCCATTTCTTCCTATCCAAGAATTTGGATAGATATTATCTAAGTGTTGTCTTACTAATAACGAGTTATGAGCAGGTGCTTCAACATGTTGGAACCACTCAATTTCTAAACGAGTTCTCAAATTCAAATTATGCAACATGTCTTGAAAAGTTTATTGCAAGAAATGCAAGTAGCGCTCCCCAGTAGGTAATTCGTCATAGATAAAAAGCACCAGAATAGTAGACCCTATGATACCATACCAAACATTAAAACCAAATTTTATCTGGGGTCGTCTTTGTACTACATGGAAAGGGTTTTCTTTAGCGTAGACATGCTCATTGTGTCTATTGAACATATCGCAGTTAGTAAATCTAGTTTCATCTGACCATAACACCTTTAATGGAAACTGTGGATTGTACATGTCTCTAAACCATGTACAAAACAAAATACGTCGCTGTTCGTCACCAGCATGCAAAGTTTGAGAAACTAAAAGTTTGTACGGGTGGAACTTGTGCGCTTTCAGTACATTAACTACAGTTCGTTGAGATGTGCCAGCTTCTGCCGCAATCTCACGAGTTGATGTAGATGGATTTTGATTTACCATTGCCAAAACATTTATATGTGCCGCTTCCTTAATTTGATTACGTTTCTTTGGTAGTTTAGTAAAAGATCCATATCTGCGTAAACTATCGTAAAGCCTCTTAAATGTACATAGAACAGGTTGACGACGATTAAAATATCTTTGAAAGTATTCCTCAGCTGCACGAACTGAATTTTTATGGCATATGATATAACAGTCCACTATATTCAGTTTTTCTTCGTTAGAGTATTCCATTTTATCACGAAAACTAGTCAATATCGACTGTCAGTTTAGCACTACTAATAGAATTACTCTCAAATGAGGAAACGTCAAAGTGAAAACAATCTTTTTCATAGTTACCTATGTTAAAAGTGAAAATAAGAGAGAAAAGAATCCATAACTCCGTTATTTTTATGAATAACTATATCGAGTATTATGTTGTTGAAAAGCTCTAAAATGTCCGATTTTTTGAGGTCATAGCCAAGTATTTTTCAAAAAAAGATAAGTTTGTGTCATATCTCGAAAACGAGAGCTGTCACGCAAACGCGGACATGACAATCATATTCGGGATACTATTCACTTCAATTTTGATATTTAAACTTTTTTTATAAAATCAAAAACAAAGGAGCTAGAGGGATTTGACTAAATCGACAGAATTAGGTTTTTTCAAAATATCCAGTAAGCCATAACTTTTTACAAAAATCCGAAAGTGTCATTAAATTGGGCCAATAAAACTGCAAATCTTTCCCAATTTAACCATTGCTCTATCTCCGCTAGTTTCCGAGATCCCCTTACTGATCATCAAAAAAAATATCCGTGTATAAGCATAAGCAGTTAAGATATTTCAATTATAGAACGTAGGGCACGGAGTATAAATATAGACATGGGTTCAAAAAATTTTAGAAGCAGTTGCATATACTGGGTGATTGAAATAAATGGTACAGTAAAATTATAGTCATAAAGTGTGGCTCAAAAAGGTGAATTTTCTCATATAGGGTAGACCATGAGCAGTTGCATAAATGGAATACTAGACATATGGGGCGAAATAATAATATTTAACACCGTACCGGCCCGAACCCGTCCAATAACAACTCAACCGGAAATAACAAATCAGCAGGCGGGAGGCGTGCCCACTGAGCGCCAAGGGCCAATCACACGCAGCCGTTCACGGTGCCCACCGATAGGCGCCGAGCCGCGACTATATAACAACGCGCGCGCTTCTGGAAATCTCAGTATTCGAGTTACTAGAAGCGAAAGCAGAAGGCTACGAGAATTATGCGAACCGAATGATGAGCGCAGATGTGACTCTGCCGAAACGTCGTCATTTTACCATCGATCCCGGCAGGGATCAGTTATCAACTACGTGGATGAATTCCTTTAAACCTATATATATATATATATATATATATATATCTTAAAACAAATAAAAAAGTTAAAATACATTTGGAAAATATAATACAAATTAGAGAGGGAGAAAGAGAAAGGAAGAAAAAGACAGAGAGATAAGAATACAGTAAAATTTTAAATTGAATTGTATCTTAAATTGATTGATTGATTGCACACGGTGTCTAAACTTTTTTTATTTTAAGTCAGCTGTAGTCGGTTCTTTTTTAAATATAAATTATTTATGTGAAAATTTATTTAGATTTTTATTTAGTGTAGCATGGATTTTCATCAAGTATGGGCCTCAACGATTCAATTCGTAATTCATTTGCATACTAATTTTAATTATCAGTTGAAGGTTCTCCAGTAGAAACAATATATGTCTTGCTTTCCATGAATTGATAAAGAAAAATCTCCAAAAGATAAACATAATTTGGGTCCTCAATATAAATGATTTAAATTATACTATTAATTTATAAGCACTTGCCATTAATTTCCGATAAACTTTTTTCCATAAAGTTGATATTCCTTTTAGTACAGATTCATTTGCTCCTACTGCTCTGAATAATACATTAACCGGAAAAACCCAATTCGATCGTTCGGGAGAACGCCTATACGAAGGGATCGCTTCTTGACCTCAATTTGAAGTACATTCACGAAAAAGTATCTGCTTCCTTATTGAGCTGTTGAATTTAAAGCTTGAAGGAACGATCGTCATTTCAGATCTCCACCGTTCTACCCGTGCTTTCACCTACATGTTTATTGAAGCTCAACATATTAAATGTGACAGCAAAAGGAAAAAATATCACAAACCAAAATAGTTGAATTGTAACAGATTATAGAGTAATTATCAAGACTATAGAAGGACAATTCAGAAAATTTTTTGGTCCAGGATAGGGGGGCAAGTCAGCAAAGGACCCCTCAGATTCCTTATGGAAAGTGGCCCCCGGTGGATTTGGCTGAAATTTTGATATTTTTTAGATCTTAACAAAATGGACAATTGTCTTCGTAGTCGCAAAGTCCGATGGCTGATGGTTTTCAAGTTATGGTTAATTTTATACTTATGGTCAGAGTACACCACGAAGAGCTGAGTTGATATGTATATGAGGAACTACTAGGAGTATTAACGTGAAAATTAGTGTAAAGGGGGTTTACGAGGAGCTGGTTTTAGTTACAATATTTTCAATTATCTACGACTTCCGGTTCTACCGGAAGTGGACCCAAACTTGTTTTCTTAAATGGAACATCCTGTTTTTTGTAGCATTTGTAGAATCTATGATGAATTTTAAGATAACTTTATTGAAAACATCATATGTCCGAAGGGGTCCGGTTAAAAATTATTTCAACTTTTTGAAAATTTTATTTTTGTGGAAGCAAATAGAGCCAGATCAAAAATGACCAGAATTTGCCTAAATATAACTAAAAGCTTTCTAAATCTTTGAAAATTGTTCACAAATTAAACGAAGAGGTCAGAAATTGGTACTGAATCCGAAAATTATATAACTTATTTTTTTCAAATGGCAACTCCATTTTTCCCCAAAACCATTGGAAGCTATGCCAAAAAGTAGGAGTTTATGCTTACAAGACTAAATGTAGAATTTGATATGGTTAAAAAAAGTATGTGAAACATTTTCATTGTGATCTCTGCATAGACCAAAGCATAGTCATAACACCATGACGCAGATCATTTCCTGGCAATCTACCTTTGTTGTTAGGGGTGCAGCATTGACAATATTGTTACGAGAATTCATCCGACAGCTGGTGCAATCGGCCATCAATCAGTTCATGGAAGGGACATTATTCCGATAAATTCTGGGAACCCGAAATGTTTGTCTCTCAACCGGCGGACCGCTGCCGTTACTGGGAATTCCCTTAAAGCTTCCATAACATGATGGAATTTCCCGATGGTTCGTGGACGTACCAGATAATTCCAAGATAAATGTATAAATAAGAAAGAGCTGGCGATAGGAGGCATTAGGTTTTCGTCTTTCGTATTGTACAGTTTAGATAAAATGTAAATAGTAGTTTCTGTGAATATAAATTTGTGTTAAAGTAGTAGAAATAAATTAGAGTGAGTTAGACTGTGTTTTTAAATAAATCCAAGAACTGAACAGAACCCGAGTGTGAAAATAAAAACATTACAATATTTATTACTCGACCCCAAATTAAAAAAGATAAGAAGTGATATCAAGAGAACGATGGGGCCGTCAATGAGGTCAATTATTCTCTATCCAACGATCTTCAAAATGATTGTCTAAAAAGTTATTCACAGGTGCGATATTACGAGGTCTTGTTGAGACCACAGTTTATTCTAAGTCAACTCTAATAGATGTAAACCATTTTCTAAAATTTCGAGATATCTCTCACCTAAAAATAATGTGTGGATTAGTATCATTCCAGTAATGTGGTTGACTATTCCATAAATTTTGCATCATCCCTCCAAATCATTTTGTGTAGAAAATGTTAGTCTTCCTGAATTTTGATTAATATGAATTCGAAAGATCATTCCGTCTTTGAACGTCATCTGCTCTTAAATTCTTAACTAATGAGAATGCAAACGGGTGGTTCTTATGTTTTTTTAGGTTCCTCTGAAAACTAATCATAAATATTCCCACATCACTTTCTGCATCTACTGAGGAATTTTCTGGATATGCTATTAAGCATGCGAAGACTGTAACTTAATTCTCTTCATTATCTACGACAGGGTTCCCTTTTTCTTGCTTTTTCATAAACTGTCCATCTGTTTTGCAATTGTGAATGAGCCCGCAGCGTGTCATGAGTGGGTGTTCGTCTATCCGAGTATCCCGAACAGAACTTAGTTACTAAATCCTAAACGGGACATGATAAATGCTTTCCATATAATTGTGCTGTGACACCAAATAATTTCTGAATACCCCGTATATTCTTTTCTAAAGATTTAGGAAGCTTCAGGTTTTATTCAAGTAAATTCTGGAAATTTTTACCTGGCTCTCTTTGTTTGCTCATCGTGATATACCCTGACACTAAATATAAAATTAACCATAACTTGAAAACTATCAGTCATCGGACTTAGTGGCCATGAAGACATTTGTTTATTTCGTTGAAATCTACAAAAATAGGACAATTTCAGCCAAATCCACCGGGCCCACCCTCCATAAAGAATGTGCACGATTCTTTATGAAAAGGTTTAATGGCTCACGGCAGTATTTTCTGGTCCAGGGGGTGGGGGGTCAGCTGCTCCCCTGACCCCCGCTCGGTGCGCCCGTGAATAGGAGATTACTTTTCGCTAGCAAAATTTTTTTAAATATTAAGAGAAAAAGTAAAATCCAAAATCGACGATATGAATGCTCTGACGCCTTCAAAAAAATATTTTTCCAACTCATGGGGCCAGCAGTGGTGGTCACATCTATCCCAGACGAAAGATCGCGCCAAATATACTCACTGACAAAGAAATGGCAACACCCAGAAAGAGATGCTTAATTTAATATTGTTTTGGTAAAATAAGGAGTAAATGATTAAAATTTGGTATAGGCAGGTGAATTTTGATGCCATAATTGTATAGCAATAATACTTAACGCATGCAATCAACTTTATTAAATTTGCTGGTTATTGAAACGTTATTTCATTTTTTTAAATTTTACAGTAACAAATTTGAAAGTTAATTAAAATATTCTACCCACCATAACTTGGAAACCTGTAATGTTCGACCTAGTTTACAGAGGTTAATTTGTGGCAAATAACCTCTAGCCTAACCCCTTTCAAGTTATGGGTCGAATTTCCAATAACCCTGTATAACCAAAATGAATCCTAAATTTAGATCTGTAAAAGGATATATAGTAAGTACACTTTCCAATCCCCTAACTACAAGAAAACGTATTGGAAGAGGAATGTGATAATAACAACCTCAGACACAAACACAAGATAATCCCTATAATTTTCCGATCCCTTTAACTCCGCAAGGGTTGTCGGTAATTGGATGTAGCGGGACAAAAGACAATAGGGATTATGACGCAATTTCATACAAGCCTCTTTAATTTAACTTTAGCATTGGAAGGATGTACAATAAGATATGTATAGACGAAGGTCACGGAATTTTAATCTACCAGACAACGTGACTCAGGAAACCAATTATGTCAATATTGAATTTAAGAATTTGTGCGACTTGAGTCTTTTCTTTAAGGACAATGCTATTTAATGCATCATATCT
This sequence comes from Octodonta nipae, assembly GCA_034190945.1. Lineage (NCBI taxonomy): Eukaryota > Metazoa > Arthropoda > Insecta > Coleoptera > Chrysomelidae > Octodonta > Octodonta nipae. The sequence continues at coordinate 9,113,043 of CM067218.1, forward strand.
ATTGGCGAAACTTTTTCCCCAGATGTTCTGGGATAGGAAAGAACCTCAATTTAATCAACCAATGTTCCGGAATTAATATAAAGCCCCAGATAAGTTTATAAGACACATTGGTTTTTATACGAGAATATTGGTTGGTTAAACTCTAGATTATTCTTTTTCTTGGAGCATCTGTGACTAATTGCTATGGACGATGGAAGTTGAGTAAATGTTTCCGATATTCAATGGCTTTACTAAAGATATTGGTATAATAATTAAGTCGTATACTGCAAAATCGTTAACTAACATATACACCAGTTTATAGAGCAAAATTGACCTCATTTTTGGATATAAAATTCAACAGCATCATACCATCACGTCAAGGACAGTTTATAGATAATTATTTGTAAGATTTTAACAGCAAACTCATAGAAGTCAACTATTTAAATAATAAAAAATTTAGTCAAGTGCGAGTTGGACTCGCATACTTAGGGTTCCGTATCACCTTCAAGATTCTAATATTCCAGTTTCAAGCAAGCAGGGAATGAGTGCATTTTCTTATATTTACCCTAATATCTTTTAAAGAAAGCGTTTTAAATTTATAAAAAATATACACTTTCATTTTCCACACATAGACTTTTTATTTTATCTGCTTCAGGATTCGCTTGATTTTTATCAGAATACATATGTATTTAATTTTCTAATGTGGCCCCCAAAAAGTAACATTAGAGTCTGTTATTCAAATTATTTAAAAATACAAATAAAATATATTTTTCAAAATTTAAATAGTGTAGTTTCTAAAGGTGGAATTAAGTCGATGTTTAATATTTTTGTTAATATCTTTTCAACAAATTATTTAAAAATATAATATATTTGTAATTCAAATAATTAGCCTTTTATCTGGTAAATTATATGACACGTTTGAAAATTGAAGTTTGATTTTCCATTTAATTGTATAATTTGTCCCTAAAATTACTATAGGAGTTTTCTAATATTTTTTCTTATAAATTTCAAGTGAGCCCCTGTACCCCTAATTATTTTCAAAATTTTAGGTAGTATGGTTTCGGAAATAAAGCGAGAAATGAGATTTTTTTATATCTTTATCTTAATATCTTCTAAACAGATAATTTTAAAAATATGAAAAATATATATTTGTATTCCTCATAATAAGCCCTTCCATTTGTATTGTATGATGCTTTAAAAAAAAATTTTTTGTTTAATTCTATAATTTGGCCCCCAATTTTAATATTATGGATTTCTTCGTATTTTTCCTGTAAACAAAAAAAATTAGGTCTTATAGTTTGAAAAATAAAGGGGGAATGGGTAATTTTTTTCAAATATTTTTTTAATATATTTTAAAATATTCATTTTAAAAAAATTAAAAAAGTATATTTTTAATCGTCATAATGAGCCCTGTGATTTGATATATTACAACAATTATAATTTTTTATTTTCCATTTACTTTTATAATTTGCACCCCAAAATGAATATTTAGGAGTTCTCCTTATTTTTCCAGTAAAGTTCAGGTGAGGGGCTATACCTCTATTTTTTCAAAATTTTACAATTAATGGTTTTGGAGATAAGAAGGGAGGATAAGAAGGGGGGGGGGTAAATTTGTTTATATTTTTGTTAATTTCTTTTAATTTATTTTAAAAATATGAAAAAATGTATTTGTTTTCGCCATAATGAGCCCTTTCATTTGATATATAACATGATGCGTTAGAAACAATTTTAATTTTATATTTTTCATTTAATTCTGTAATTTGCCCCCCAAAATTAAAAGTAGAGGTTTTTCCTTATTTTTCCAGTAAACCTCAGGTCGGACCCTATACATCTAATTTTTTGCAAACTTTACGATTTCTAGTTTCAGAGATAAGGGGGGAATGGGTAAATTTTGGTATATTTTTTTAAATACGAAAAAAATATATTTGTGTTCCTCAGAATAGGACCTTTCATTTAATGTAATACATGATGCGTTTAACTTTTTTTTATTCTTACATTTTCATTTAATTCTATAATTAGTCCCCCAAGATTAATATTGATGGTTTCTATTTGTTTTTCCTGTCAAGTTCGGGCAACGTTCTATATTTCCTATTTTTTTCAAAATTTTAGTCTCAGTAGTTTCGGGGATCAGGGGGGAGAAGGTTCGATTTTTTTAGTTTTTCCCCCCAAAAGTACTCCTAAAATCAAAATTTCTTATTTTAGGATATGTACTCTTGATCGCGTCACCAAACTATACTTCGATGCCAAATTTCAACCTCTTCCGTCCAGTAGTTTAGGAGAAAATTGCTGTGATGTGACAGAGGCAGAAATCCGGAGTGATATTATAAGGGTATCCGTATATTTTATATACGGAACCCTAAAAAAACAAAAATACGAATTTATTTTGTTTTTGGCTTTTATAATGAAAAGTAATGAAGGAGTCGTAATGCCGTTGTAGAGAATCAGAAGTCTTTTTTAATGAGTATATATACATCCTGATTGGATCATTTTTTACCGAGTAAACTGGTAGCAAATACTGAATTAAAAATCAACGTCAAAATGATAGTTTATGATATCAAATTTATATCGGCTCACGATGGATAATAGCTTTATTCGCGAAACCATTTGCTCCCTCATTTTCACTACTAATCTAAAAATGAAACTGATGATTATTAAGTTCTGCTACAATATGTTCAAAATAATCAATTGTGTTTGGAACACTCTCAATTTCCAAAAGTTCTTCCAAATCCTGGTTCCTTGAAATTAAGTGGTCCATCTCGACAAATATTTTAAATAAAATAGAAACAAACTCTGCGTACAGACAAAAATTATAATTTACTATCGTATAAATGCGAATTTTAAAGTACAAACGTAAACACAGTTAACAATAAGTAAATTTCCCGGTATAGGCAACACAAAATTTCGAGTAAAAATTATTCAAACGCGCATGAAGAACGAGGAATCCTAGCTATAATTCAAGAACTGATAATCGGGTTAAGAATCAATAATGAATCGAATTTTCCTTCACCGCGAACACAGAATTGTTACTGCAATTGCAACTGCGCATGCGATCAATAATGAATGGATGATAGCTGTTTTCGCGGCAACGATCCGTATCGATCCAGGATTGAGCGCTTGCGCACACTCATTCACGGCGTTCGTGGTAACAGAATTTCGAATACCAGATGGGAAATTCAGTGTTCGCGGAGCTCAAAGAATGCATCTTGGATCGATTCAGGACGAGTGAAATGAATCCGCTGACGTGAGGAAGGACGAAGAGTTCGAACATGCGCATTATGAGAATTTTTTAAACACTTTTATATTTCTGTGACTTTGAAGCTTTATACCAAAGTACAGAAACGTTTAATTTAGAATCCATTCTTCATTGTATGATCTGTAATCCATTCAACGATTCGACAAATTGTATTCATATTTGTCGGATTGTTTGATATGTGTTAGCTAGCTTGTGTCTTGTGTTCACAACTTCTTTTATTTCAAGTAATAGTTGCGATGTATATAAATACAAAATCTGCTTTTTCGAATTAAGTACTATTATACAGTCTCCTTTTATTACAGTTCTGAAATTGTTCGTGGTACAGAGAAGTCTGGTCCGTGTTCGTAACTGCACTTGCGCATAAAGCCGATCCGGGATTCGTCACGCATCCATACCGGATGCATCCTGAATCAACACCGCGAAAACAGCTGATAACAAATTCTTACCGCGAATAAAGGTATTATTGAATGAGTAGTTTTTGAAGAATTGGAATTTAAATAATTTAGAGAGGTATTTTGCACATCCCACTGTATTAATCAACCTAGCCCGACCGGGATACTAAAGATATTTTTAAAGTTCATAAATTCCGATTCCATTTGTCTAGCTTAGATTTTCGCTATAATGCCGACAAATTGGTGTAAAATAATAGTAAATATTGCATTAAATTAGGCAGCCAGCCAGCGGTACACTGATATTAGCTTTCAAGGCACATAAACCTAGCTAGAATTTTCTTGTGGTGGGGGCACGAGATGAAAATTGTGGTAAATTGCATTATTATATGTTTATTATCTGCAGTTTATAACGGTTTTATTTACATAACTATTACCTACCCATATTGGAAAATTTTCCATTGGTGTACTAAATTAATGGTTACCTGTATACAGTTTACTGATATTAATTAAATTACTTTTTTCCACTGACTGGAAAAAAGTAATACTCCTTCGATGTCTTGACATATTATTAAAGGTCCGTCCGTTAAGCCGAATGTCAAAAGGAGTATTAATATACTTTACGACACTATGACAAAAATCCAAGATATAAGAAGTGAAGTGCATTTTATGGGCTTTCAAAATATATTTTGCATATCGCTATAGAACTGTCGTGGTTAATACGATATGTTCTGCAAAATATTACTACAAATGATATAAATTGCAATTCTGCAATATCTACTTAACGACCACCATCGATCTTCAGCGTTATTAATCTCAACGTTATAAGCTATATTTAGGAGGCAGATTAAGGTCCCAGCTGTTATTACAACCAAGTTAAGATTTGTTTCAAATCACTTCCTTTATATCGTTTTTTCTGCTTGTCTTTATGAAAAATGCTGCTATCAAAATTTATAAACAATCATTTTGAATATTTTCAGATTTGCTACAAGTTTTCTATGAACAGATTACTTTTTACACTATAAGCAAAAAAACGAAAATAGTACATAATTAATTTACTTCTTCGAGTTGGCTGTAAAAATTATGTCAGTTATGACTCATAAAACTATTATTTATGCGTTTTGCTGTTGAATTTTATGTCACTTAAAAATCTCTATTGACCAAAGTAATAATCTGTTCCCTGTATCCGACTTTTCTTAATCAATAGTTCAATTTTGTTAAATATCTATACATCTTCTGAATGGAAACCCTTATAGAGTCATTCTTGTGCCTATCCCTCTATCATAACAAATTTTCCGAAACTATAGGACCAACAATGGAAATTGGATCAGTAGAATTTTGTTACCCCGCTCATGAGGGCATAACGTAAGTTAAGGAATTTAAATATTGGAGGGTACTTCTGAAAGAAAATTGGCAAAAAATCGACCATTCCGCTGTCAACTCCGAAACTATTGAGTCTAAAATATTCATAAAATATTTTTTTTAATCTTAACGTGTAATATATCAAAAAAGGGCTTATCATAGGAAATTGTAAACATATTTTAAATGTCATAAATCAAATTTTCATTTTGCAATCACATCAATAATAATAAAGCCATTGACAACGAAGTCAGAATAGACGTTTGGTATTCCTGCAATATACGTAATTTTATTTCTATTGTGGTGTTATTCCCCAAAAAAACATAAAAGTAATCAAGAATATGCCACAAACAACGCTTAGAAGACAATATTTTTTGGTAGTTTTAAAATAAATTTGAGTAAAAATATTAAGCAAAATATAAAAAATCGACCTATTCCAGCCTTTATCTTCGAGTACAATAGTCTCAATATACTCAGTCGTATAATATAACCCATTAGTGAAAAAGTCATAATTTTTAACCGACTTCTAAAAAGGAAGTGGTTCTCAATTCGTCGGCAGGTTTTATTTTATGTACACTTCGTGATTATACGAAAATTAAGGAATATTACAGAAACATACCATATAATTTTCTATAAGGTAAGATTTACGGTTTTCTAGAAAATCAGAAAAAACAGTAATTAAAGGACTAAACTTCTGTAAATTTCAATGAATCTACACTGTTTTCTCTAAAACGTCTCAATCAATTTAAATATTTTAAATTGTATTCTACAAAGAGATGTTCCAGCTTAATTCCGTATATTTTTTTTTAATATAAAACATACCGTTTTTCTGAAAATTGAAAAAATATGTGCAAAAAACTGTAAAAATCAATTTAAATGTAAATTTTCATCATAAATATCAGGTTTAAATGTCAAGATATGCCATGAAAGTATATTCTACAGGGTGTTTGTAACGGTTTTCAGTTTATAGGGCTGCAGTTGAGGGAAATGCCACAAAATATTCTATTAGTATATCGAAAACAAAAATTAGCAGAGCGATCTTTTATTTTCTGTACGGTATACGATGGCAGGATGTGTGCCTGAATCGAAATTCAAACAGCAAGCAATATGCGCAGTTGAACTATAGGACGAAGTAAAATTCCAGTTAGACAGGTGGGTTCAAAAAATCTTACAAATATATCTGATATTGGGTGTTACATAAGCAGTTCCATATATAGGATGGTTGAAATATAAGGTGTAATAGAATAACAGTTATAAATGGTGGTGTATTTGCTGGCATATGAGTAGTTGTGTATACTAGGTTGTTGAAATAAGTGTGAAGTATAGGTATGCAGAGTGGATCAAAAAAAGTTAAAACAAATTGTTAAATAATCATATGCAGTAAGGATATTCGATTTATAAGGCGGAGGGTTCAAAAAATATTGGAAGCAGTGGCATACAGGGTGAATTTTTTTTGATGATCAGTATGGGGATCTCGGAAACTAGCGGAGATAAAGCAATAGTTAAATTGGGAAAGATTTGCGGTTTTACTGGCCCAATTTAATGACACTTTCGGATTTTTGTAAAAAGTCATGGCTTACTAGATATTTTGAAAAATCAAAATTATGTCGATTTAGTCAAATCCCTCTAGCTTCTTGGTTTTTGATTTTATAAAAAAAGTGAAAATATCAAAATTGAAGGGAATTGTATCCCGAATATAAATGTCATGTCATCGTTTGCGTGACAGCTCTCGTTTTCGAGATATGATACAAACTTATACCATAGTTGGCTATGACCTCAAAAAATCTGACATTTTTTGAGCTTCTCAACGATATATACTCGATATAGTTATTCATAAAACTAACGGAGTTATCTATGCTTTTCTCTCTTATTTTCACATTTAACGTAGTTAGCCATGAAATAGATTAATTTATTAATAACTATTCCAAAAAACAATCAATCAAAAACAAAGGAGCTAGAGGGATTTGACTAAATCGACAGAATTTCGTTTTTTTCAAAATATCTAATAAGCCATGACATTTTACAAAAATCCGAAAGTGTCATTAAATTGGGTCAGTAAAACTGCAAATCTTTTCCAATTTAACCATTGCTCTATCTCCGCTAGTTTCCGAGATCCCCATACTGATCATAAAAAAAATCACCCTTTGTAAAGGATGATTGAAATATAAGGTAGAGTGGAGTTATAGTTATACAGGTTGGTTAAAAAATGTTATATAGTGTGGAACATAAGTTGTTGCCAATACTTGAGATATGGGGCGAAGTAAAATTATAGGTATACAGTGTGATTTAAACAATAGAAAAATAGAAACAGTCAATTGGGTGGAGAGGATTAATACTTATATAGGGCGGTTGCAATATCGTTTTAAGTTGAATTATAGTTCTACAGGGTGGTTCACAAAATAATAGACAAAAATTTATATTGGGTGACCAATACACACAAACATATACAGGATGGTTGCAAAATAGAATGAATTAGAGTTATACTTAGTAGCCTAAACAATAAAACGAATAAAAAAGTTAAATAATGTGTAGAAAATATACAAAAAATACAAATTAGAGAGAAGTGGGAAAAGAGAGAGAGAGAGAGAGAGAGAGAGAGAGAGAGAGAGAGAGAGAGACAAAGACAGAGACACACAAACAGAGAGAGAGAGAGAGAGATAAGAATACACTAAAAAAATCTATAGAATTGTACCTTAAATCGAATAAAAAAGTGTATAGGTATGTCAGAAAATAGTGATTGATTGCATATGGTTTCTAAACGGTTTTTACTTTAAGCCAGTAGAAGTCGGTTCTTTTTTTAATATAAATTATTAAAACTTTATTTTCAGAATGATAAACTTAAATAGCCATACAATATAATGCTCAAAAATAGCAGCACAACATTTATTATGAAATATAACAATAACGTGTCTGGATTTCGTAATAATGTCGCTACGGCCATAATTCCCAGGGATCCTCAGGCCAAAACCCGAAAGCGTCTAAATTAAAAAAGAATATCTCTCCAGCAAAGTTCGTTACAAATTACCAATATGCAGATTCTCGTAAAAGTTTTAGAATGGTTTTGTTTACCAAACAAAACGGGCATGTTGAAACAGGAACGTAAACAGCGAGACGTGGCGCCGCATTAATATCTACCAGGTGAAAGTTATTCAGCTCCATATTTCAGGGTAGTGCTGGAATCGTTAATTTTATTGTATGATATGTAGTGTGTATGCGAATGACATTTTTGCTGTTGGTAGAATTTTTCTATTAGGCTCGAGATTATCTGTGCGTTCATTGTCTGCTAGGTAAACAAACGAAACGGGCCTGCACAATGATTTATACAGATGTACAAAATAAATTTCACAGTTATTTTAGTATTTGTTTAAAAAAATACCTCAGATGGGTTGCTTTTATTTTTTTTAAGGGGTAACATTGGGTCTATCATTACCTAACAATTTATAGGGCTTTCATTTCAAAACTAGTTATACAAAATAATTTTTAAAGTCTCTTCAAAAGGTAAAGATAAAACAAAACGTTAATTTATATTTAAGGGCGGATGCATTTTATATGTATCGGTCACCTTCCAGTTTCAATCCCTAAGCGGGAGTGAATATCACTTATACAAGTTTAAATACAAGGGAGTATAATGCGATACCTCTTTTTAAAAGTCCCTTTTTGTCAGTCTCTTGAAACAGCAATTTTTTTAAATCACATTATTTTTTACACAGTAATGACGGAGAAATCATAAAAAAATAAATTTTTGAAAATAATTGCCAATTACAACAAAATTTATTAACGGTGGTCTGAGGGTCTCTGAGCACGTTTCCGAGGTCAGAATTGCAAAATTCAAAATGGCAGATCCAAGATGGCGAATAAAAATTTAAAAGATCAGCAGTCACATTAAATCTCTATTAATGTGAAAAATTGATATCATAACTCTCATACCTCTATTATTTATTCTATTTTATTTATTTTCATACCGGTTTAATGTTTTTAGGATGTTGTTATTGCTATTTTCAACATTTTTAAATTTATGACATTCATGCATTTGACATTTTTGATATTTTTGTCATTTTTGACATTTTTGAAATTTTTGACATTTTTACATTTTTGACATTTTTGGCAATTCTAAAATTCATGTCATTCTTTTTGTGCTACCTGTATATATAAAAACAACAAATGTTCTAATGTCAATTTAAATGTCATAAATCAAATTTTTATTTTGCAATTTAAATCAGTAAATATACAGCCATTGACAACGAAGTCGGAATACACTTTGAAACGTTTGGTTTTCCATCAATATAAGTCGTTTTATTTCGATTGTGGTGTTCTTGCCCAAAAAAACAACAAACGAATAATTCTTGACATATTTGAAATTTTTTTGACATTTATGACGTTTTTTGACATTTGAGATTTTTTACATTTTTGATGTTTTTGGCATTTCTGACATTTTGAACTATTCTAGACATTTTTGACGTTTATAAAAATTTTGACATTTCTGAAATTTTCGACATTTTGCACATTTTTGACATTTATGACATTTCTAAAATTCATGACATTCTTGACATTCATAACCATAATGACATTGATGACATTCATGACAGTTTTCGATATTTTTTCTTTATTGGTTTACGGAAGGCTGGTTTTTGTCATTTTTAACATTTTTGACATATATAACATTTATGACACCAACGGAATTTATGAAATTCATGAAATTCATTTCATTATTGATATTTTTGACATTTTTGAAATTTATGCCATTTGACTTTTTTGACATTTTTAACATTTTAGACATTTAGACGTTTTAGACATTCATGACATTTTTTTCATTTTGACATTTCTAACATTTTTGGCATTTCTAAAATTCATGACATTCATTACATACTCTCTTCGAGGTGTCATTCCTTTGTACGCAAGACAATATATATTATATATAAATATAATATATATTGTTTCTGGTCGGGAACCTTCATCAGTTGCGCTTCCCACAATTGAATGTTCTCTCGAACACTTCTTTATGCATTTGATGCATTTCGTTAAATTTGAAGACGCGAGATGTAAGACCGACATCTAGGATTTTCAAGAGAATCAGTTCACAGAGGTTCCGAATCTGGAGCCGTTCCGTGCAATTGCTGTTCTCCCTTAACTCCTAGGACAGAATGTCAAGTTAAAATTTTCAGGTTGCTTCACCTGTCAGAGATATTGAATACTTACTTCGATGTGTCATTCCTTTGTACGCAAGACAATATATATTATATATAAATATAATATATATTGTTTCTGGTCGGGAACCTTCATCAGTTGCGCTTCCCACAATTGAATGTCCTCTCGAACACTTCTTTATGCATTTGATGCATTTCGTTAAATTTGAAGACGCGAGAAGTAAGACCGACATCTAGGATTTTCAAGAGAATCAGTCAGAATCTGTCCTAGTAGTTAAGGGAGAACAGCAATTGCACGGAAAGGTTCCAGATTCGGAACCTCTGTGTACTGATTTTCTTGAAAATCCTAGATGTCGGTCTTACATCTCGCGTCTTCAAATTTAACGAAATGCATCAAATGCATAAAGAAGTGTTCGAGAGGACATTCGACTGTGGGAAGCGCAACTGATGAAGGTTCCCTACCAGAAACAATATATATTATATATATTGTCTTGCGTACAAAGGAAGGACACATCGAAGAGAGTATTCAATATCTCTGACAGGTGAAGCAACCTGAAAATTTTAACGTGACATTCTGTCCTAGGAGTTAAGGGAGAACAGCAATTGCACAGAACGGCTCCAGATTCGGAACCTCTGTGTACTGATTCTCTTGAAAATCCTAGATGTCGGTCTTACATCTCGCGTCTTCAAATTCATTACATATTTGGCATTTTTGAAATTTTTGACACTTTTGACAATTTTTTACATTTTTGACCTTTGGGATTTTTGTCATTTTTTAAATGTTTGAGATTTTGGGTCATTTTTGGCATTTATGACATGTATGACAATTATGACATTTTTTTACATTTTGACATTTCTAACGTTCATGACATTCTTGACATTCATAACAATAATGACATTCATGACAGTTGTAGTTATTTCTGACATTTTCCATATTTTTATTTTATTGGTTTACGGAAGGCTGGTTTTTCATTTCGGGAAATGGCTAAACACACGAACAGAAATGCAACTACTATTATAAGGTGTTGTCAAGCGTGGTTTGATAATACACAAAATCGGAGAAGAGTAAGCACCGGACGTCGTATGGGCAGAAATGAAGTTCCACCTTATGGAGTTTGGAAACAGATTTTCGATAGTTATCGAAAATTTGACTGTTGAGTGGTAAGAAGAAAAAGATCATGGTGTAAGTGTCCGAACAGTTTACCGTATTATCCACCCCATCTTTACTACCTTTGACCGCTAAGAATCGATGGCAACGAGGATAGTGGTGCAGACAAATTTGGAATGTGGAATGGCATCAGATTCTCTGATGATTCTCGTAACTGCTTGGTGGACAATTGGACATGATGATCGAAGAAGGGATAGACGACGTCCAGGAGAAAGACGTCATCCTCAATTTGATGTTGAGCGACATGTACACCGAAAGATATCAATCATTCTGGGTGTTGCATTGTGTTTACCAGTAAGTTTATATAAATGAAATTTGTATTCATACATTTTATAAATACTGGTGGGTTCGCCACAACCAAATGAGAGTTTATATTAAAAAAAAATAATACGCATTTTTGTTATATCTCTTGTTTTTGTTAATATTGCCAAATAAAATTAATCCAATTTTCAAAGCCAAATTGTTGGATTTCAGCAATAAATCATCAAAATCGGTTCAGTGTTGTTACGTAATGCTTGAACAAACAAACATACAGACAGAAAACTACAATTTTATATATTTGTACTAATAAGTTAGAATCTCAGAAAACAGAAATATGACTGTACACAGGAAATAAAGGACCAGGCATCTTTGTTATGGAAAAATGGACCTCCGTCAAATTGTTTGAAATTTTGTAGGGGTTAATGACAAAAAGAGTCCATGGGTAGTATAAAAAATACATTTTTTCAATTTGTATATTTCTTGCAATCGGTTTAACATCCCGTTGAGTATAAGGAGACAGATAATATATCTGTTTAATGTCTTATTAAAATTGCAGCACGAATGGTTCGTACAAGGTGACTCATTAATAGGTAAAAATAATATATGCCTTCTTTAGCTGTATTTATGGGTCACATTATATGAAGCACATCAAAGAAATTATTACTTTAACGAGATATTAATTGTGCAATAACATCTTCTTATGTTTTCGACGTTGTGATAAAAAAAAGTTTTTTTCCAAAATCACGTTACATATTTCTTAAATACCCTGTAATCCACCAAAACTTATGGCAATTGCTTTGTGAAATATTTATGGCCAATAATGTACAAATTACAATTTCTCCAATAACCGGAAATAAAGCACGTCTATCATTGGAAATCTGATATCAAAAATGCGGCATTTTCGATATTTAACACTCTGTATCTCGAAAACTAGTGATAGAATCTATTTGAGCCCATGGCCTCTTTTTGTCAGAACATTAACCCCTACAACATACCAAAATTTCACACAATTTGACGGAGGCCAATTTTTCTATAAGAAAGGTGCCTGGTCCTTCTCCCAGTGAGAATAGTAAAAAATCTAATGTTAACATCAACACTATTGCCAGAAATGCAATAGCGTTTTTCAATGGAAACTGCTAGCTTATATTTCAATTTACGGAATGCTGTGTTACGAATACTCAAAACATAAAATGTATAAGAGCACGCTGAAACCACAACTTCCACATTGAATTGCATTCAAGTCCCATTATAGTAATAACCTTTCACATGTTGAATTCACGAAATTGCCTTCACGCCACGCTTAACCGCCAACGTTTGCTCAATAAAAATGCCACTCTGGAAAATGTCGGTGGTGTCTTATCGCCGGCTTACACAGGACTAAAATGTAATCGAACATGTGGTAACCACAGTTACAAATTTAATTTTAATGCCGCAACTTGAAACGCAGTGACGTGTCACATTTTCCTGTGTGTCGACAATTTTCAATTTTTTTGTGAACGATATGGAAATATGATTGATACTTTACATAAATTTTAATCCATTAGACTTAGCGAGTTAATATAAAAAGTAGGTGCCGAGCGAGCTGCGGTCGGAATCATTATGGGCTTTTATTCCCGTGTGATAAATGAATAAAAGATCGTGAGCACAAAATTCAAAATTTAATAGACATTTTCAAGGAGGAGTATAAGTTCAGTATGTGTTTATAAGGTGCGATATAAAGTTGATAAGTGCTTCAATTACAATTCGATATTTAACGGAATAATTAATGGGACTAACTATTAAATACTCATTATTTTGCAGAATTTAACATTATTCATCATCATGATAATTAATGTAATTAAAATCTGGTTCTGTTTTTTTTTATTTTGGACGATTACGTTTTGACATACGAGCGCTATGTGTTGTTTACAGTAACTTAAAGGATTCATCTCGGCCAAAAAACGGAATTAAATCATAAACATTTTTGTGCGATTATTTTTTACAAATTTTGACGTGGATTAAGTCAGCAAGAGTGCATGGATGAATTTAATTTAATTTTTGGCGATGAAACTCCATCAAGGACCACTGTTTATGGATGGTATGGTGAATTCAATCGAGGTCGTAGTTCACTCCAAGACGAATTTCGTGAAGGCCGCCCAAAAACAGTTGTTGTTCCGGAAACCATTGATGCTGTGCGCGAACTGATATTGCAAGATCGTCATGTGACATATCGCGAGATTCAATCAACCTTACAAATTAGTGGGACCAGCATACATTCAACATTGCATAAACATTTGAATGCCAAAAAAATTTGTTCGCGTTGGATCCCACACAATTTGTCAATCGTTCAAAAAAAGTCCCGTGTCGATTGGTCGAAAGAAAAGCTCAAAAAATACGATCGCGGTGCTTCAAAACACGTTTATGACATAGTGACAGGTGATGAATCGTGGATTACGCGTATGAGAAATAAGGAAAACCACCCGCCGAAGACAGATCACTCTTCACCACGACAATGCGAGCTCTCACACATTCGCTCAAACAACTGCATTTTTGACCACTCAAAACTTGGATTTGATTAGTCATCCGCCGTATAGTCCTGACTTGTCACCAACCAAATGATATCTTTTTATTCCCGTACGTAAAAAACAAACAGAGGTCAACGTTTTTTGTGCAAAAGTGTATAGATCTTCATGGAGAATAGTTTGAAAAACAATAAAGCGATTTTCGATGATTAATATTTGTTTTTGTTCTCTAATTACGAAATATAAAAGGCAGCCCTCGTAATAACATTAAAACTTAGTAAATCAACATTGTATGGAGGACTGATACTTTTTAATAATCTACCCAATATTTTGAAAAATGAACGACATTAGTGTAAGTTTAGACGATTTTAATGTGTTTAATGATCAATTTTAAAATTTTTATTGCTTTTTATTTTATTTTCGTTCTTTAGTTGTATAATTTGTTATATGTCATTGCGTATTCTTTGCTAATAAAGACATTATTAGTTATTCATGTTATATCGCAAAGATGCAGTCGCGCATAAAATAGATCCTATACAAATTTTATTCGGTTTCATATCAATTTATGAAATAATGAATGTAATCCTTACATTTCAGCCAAACGGAACAAATAAATTCCTATTTTCGAATTTCAAAACGACAGTCATTGAAAAGCCCCATTATGACTACTTACGTGCCTGAATGGAGACCTCTGATCACGCAGACATTACAACGAAAATAAAAATAATAACGTCGCCACTCCACACAAATCCAAATTGGCGTTTTTCTATTCCAATAATATCGAAGGCAATTTACAAAATGCTTATGCGATGTGACGTGGGGCTTGTTATCCTTTATTCGCACGAATTCATGTCAACATATTCTTGATACCACTTAAGAGTTTGTTGTGGGGAATATTAAATTCTTCGGTGGTGTATTTCGCTTCGTAAACTGCAAATTGGTCTTGATTGTTTGCTATTCTATTAGCTTACAATATATAAAAAGATGAGACGCAATTATGGCAAGATGGAAAAGTTTCTGTATGGAATTGCTTTCCATAATACGTCTGTAACAGAAAATTGTTTTGCAAATGGTCTCCTATACTATTGCATTTTTTTGTCGCGTTTATATATATATATATATATATATATATATATATATATATATATATATATATGTATTAAATCGTTTCCGGGAATTCATTCGCGTAGTTGATAACTGATCCCTGCCGGGATCGATGGTAAAATGACGACGTTTCGGCAGAGTCACATCTGCCCTCTTCAGGTCGGTTCGCATAATTCTCGTAGCCTTCTGCTTATGCTTATGCGAACCGACCTGAAGAGGGCAGATGTGACTCTGCCGAAACGTCGTCATTTTACCATCGATCCCGGCAGGGATCAGTTATCAACTATGCGGATGAATTCCCGGAAACCATCTAATACATTTAGTGCCCGCGAAAACTTAAAAACAAATATATATATATATGTGTGTGTGTGTGTGTATTTATATCGTGTGTTTCTCTTATTTGTCTTAGAGGAGACAGTTTTTCGACGTTTCAATGAGATCTCACTCATCTTCTTCGTGATTATTGATGTTGTCACTCACTAAGCCTAGTATTGATCAATTTGTACCTACTACGTTTTAATCTACTTGAGATTAAAACTGCTCTTGAAAAATTATTTCAATACAAATTGAAGTGTAGGATCTTATATAAGAATTTTAACACTATTTGATATTTTTCTAGAATTACATTTTTGCAAATGAACCCTTCAAGAAATTAAAGTAAAAAGTGCTGGATAAAAATTTTTTAATGGTTTAAAAGTTAACTGTTCTCATGTTAATTTGAGGGACACAATGAAAGTGTCTTCAAAGTCAATCAATATAGTTATAGGATATACACGGTGAGTTTTTTTTTGATGATCAGTATGGGGATCTCGGAAACTAGCGAAGATAGGGCAATGGTTAAATTGGGAAAGATTTGCAGTTTTACTGGCCCAATTCAATGACACTTTCGGATTTTTGTAAAACGTCATGGCTTACTAGATATTTTGAAAAAACGAAATTCTGTCGATTTAGTCAAATCTCTCTAGCTCATTTGTTTTTGATTTTATAAAAAAAGTATGAATATCAAAATTGTATCCCGAATATGATTGTCATGTCCTCGTTTGCGTGACAACTCTCATTTTCGAGATATGATAGATACTTATCTTTTTTTGAACGGAAACCATAGTTGGCTATTACCTCAAAAAATCGGACATTTTTAGAGCTTTTCAACAAAATAATACTCGATATAGTTATTCATAAAAATAACGGAGTTATGGATGCTTTTCTCTCTTATTTTCACATTTAACGTAGGTAGCCATGAAAAAGATTGGGCCAGTAAAAGTGCAAATCTTTCCCAATTTAACCGTTGCTCTATCCCGCTAGTATCCGAGATACCCATACTGATCACCAAAAAAAACTCACCCTGTATAGGTATAACTATCATATTGTTACGTATGTGAAGGGGTTCTGGGGGCTAAGTTATTCTAAGGCCTTGTTAGGTTGTCAGATTACACTTTATTATCTGCTGGTTCTCGGGATTTCGTTTGATGTTTCACTTTCACTTTCTTCAAAATCGTCTATCAGTTTTCTTTTTCGCCACTGGGCACGTGTTAACATTTATTTTTGTGTTGGGAAGGTGCGCGGCGCTTCCACCAATTTTGTTACGTATGTTAAGGGGTTCTGGGGGCTAAGTTATTCTAAGGCCTTGTTAGGTGGTCGGATTACACTTTATTATCTGCTGGTTACATGGTTTGTTTATTCAGATGGTATATTACAAATAGTTGAGAGATACGGTCCGCTCCATTCTTCGCATAGAGCACACCGATGATAAAGGTACGTAAAGGTGTCGTCGATGAGTGCGGCGGAGTCCCTGAACGCCAGTGGTAACTATGTTCAATTGTGACAATATGTAGCCCACAGCTGTTAAATTTGCATATTTAAATTTACTGAGATATAGGGCACTGTAGATTATAATTATACAGAATGATTCCAGATATGTTAGAAACCCAATGTTTATTGGGTGGCCCATAAGCAGCTGCATATACAGAGTGTTTAAAAAATTCTACATCTTGGTTAGAAAAAATAATTATAGAGGGTAGCCCACTAGCGGGTGAGTTTACAGGGTTTTTGGTATAAAGAGCGCAGTATAATTACATTATGCATTTACAGGTTGATTGATATACGTGCTGACGTAGAGTTATATTTATACAGTGTGGCTAAAAAATGTTTGAATACAAATGCAACATTTCGTTGTCTATAAATAATTGCATATATAGTATAGATGCAATATAAGGTGATAGAAATTATAGTTATACAGGTTAATTATAAAAAATGTTATAAAAGAAAATGACTTATTGGGTAGCCCAGTATGAGTAGCATATACATGATAATTGAAAATATAGGGTGATGATAGTTTCAGTCAGATATAGGGCGTTGTAGAATATTTAAAAGGATTTAGAAACAATAAGATTAAATACGGTGGTTCTTAGGCAGTTGCATATATAGAATGGCTAGAGTGGAATTATAGTTTTACCAGGGGATCAAAAAATGTTAAAAATATATGATGCGTGGTCCATGAGCAGTTGCATATACAGGGTAGTTAAAAAATAGTAAAGAGTAGAATTATAGCGACATAGGTAGTTAAAAAAATGTTAGCAAAAAATTTTATATTGGGTAGTCCATTAGTAGTGACATATAAAGTGACATATGATGGTGGAAATATATTAAGAACTGAAATTATTACAATAAATGTTTTAATAAATGTTAGGGAAATAAAATTAAACTGAATTTCACTTTGAGAAAAAACAGTTTAAACAGCAAATGTCCGATTATATAGCTATATGTATCAACATTTTTGATGAATCTTTGAATTTACGAGTAAATTTTATTATTCTATTTTCTGATAACTAAATTTTTGTATTTAATTTCCACTTACTGTCTCTTTGCCATATTAAATTAAGCATTATGAATTTAAACACAAATAAAATTGTTAATTATATATGAAAAGTTGAATTTCATTACTTATTGACCCAATTGGTCGAATTTCGACCACAGACAATTCTAGTTTTAATAATTACACAACAATTCGATGGTTTTGTATAACTTACTACATGTTTTCGATGTAAAATTTCACAAGGAACACGATAATCTAGTTATTTTTTTCATATTCATTGTAGTTTTGGGAATAATGCAAAAAAAATAATTTGGGGGTGTTTTTAGGACATTTCACCCCTTATTGCAAGCTTTCGTTAAAAAGTAATTGCTGATTATCTGCCACCTCCATTTGCAGACTCAGGCAAAATTTCAATGTACTATTTTCTTTCATCAGATGGACGAAACCATAAAAGGGATGTAATGTTCGTCCCATAGTAACAAATTAGTACTAGACCAATCAATAGAGCAAAAATTAACTGATGATGTGTAAAAAATACTATTAGGATACCGACTGTGCCGTCACATTAACAACGATTCGTAGCGATATTTTGCCATGTTTTTCACCCGCAACTATGGTTTTTTACTTTGTTATAAACAATTGAATTACTTTTTTTTCTTAGCATGTTTATAAAATCAAAACTAATAAACTAATCCCAATGGTGTCAAGAGGTCTATTGTAAAGCATGATAATACCAATGAAATGAGCCCAGGCTCGATCCGATTGGATCATTATTAACCAGGGAAAAACAAAAAATATTGGAAAATGTAGCATTTTTAAAAAAAACGAATCTTCGTCACTTTAGAAGCTATAGAACTGGGCTTGTAAGAACTGATAGTAATTAATATCTATTTTATGTATGCCAAAACTAGGCGCTACCGGTTTATTAGTTTTTGAACAATTGTGATATAAATATAATCAAATTTCAATTGGGAAAAAATTTGTTGAAAGTAGAGGTGACATTCTACAAAGCCTCTATTCTCATTTTTCACTAATTGTATATGAAATATCTGAAACATATTAACAAACATGACAAAAAATGGGCGAGCGTATGAATGTATCCAAGGAGTGGGGGAAGCACGGTTGGTGAGGGGAAGCGTTTAGTAATATATAATATAAGCAGGCTGCCTGTAATTTATAAATATTTTCATTGCTTTTGTCAGAAACTAATTTAGATATTTTCAAGAATTTTTTTGACTTATTTAGTTCAGTGTTTGTTTCACTTTAATATAAACCTATTGCCTTAATTCTTGAGTTCTCTATAAAATATTATATAAATATATTAATAAAGAAACAGTTCTCATTTGATATAATAAAATCGAACAAATCGCTCTGTATTAAAGTTTTTTTAGGGATTAGATTCTTTTAGCATCTATCAGAGTGACAGTTACTATCGATAATAATTATTGTCAGCAGTTCCCCTCAACAACCGTGTTCCCCCCACTACGCGAACATATTCATATGCTCACCAAATTTTGGTGATGTTTGCTAAAATTTTTCGTATATTTCACAGACATTTAACGAAAAATGAAAATAGAGGCGTTGTAGAATGATACCTCTACTTCCAATATCTCTATTCTGAATTGATATTTGACGATCCATGTTGCATGGAGACGAACTGCAAGAATAGTGGACTAAAAACTTGATATCACAATTATTCAAAAACTAATAAACCGATAGCGCCTGGTTTAGTCACGCATAAGTCATAAAGTCAATTACTATCAGTTCCCACAAGCCCAGTTCTACAACTTCGATAGTGACGGAATTATGATAATATAAATAAAACCGCTAAATTTTCCAGTATTTTTTGATTTTCCCTGTTGCTAAACATCCTATCGAATCGATTCTGGGCTCATTTCATTGGTATTTTCATGCTTTACAATTCACCTGTTGGCACCATTGAGATTAGTTTATTATTTTTCATTTTAAAAACATGCAACGAAAAAAAAAGCAATTTTCTTGTTTCAATTGTTTATAATAAAGTAAAAAACCATAGTTGCGAGTGGAAAACGTAGTAAAATATCACTACAAATGGTTCTTAATGTAATGGCACAGGCAGTAATCTGACGAAAAAATCTCTATTGATTGGTCTATACCACAAACTTATTCTGTTATCCTAATCCTTTCCCTGTCGAGTTAGGTGTTATGGTACTTACATGTTACATAAGTTCTGGACTGTACTAACCTGAAACAAAAACAAAGTTAACTGTATATATCGATTTTCAGTTATAGAGTTAATAATACCATTAAAACAATTGAGTTACGACATTAATTACTATAATGAAATATTTCAGACTATAACAGACAACATAATTAATTTTCTAGAGCGTAAAAGCAATTTTAAAATATATGAACTTTCAGCTGTTGGCACCACTCATTGTCTGCAACATGTCAGGAATTTCTCAACATTATGCACTTATCTTTACAATGAAACACAATATATATTGTCGTATCGATCAACTAAGACAAAAGCCTATCTGTTCGAGAATGCTCAGCTATTTACGGATCCATTATCAGGTCGAGAGCGCGGCATTGAAGACGGAAAGAAAATAAAACGGACGAAGAGATAGGCAAAATGAAAAGCGAGTTTTCACTTCAATAGGCACCGCGTTCAGGAAGGACAAACATTTAAAATATTGAGGTCGTTCGGAATCATTCGAAGTGGAATGATTATATATCCGCTATTGTCGTGGATAATTTCTATTCCAATTTGTATTGGCACGAAAAAAATGGCTAAGATCAGAATGGTATCACAATTTTAATGAAAAATTCTGTGAAGGAAACGAAAACCAGATTAGCGATCAATGTCCTGGATATATAACTATTAAGCAATAATCGGAAGGAATCTGTCCAGGGCTGTTCAGGATTTTTACAAATTCAACAGCCACTGATGTATAAGCGCTTATCTATATATACTACTGGTCGCCCAGTGGTCGAAATTCGACCCTATTTCAACATTATTGAGGTTCGTTTATCAAAAGTATATGTCTATCAGAAATAAGGAGGAGTAGAAACCGGAAAAGAAGGAGTCATTAACCCCCCCCCCCCAATCGTTAATGTCATATTGACAAACCTATTATAATAAAAAAATATATGAGATTTTAATCAAATATAGATATTCCAAATAATACCTCCCAGTTTGTGGTAGGATTGTACTTTGTAACCTAAATGAAGATTGTCAAATAGAGTAGTAATAAAGTAATTAAATTCACAACGAAAACTTATAGAATAATTAAATCGAAAGTTACTACTACTTGTCTGAAAAATCAATACTGATCTAGTGCATTGACTATTTTACTACTGAACAATAAATAACGCTTGATGCTGAACTATCAAAGATGGTCTTCAGATGGTTTAACAGCAGGCAACGCTTTTTCCATATATAATTACTCAATAGTTTGACCGTTTTTGAAGGAAAAATATCTTCAATAAAAATATGTATCGTTGTAGAATAGACGAATCTACTTAACTTACCATCACAAATCAGTAAATGCATTAACTTGTCAATGATATTTTAGGTAAAGGTCAGTTACCAGAATTTGGGAGCAATGGAACCATTTAATAAATACTAAATTGTCTATTAGATGGATAGATAATGTATGAATACAAAACAATAACTAACTGATTCCCTACTTAAAAATAATTGAAAGAATCGGCCTTTAAATATATTCAAATATGTAGTTATAATTTTTAACATGAGAAAATAAATCCCTTTAAAATTACGAGTACTAGCTGTTGCCCAGTGGTCGAAATTCGACCAATTGTGTCAATATCTCTGGGAGGTTAAGTAACATGAAAATATTATCGTGACATTCTATCCAAGGACTTTAGGGAGAACAGCAATTACACGGAACGGATCCAGATTCGGAACCTTTGTGTAATAGTTTCCTCGAAAATTCTAGATGTCGGTCTTACATCTCGCTTCTACAAATAAGTAACAAAATTCAAGTTTTTTGCAGATGTAATTCATAGGACTTTATTGGTGTTCAAATCCGTAATTCTAAATTTAATATGACAACAATTTAACCGCTAATGGGCTACCCTACATATTTATTTTTTCTAACCTCCCTGTATAGCTATAATTGCACTCAATCCATTAACATTTACTAAAATCCTCATTATAATAATTCCACCTCATTATATATTTCCACCACCCTGTATATGCAACTGCTCATAGACTACACATATTTTTTAACATTTTTGAACCACCCGGTAAAGCATTCTGTATATGCCACTGCCTATGAGCCACCGTATTTACTCTTTTTCTTTATGACATTTTTAACTATTTTCTGTAACTGTAATTCTACTCCGACCTATATTTCAATCATCATATATATGGAACTCTTCGGGGGCTACTCTATAAATCATTTCCTTTTCTAACATTTTCGATCATCATCCTGTATATTTATAATTCCTCTCACCCTATATTTCATCTTCCCTATATATACAACTGCTTATGGGTTACAAAATGTTGCATTTCCATTTCCGCCATCCTGTATATGCGTTTCTGTATAATATTTTTTGCACCACCCTGTTTAACTGTAATTCTCCTGCACCTTCTATTCCAAGAACCCTGTAAATTAAACCGCTAATGGGTTTCCCTATATAATTATTTTATTAGTAATAGTTGCGCTCTACTCTATATTTTAAACACCCTATATATGAAACTGCTTATGTGCTACCCACGAAAAAAAAAGGTTTCTAACATATCTGGAATCGCCCTGTATACTATACAACGAATTACTTTACCACTAAACAATAACAAAGCTTGCATGCCACTTCCAGAAGTTCATGCTCTAAGTATATAACAGCATTGGTCCCTTTATATATAATTACTCAATGTTTTGACATTATGAACGTAAATAATGAATTTTTATTATACTTTATTTATTGAACGAACCAATATTATAAATTAATATTAGCATTCTGCACTGAAGGTTGTCAGTAGCTATTAAACAAAACAAAAATGAAGAAAATCGGTTGCGAGACAGAGGAGAAAATGGTACCTAATCGTTTTGTCTTTGCCTATTTATATATAGATTAGCATTATATGAAATAATAAATTAATATTAAATTTAAAACATTAGTTAATACCTACATTTTTCAAAAATATTTTTTGATCTGTGACTGACAAATTTCATTCTGGCATTTCACATTTAAGGATTTCAGCTCGCAAGCAAAAAATGAAATCAACCAACCCAAAAGTTAGTAAGAATGTTCCTACTATTACATTCCAAATAACTACAGATTATAGGTACATATTAACACCTTTAACCGAAATCTTAATAATTTCATTAACTTAAATGAAACACATAGTAAGCAATGACTTTTTATATATTTTTATGGAAAATATAAAGAAATATGGTGTTAATTAATATAGTAAACGGGGAGACATTAACGCCAGAAATGTAAAATTTTTAACGTAAAGTTGCTGCACCATATGATTTTGACTTCGCAATATTTTGAATTGAGACACTTGTGACTTATTCGCGGGCTAACTTTTCATTGCCTAATTCGGAGTAGGCAACCGTATAGAGTTTACGGACTGTGGGTTCAGATAGCCGAAACTGAACGACATTTTTCTCTTTCCATTTCCACTTCGCTGGTGTGACGTCATAAGCTACGCCTCCATTAAAGCGCCCTCAGTTGCCACGTGATCTGGCACTACTTCATTGATTCGCTCTCATTAGTCAATCGCCACATCCTCTGTACAAACGCGCCAAATTCAAACGATCGGGCTGAGAGAACGCTATCATTTGTCACAAAAGTAATTTACGTGGCGCCATCTATTGGCAGGTGTCGGAGTTATTTTAGGATAAACCCGAGACCGTCGTGTAGAATCGAACTCGGACCGTTTGCTTGATAGGTAAATCACTCAGTATATGGCCAACGAGGCTACTTTACATAATCTTGCTAGCAGTTGATAGCCTCTTGAGTAAAGTAACTTTAAGACCAAAGTAGTAATTTCTTTCATCAGAGTCGCTACCAGAGGCAGTCGTTCTCGCGGTTGACAACATGTCAGTGTGGCAGACTTATGACCATATGAACCTTCGTAAGAATCCGGAAAAGCCAATTCAGACTACGCCAGTAGTTTAGTCGAGTGGCGAGTTATTCCAATGATTACTGTCCCAAAAACGTTAGAACTGCGGTCGAGTGCAGTACACAAGTTTAGTGTATTTTGCAAGTTGAACAACCTGCAATTTAATATTCCATACGCACTCATATTCTAGATATTTGAAAACAAATTTTAAAGTTTTTTCTTCATTCCAAAGAAACGAAACTTTTGTAATACCTAACCAACAAAACGGTAGCTAATAACTCCACAGCTCAAACAGTAGTTGAACTCGACTTAATGAAACGTTCGGACTTGTTTAGCCGATGAACCAATGAGCAGTGACGCGTGGTGGGGGACGCTACTCGACCGAAAAATAGAACAAAATGGATCGGCTGGACCAAATTGCTCACTAAACTACTGGACTAAATAAACGTTGTTTAGACACGGATAGTTACTGAATTACTCGCCACTTGACTAAATTACTAGCACAGTCAGTACTAAGCTTAAGATCTACTGTTAAGTTACACTTCTGCAACTTAAACTTTTAGCAAATAATCTAACAAATGCCTACGGATTGTTTGCATTTTATTAATTGTGCATAAACAGCAAAATAAGATACGACCAAATACAGTTGAAATAATTTACAAACTACTTAAACTTTTCAGAACCATTAGATTTTCTCACGATCATAAAGTTAGTGGTAAGGATTTTGAATACATTTTATTATTTTTGGCATGAATAGAACATCCGACATGGTACTTTAAATTTATAGCTTCACTCGCGCCGCAATTTCAACTAGACCTTAAAAAACAACGCAGACGTCTCTAAAAGTTTTGTATGAAGCTTTAGCGGGTGGCAATATATCATCTCGCAGACCGTTGGTATTAGTTTCGCCTACGGCTCGTTACACTTTATATCATCAATTCAAGCATGTGCATGTTTCGATGCAAGTTAACTTGTGAGTATTTCAGTCGTTAATTGAGTTCAAAACTTCCCATGGAGAGACTAAAGTGGTCATTTACGTGTTTTGCATCTATATAATAGAATATAGAATTCTACCTGAGAGCTAAGTATTATAACAAAATTCATTAGAATAAATTTCAATTAACAAGTTTGCTCGCGATTACCATGTTAAATAATACGTATGCAGCTCTTGTTTCTCAAAGCCAAGGATTTGCGGTGTACCTGCTAAGTGTTTGGTTAGAGTTTCCGCCGAAGGCCGGTATAATTAGTGAACCTTAGGGTTATATTTAGAATTTAATAACAATATTTCGAACATTGCCCTTTGTGGACATTTTAAAATATTCGTAAGGGCAATATTTGGAACAAACACCTAATTTTTAACCAACTTCCAAAGTTATCAATTCGTCGCCTTTTTTTATATGTATGTTACCTGATTTCTTCTCCTGTGGTGAACCGTTTTGTATGAATATGGTCTTGTTTAATAGAGTATATATCCGGATTGGTGAAACTTCAACTTTGGGAAAAGAATTCTATTGGTAAAGTGATGAAATTTGTCAATGAACACATGCGTGCATGGAAATCGATCAATATCCCTAATATTTTAGTCGATTTTCTTACTTATTAAGGAAGATCCCTAGGTGAGCTCATATACTTTTCTGCGACGTGCAAAATATCGATTTTCAGTTATAGAGTTAATAATACCATTAAAACAATTGAGTTACGACATTAATTACTATAATGAAATATTTCAGACTATAACAGACAACATAATTAATTTTCTAGAGCGTAAAAGCAATTTTAAAATATATGAACTTTCAGCTGTTGGCACCACTCATTGTCTGCAACATGTCAGGAATTTCTCAACATTATGCACTTATCTTTACAATGAAACACAATATATATTGTCGTATCGATCAACTAAGACAAAAGCCTATCTGTTCGAGAATGCTCAGCTATTTACGGATCCATTATCAGGTCGAGAGCGCGGCATTGAAGACGGAAAGAAAATAAAACGGACGAAGAGATAGGCAAAATGAAAAGCGAGTTTTCACTTCAATAGGCACCGCGTTCAGGAAGGACAAACATTTAAAATATTGAGGTCGTTCGGAATCATTCGAAGTGGAATGATTATATATCCGCTATTGTCGTGGATAATTTCTATTCCAATTTGTATTGGCACGAAAAAAATGGCTAAGATCAGAATGGTATCACAATTTTAATGAAAAATTCTGTGAAGGAAACGAAAACCAGATTAGCGATCAATGTCCTGGATATATAACTATTAAGCAATAATCGGAAGGAATCTGTCCAGGGCTGTTCAGGATTTTTACAAATTCAACAGCCACTGATGTATAAGCGCTTATCTATATATACTACTGGTCGCCCAGTGGTCGAAATTCGACCCTATTTCAACATTATTGAGGTTCGTTTATCAAAAGTATATGTCTATCAGAAATAAGGAGGAGTAGAAACCGGAAAAGAAGGAGTCATTAACCCCCCCCCCCCAATCGTTAATGTCATATTGACAAACCTATTATAATAAAAAAATATATGAGATTTTAATCAAATATAGATATTCCAAATAATACCTCCCAGTTTGTGGTAGGATTGTACTTTGTAACCTAAATGAAGATTGTCAAATAAAGTAGTAATAAAGTAATTAAATTCACAACGAAAACTTATAGAATAATTAAATCGAAAGTTACTACTACTTGTCTGAAAAATCAATACTGATCTAGTGCATTGACTATTTTACTACTGAACAATAAATAACGCTTGATGCTGAACTATCAAAGATGGTCTTCAGATGGTTTAACAGCAGGCAACGCTTTTTCCATATATAATTACTCAATAGTTTGACCGTTTTTGAAGGAAAAATATCTTCAATAAAAATATGTATCGTTGTAGAATAGACGAATCTACTTAACTTACCATCACAAATCAGTAAATGCATTAACTTGTCAATGACATTTTAGGTAAAGGTCAGTTACCAGAATTTGGGAGCAATGGAACCATTTAATAAATACTAAATTGTCTATTAGATGGATAGATAATGTATGAATACAAAACAGTAACTAACTGATTCCCTACTTAAAAATAATTGAAAGAATCGGCCTTTAAATATATTCAAATATGTAGTTATAATTTTTAACATGAGAAAATAAATCCCTTTAAAATTACGAGTACTAGCTGTTGCCCAGTGGTCGAAATTCGACCAATTGTGTCAATATCTCTGGGAGGTTAAGTAACATGAAAATATTATCGTGACATTCTATCCAAGGACTTTAGGGAGAACAGCAATTACACGGAACGGATCCAGATTCGGAACCTTTGTGTAATAGTTTCCTCGAAAATTCTAGATGTCGGTCTTACATCTCGCTTCTACAAATAAGTAACAAAATTCAAGTTTTTTGCAGATGTAATTCATAGGACTTTATTGGTGTTCAAATCCGTAATTCTAAATTTAATATGACAACAATTTAACCGCTAATGGGCTACCCTACATATTTATTTTTTCTAACCTCCCTGTATAGCTATAATTGCACTCAATCCATTAACATTTACTAAAATCCTCATTATAATAATTCCACCTCATTATATATTTCCACCACCCTGTATATGCAACTGCTCATAGACTACACATATTTTTTAACATTTTTGAACCACCCGGTAAAGCATTCTGTATATGCCACTGCCTATGAGCCACCGTATTTACTCTTTTTCTTTATGACATTTTTAACTATTTTCTGTAACTGTAATTCTACTCCGACCTATATTTCAATCATCATATATATGGAACTCTTCGGGGGCTACTCTATAAATCATTTCCTTTTCTAACATTTTCGATCATCATCCTGTATATTTATAATTCCTCTCACCCTATATTTCATCTTCCCTATATATACAACTGCTTATGGGTTACAAAATGTTGCATTTCCATTTCCGCCATCCTGTATATGCGTTTCTGTATAATATTTTTTGCACCACCCTGTTTAACTGTAATTCTCCTGCACCTTCTATTCCAAGAACCCTGTAAATTAAACCGCTAATGGGTTTCCCTATATAATTATTTTATTAGTAATAGTTGCGCTCTACTCTATATTTTAAACACCCTATATATGAAACTGCTTATGTGCTACCCACGAAAAAAAAAGGTTTCTAACATATCTGGAATCGCCCTGTATACTATACAACGAATTACTTTACCACTAAACAATAACAAAGCTTGCATGCCACTTCCAGAAGTTCATGCTCTAAGTATATAACAGCATTGGTCCCTTTATATATAATTACTCAATGTTTTGACATTATGAACGTAAATAATGAATTTTATTATACTTTATTTATTGAACGAACCAATATTATAAATTAATATTAGCATTCTGCACTGAAGGTTGTCAGTAGCTATTAAACAAAACAAAAATGAAGAAAATCGGTTGCGAGACAGAGGAGAAAATGGTACCTAATCGTTTTGTCTTTGCCTATTTATATATAGATTAGCATTATATGAAATAATAAATTAATATTAAATTTAAAACATTAGTTAATACCTACATTTTTCAAAAATATTTTTTGATCTGTGACTGACAAATTTCATTCTGGCATTTCACATTTAAGGATTTCAGCTCGCAAGCAAAAAATGAAATCAACCAACCCAAAAGTTAGTAAGAATGTTCCTACTATTACATTCCAAATAACTACAGATTATAGGTACATATTAACACCTTTAACCGAAATCTTAATAATTTCATTAACTTAAATGAAACACATAGTAAGCAATGACTTTTTATATTTTTTATGGAAAATATAAAGAAATATGGTGTTAATTAATATAGTAAACGGGGAGACATTAACGCCAGAAATGTAAAATTTTTAACGTAAAGTTGCTGCACCATATGATTTTGACTTCGCAATATTTTGAATTGAGACACTTGTGACTTATTCGCGGGCTAACTTTTCATTGCCTAATTCGGAGTAGGCAACCGTATAGAGTTTACGGACTGTGGGTTCAGATAGCCGAAACTGAACGACATTTTTCTCTTTCCATTTCCACTTCGCTGGTGTGACGTCATAAGCTACGCCTCCATTAAAGCGCCCTCAGTTGCCACGTGATCTGGCACTACTTCATTGATTCGCTCTCATTAGTCAATCGCCACATCCTCTGTACAAACGCGCCAAATTCAAACGATCGGGCTGAGAGAACGCTATCATTTGTCACAAAAGTAATTTACGTGGCGCCATCTATTGGCAGGTGTCGGAGTTATTTTAGGATAAACCCGAGACCGTCGTGTAGAATCGAACTCGGACCGTTTGCTTGATAGGTAAATCACTCAGTATATGGCCAACGAGGCTACTTTACATAATCTTGCTAGCAGTTAATAGCCTCTTGAGTAAAGTAACTTTAAGACCAAAGTAGTAATTTCTTTCATCAGAGTCGCTACCAGAGGCAGTCGTTCTCGCGGTTGACAACATGTCAGTGTGGCAGACTTATGACCATATGAACCTTCGTAAGAATCCGGAAAAGCCAATTCAGACTACGCCAGTAGTTTAGTCGAGTGGCGAGTTATTCCAATGATTACTGTCCCAAAAACGTTAGAACTGCGGTCGAGTGCAGTACACAAGTTTAGTGTATTTTGCAAGTTGAACAACCTGCAATTTAATATTCCATACGCACTCATATTCTAGATATTTGAAAACAAATTTTAAAGTTTTTTCTTCATTCCAAAGAAACGAAACTTTTGTAATACCTAACCAACAAAACGGTAGCTAATAACTCCACAGCTCAAACAGTAGTTGAACTCGACTTAATGAAACGTTCGGACTTGTTTAGCCGATGAACCAATGAGCAGTGACGCGTGGTGGGGGACGCTACTCGACCGAAAAATAGAACAAAATGGATCGGCTGGACCAAATTGCTCACTAAACTACTGGACTAAATAAACGTTGTTTAGACACGGATAGTTACTGAATTACTCGCCACTTGACTAAATTACTAGCACAGTCAGTACTAAGCTTAAGATCTACTGTTAAGTTACACTTCTGCAACTTAAACTTTTAGCAAATAATCTAACAAATGCCTACGGATTGTTTGCATTTTATTAATTGTGCATAAACAGCAAAATAAGATACGACCAAATACAGTTGAAATAATTTACAAACTACTTAAACTTTTCAGAACCATTAGATTTTCTCACGATCATAAAGTTAGTGGTAAGGATTTTGAATACATTTTATTATTTTTGGCATGAATAGAACATCCGACATGGTACTTTAAATTTATAGCTTCACTCGCGCCGCAATTTCAACTAGACCTTAAAAAAACAACGCAGACGTCTCTAAAAGTTTTGTATGAAGCTTTAGCGGGTGGCAATATATCATCTCG
Source organism: Octodonta nipae (assembly GCA_034190945.1). NCBI lineage: Eukaryota > Metazoa > Arthropoda > Insecta > Coleoptera > Chrysomelidae > Octodonta > Octodonta nipae. The sequence continues at coordinate 9,143,453 of CM067218.1, forward strand.
CAGACCGTTGGTATTAGTTTCGCCTACGGCTCGTTACACTTTATATCATCAATTCAAGCATGTGCATGTTTCGATGCAAGTTAACTTGTGAGTATTTCAGTCGTTAATTGAGTTCAAAACTTCCCATGGAGAGACTAAAGTGGTCATTTACGTGTTTTGCATCTATATAATAGAATATAGAATTCTACCTGAGAGCTAAGTATTATAACAAAATTCATTAGAATAAATTTCAATTAACAAGTTTGCTCGCGGTTACCATGTTAAATAATACGTATGCAGCTCTTGTTTCTCAAAGCCAAGGATTTGCGGTGTACCTGCTAAGTGTTTGGTTAGAGTTTCCGCCGAAGGCCGGTATAATTAGTGAACCTTAGGGTTATATTTAGAATTTAATAACAATATTTCGAACATTGCCCTTTGTGGACATTTTAAAATATTCGTAAGGGCAATATTTGGAACAAACACCTAATTTTTAACCAACTTCCAAAGTTATCAATTCGTCGCCTTTTTTTATATGTATGTTACCTGATTTCTTCTCCTGTGGTGAACCGTTTTGTATGAATATGGTCTTGTTTAATAGAGTATATATCCGGATTGGTGAAACTTCAACTTTGGGAAAAGAATTCTATTGGTAAAGTGATGAAATTTGTCAATGAACACATGCGTGCATGGAAATCGATCAATATCCCTAATATTTTAGTCGATTTTCTTACTTATTAAGGAAGATCCCTAGGTGAGCTCATATACTTTTCTGCGACGTGCAACTTGCAGTTTTGCAGAAAATAGCCGAAAATTCCAAAATCCGTATCAAAAATTTCATCGAAATGACATAACGGGCATTTCCTCATAAATATTTTTATTTCAACGTAATAGTGCTGGAAGTTTTAATTGCGAATTTGAAAATTTTCTTTGTACATCTTAAGCATATAGGTAGTAAAGCATAATATTTTCGGCTCCTTAAATCAATGAGTACCAAGCTCGTTTCGTTTGTATACCAGGCAAATATCTATTTAAATGAAAATTTTTCCATTTAGCGAAGACGGTGCTTTTGGTTGTCACATTCTCCCGGCCTAATAGAAAATTCAGTAACAACACATGTCAAATTCGAAACTGCTATTTGCTGCGTTTTTACACAGGAGGTTTAGTTATAGCAAACAAAATCACAAAGAAAAGTGATAGAAGGAATTGCATTTATATGATGATTGAAATATAGGTAAAGCCGTTTAGCCGTATATACAGGGTGTTGGAATATAGGATGGAGTGGACGTTTGGTGGTATAAAAATGTAAATATAAGATGGATTCTACTCCTATAGTTTACAGAAGGCAGCAAACAAATATATGCTTGTCCGTGGGCAGTCGTATGTACAGGATGGTTGGTACATAGGTTGGAGTGGAATTATCTATAGTTATACAGAGTTGATGAAAAAAGTTTAAAAAAGCTACATGGCGTTGTGCATAAGGCATAAATATATTTTGAGCTTATTATGTCAACGCGTATTAGTACAATTTATTCGTAAACATTTACCTGTCAATTTAAATGAAAATGTATCATTGTATAATGTTGAGGCATTCAATGTTATCTGGTCCTGTCTATTGAGGTTATACATACAAAATAAAAAAATAAAGAATGAAAACTTCAAAAAAACTAAAAAGTTGAACATAAAACATTTAAAAAAATATATAACCGACTTCCACCTATAACTAAAAAGCTAAAAATTATTATAACAAAGTACAACTCAAGCAAATAAATAACCATTCAATGTTGTTAGGTACCTACCCAGGAAGTAAAAAATGTTAAGATTAAAATGTGCTCATTCTGTACAAATTAATCACCTACCAATCTAGTATTTTTTTTGAAGTCGGTTCCTAGCAACAATCAAGTTTGATGAAATAGTAGATAAGTACGCAATGAAGAATTTTAGATTTGCTTGATAACGGGGAACCCATAGCAATCCATCTTCTTGCATGAAGAACCGGTCCTTCTACTGAAAGTAGCAGTTCAATTTTTGAGACAACATTCAAGCAAGTCCATGATTGAGTCTATTGACAGCTCCGTCCTCTCCATCAGTCTTTAGTAAGTTTCTTTCTCACTATGTTGAGAGATTCGTCTAGTGGTACATTCGTGAATAGGTTTTCAACGTCGAAACTAACTAAGCGATGTTCTGGCCCAAGTTCCATGGATCCGATGATTTCAACAAAGTGCTTTGAGTCCTTGACGTGCGATGATGTTTTGCCTTCCAAAGGTTGGATGATTGGTAGAACGAATTTCGATAGAGCTTCAGCCTTGTGTATCTTGGGTAGTCCATAAAGATGTGGTGGTTGGCTGTGATGTGGCGTCAATTTTCTCCTGGTCTCGGGTAGAATGTATTCAGCATGATCTCTGAGAGTGTTTTCCGTTCTATTTTGGATGTTGGATCAGCAGGCAGTGGCTTATATTTTCCCTTCAACAGTATTTCGTCGATTTTCTTGTTGTATTCAGTTATGTCCATCAGGATAGTGACATTTCCTTTGTCGCCCGTAAGTGTTTTGATGATTCTCCTTTCAGATTCGTTGATGTTTTGTTTGATGTGTTGTGTTTTCTCAATTGCGGTATTGACTTTCCAGCGGAATTCCTCCAGTTGCGGTGTCTCTTTGCTGCCTATTGCTGACTCCACGGAACTGATGATATCTAATACAGGCATCTTTTTTGGAGCTACAGCGTAGTTAAGCCCCTTAGAAAGCAATGTTTCCTCGACTGCTGTGAGAACTCTGGATGACAGTATTTTTGAATCGAAGCAAAAATCGGCATGTGGTCCTCCTCGTGTGTGCATCTTCTGATGTCTTGAAACCTTTCTTCTGCGTCCTGCAGGAGTGGGGATTTCTTCCAACAATGATGGTTGATTTCTGACCTCACTAAAACATGGCTGGCCTTGTCAAGTATCTTCTGTGCTTGTTTCCCTGTGATTGGCGTCTTCAGTTTCAAACCATTTGGTATGATTTTAGGTCCCTGGCGTAGCGTAGGAACTTGATGTGATCCTCTTCTCTGGTAATCTTCTTCATAGTTTTCTCGTACCCTCTGAATTTCCCATTGAAGAGCTGGACAAACCACCTAGGCAGGAAGAGGACACCACGGTAGCAACTCTACTATTACCGTATACTAAAGGCTTGTCGGAGATACTTAGAAGAATTGCACACAGCTATGGAATCAGAATGATCTTCAAAAGCAAGGACACCTTGAGGAGCATGACAACAAGAACGATGTCCGACGCACCAGCCATACCAAATAACTGTATATACAGCATACCATGTGAATGTGGCAATCTTTACATTGGAAAGACAAAGCGACCGCTGGACACCAGGATTAAGAAACACCACACAGCTACTCAAAGGGCAGAGGTAACGAAGTCTGGGCTAGCTAATCACGTATGGACCGAACACCATATTATCAACTGGGACCAGGCTAGAGCAATTCACAAGGAAGAGCACTGGTACAAAAGTAAATTCATAAAGACAGCATATATATCTCAAACGAAAATATAATTAGCGAGCCCAGCGTTCAAATTAAAAATATTTGGAGAGCTCTTCTTGGGCCTCTGCCGCTACGCATCACCGGCAACCAACCTCCAGGTACGACGACGCTGAATGGACCTGATAAGACCCAATGAACATGACCGGCGACGCATGACCGGTTAAGGGTATAACATAAATACGACCGATACTCTGACTTTCCTATCATTCACCTGATGACGATAGCAGACACACAGATATTGAAACGTTGTGAGTTCAACCACTTCAAGACGATGAAATCCAAGGAAACTTCGAGGAATCATCTATTTTATTCTCGTAGCCATGATGAGATATGCTGTTATTTCAGTAGTAGTGCTTTAGATATAGTGGCAGTATCATTGGCATAGCACACGACAATTCCATCTTCTAAAGTGACTAAGAGTTCATTAACAAATCTCAAAAAGAGTAAGGCGTCCAAATTTGTTCCTTGTGGAACACCTATTTTCTGTACCCTATAATTAATGAAATTTGCCAACAATTTTAACTCTTTGTTGTTGCTGTCAAGCTAGTTTTGGATTAGTCTATGCGAATTGCCTCGTATGCCATATCTATACGTTTCTCCAAATTCCAAATCTAAATTAACATTTAAATTCATTTTATTTATTATCTTTTATCATACACAGACAGTATTGTAAATTCTATTATCTAGATTCAAAACATGTAAGTGACCTCTTTATTCTCTCCACGGAGAGTTTCGAACTCAATTAACAATTGAAATGTTTGCAAGCGAACTTTCATCGAAACATGTACCGACTTGTATTGGGGACACAAAGTGTAACGAACCATAGTCGAAACTAATAGCAGGAGTCTGCGATATGATATATTGCCGCCCACGGAAGTTCATATAAAACTGTTAGAGACGAGTCTGCCTCGTTTTTTATTCTCCCTGGAATTGAAGAGGAGTCAGCATAAATTTAAATCACTATTTCGGTTGCTCTATTCATGTTAAATATAGTCAAACCTATTCAGAATCTTTCTTAGAACTAAGCTTAAATTATTGACATTCATATTAACTGGTGATAGTATATTTAATTTTATTTATTTTGTCCAGGCAGACATTATTTTGCTGTTATTACTAAACTTGCACAGTTAACCTCTGTAAAGAATGCATAGGCAAGTGTTAGATAAATTAGAAAAAATTACACCTTTTTCTGTCATTTTAACCAATTTCCAAAAAGGAGGAAGTTATCAATTCGTCACATTTTTTTTTCGCTATTTTTTTGTATGTATGTATGTAAGAAATCAGGTAATGATTTCTTTTCCTGTGGTGCACCGTTTTGAATGAATATGGTCTTGTTTCATAGAGTTTATATCCGGATTGGTGAAACTTCAAATTTTGGAAAAGGATTCTATTGGTAAAGTGATAAAATTTGTGAATGAACACATGCGTGCATGGAAATCGACCAATATCCCTAATATTTTAGTCGATTTTTCGATAACTCCTTATGGTTGTGTATAGTTTTTTAACGATAATCTACTAAGGAAGATCTTTAGGTAATCTCATATAACTTTAATCTACTAAGGAAGATCCTTAGGTGATCTCATATAATTTTCTGCGACGTGCAACTTGCAGTTTTGCAGAAAATCGCCGAAAATTCCAAAATTCTTATCAAAAATTTCATCGAAATGACATAACGGACATTTCCTCATAAATATTTTAATTCCAAGGTAATAGTGCGGTAAATTTAGGCACTAGAAGGTTTAATTGCGAATTTAAAAATTTTCTATGTATATCTCAAGCATAGTATTTTCGGCTCCTTAAATCAATGAATACCAAGCTCGTTTTGTTTGTATACCAGACAAATACCTATTTAAATGCAAATTTTTCCATTTTGCGAAAACGGTGCTTTTAAATACTTTGTACGCAAGACAATATATATTATATATAATATACATTGTTTCTGGTCAGGGAACCTTCATCATTTGCACTTCCCACAATTGAATCTCCTCTCGAACACTCCTTTATGTATTTGAATGACACCTCGATGAGAGTATTCAATATCTCTGACAGGTGAAGTAACCTGAAAAATTTTATCGTGACATTCTGTCCTAAGAGTTAACGGAGAACAGCAATTACACGGAACGGCTCCAGATTAGGAACCTCTTTGTGCTGATTCTCTCGAAAATCCTAGATGTTGGTCTTACATCTCGCATCTTCAAATTTAACGAAATGTTTCAAATACATAAAGAAGTGTTCGACAAAACATTCAATTGTGGGAAGCGCAACTGATGAAGATTCTCTGACCAGAAACAATGTATATTGTATATAATATATATTGTCTTGCGTACAAAGGAATGACACCTCGATGGGAGTATTCAATATCTCTGACAGGTGAAGTAAATTTTGGAAAAGTGAGATGAGGGGTCTCTAGATCAACCCTTCTACTTTCCAACGGTGGTTAATTCATTAATATAGGGTCATCTGGTGAGGTAATATAGCGTTTCAAAAAAATATTTCTTCCATGGGATTTTTAGAACATGACTTGTGTTAATAACAATGTTTTAGCTATAAAATAAAAAAAATTATAATGGCTTATTTATTTTTTTGGAATTTCGGGTAAAGAAAACTATTAAGGAAGTTGAAGGTATTGTAGCTCATTTTGTAGTTTTTTCATTTCTCTTCAACATTGTCCATAGTAGCAAACACGGTTTCATTAGTGGATTTTTTTAGGTTTTTTTGTTAAGAAACATAAACGAATCGATAAGAAATGTTGAATTTTAAATCAATTAGTCATGTTTTATCATTAGAACACGTGGATGTTGATTTTTTTCTACTATCAATTTTGTCACCAAAAGGTCTTTTTCTCCCTAAATGAACTGAGCTAACATAGATGAATTGTTGTAATTGTTGATCCATAATTTTCTAACAATAAAACGTATGTTGTCGTATGGTATGTAGAAGTCTGTTAGGGAAGAAGATTTTTTTTATTCGGAATTTACAATTTCTAATGCATTATTAAATCACATCCTTATCTCCCCATGTTAGCATTGAAACTATATTAAACTTTACACATATGCAGTAACCACATAGAATGTTCTGCATAATCAAGAGAGTTACAACTTTAAATGTAGTTTTACCTGTAATAATCATTCGCATAAAGCAGCTTATAATAGCAGTGAACAACTGCGACTTAGCTAATCCCGCCCATTGAATGTTGTAAAGTACAATCAATGTGAAAGTACTACAAATAAACGTTAAATTCTAATATAGTTTGTTGAATACATGCATGTGTCAAAGTTTTGGGATTAAATTTACGAGAAGTTTTGCATTTCGTATGGTTTAATTCTCGGAAATCGGAGAAGTTCGTTCTATGCATGTATGTAAGTTATTATTATAATATATGTAGTGGAAATAGTTCACGATTTATGAGCCACGAGTGTAATAGTCAGGATATGGTTTCCAATAACTTTTTAAGTAATGTTCAAGATGTGCCAGAATATAATGATAAATGTTTCTTTTGCGAGAACATCAGACATCAGCTATTTATTCGATGATCGGAATATTTTCGTTGGTTGTTAATATATACACTTTGCTTCGAATTAGATATCGACCAAAGTAAATTACGATTTCAATAACATGCTGTACTGTTTGAAGTCTCGAAGCAGTACCATATATTGTTTGTGGTCAGGGAACCTTCATCAGTTGCGCTTCTCACAACTGAATGTCCTCTCGAACACTTCTTTATGTATTTGATACATTTCGTTAAATTTGAAGACGCGAGATGTAAAACCGACATTTTCGAGAGAATTAGCACACAGAGGTTCCGAATCTGGAGCCGTTCCGTGTAATTGCTGTTCTCCCTTAACTCCTAGGAGAGAATGTCACGATAAAATTTTCAGGTTACTTCACCTGTCAGAGATATTGACCAGAAACAATATGTATTATATATAATATATATTGTCTTGCGTACAAAGGAATGACACCTCGAAGAGAGAATTCAATATCTCTGACAGGTGAATTAACCTAAAAATTATATCGTGACATTCTGTCCTAGGAGTTAAGGGAGAACAACAATTACACGGAACGGCTCCATATTCGGAACCTCTATGTGCTAATTCTCGCGAAAATCCTAGATGTCGATCTTACATCTCGCGTCTTCAAATTTAACGAAATGTATCAAATAGATAAAGAAGTTTTCGAGAGGACATTTCAATTGTGGGAAGCGCAACTGATGAAGGTTCCCTGACCAGAAACAATATATTATAATAGATTGATATTTGAATTTTAAAATTTTATAATATATTTCTCAGGGTCTTTTTCGCTTGGGTTCAAATTTTCAAATTTTAAATAAATAAATAAGTTTTATACTTATCTTGTTTATCTTACAAATATCTATCTCTCTTCTGGTTCATTTACACTTCTTAAAATTTTGAACTTCTATTTGCACTTTACTTTTTCTACTTTTTAATTTTTAAATTACTAATAATCCAATTTCCAAAGTTTCAATTAAATTACAATTTATTTAAATTTTCCACAATACTGTATTGATACAAGTTTTCTTTTAATATTTTTTAAATAAATTTCCTGTTTATTTAACTACTCTTAAATTTCTATTAAATTATGTTATAAAATATTTTGATCATTCAGTCACAGATATTTATTATTCTAAAATTCTAAAACTTTTATTATTATCACAGATTGACTACCTTTTTATGATTTGCTTATTTTATAAATTAAACTATTTCAAAACCTTAACTTTCTGTAAACAATGTTTCAAAAACTCACTGTTGTTGGTTCTCGAATTCCCTTCTTCTGATGGTTGGTCTTTAACAATAATTCCAATTTCAAATATTTTACTGGTAAAATTCTGCGATTCAATTGAGTTTCTCGTGCTGTTTTGCAAATTTATTTTCTGCCAATAATTTTGATTTCTAAATTTTCATACCAATAATTCCCATCATCTTCCTTTTATCGAATATTTGTAAAATTATTTTCAACTTGTTTTCTCCAAAATAAATTCAAATTAAAATTTTCAGGTTACTCTTCTCTTTCTGACATGAAACACTAAATTTGTTTTATATCATAGGACATTGACTTCGTTGTCATGGAAACTGAATTTATGAGAACGAACTTTTTGAACCTATCTGCTCGAAGCTTGACGACCAAAGAGAGTTTGTCAGTGTCAGATTTCCTATTTATGTGATTTATTTTGCCACCTGCTACTTCCATTTCCGCTTCTAATTATTTTATTAATTTCCAACTATTATCCTTTTAAATCATATCCAAAAATCTAAACAAATTTCAACTTAAATTTCAATACCTTTTCCCTCATTAATTTTATACAAATCATTTATTCATATTTCCAAAAACATTGAGTTGACACTTTTCACCTGTTGGCCACCAGTCATTTAACAGGTACTTTATAAAAATTGGATTTTATTAAAATTTAGACTTTATATCTTTTGAACTATTTACTTTTTATATACTATAAATGTCTTTACTGTTCCATCAATTTTGAAGACTTATAACGGTTTTTATAATTTTGACATTTCAATCCTCTATTTATTAAAGAATTTATGTATTTAAAACTTGATTTCGATCTAAAATATGTTTTATTTGGTTTTCTCATGGCCTAATTTGTGATTCAAAATGTGTTCTACAAACTCTACTATGATTTTTACATGTGAATTTCACCTTTTAATGTTTGACCTTATTATGAGTTTTTGCATATATTTCTTTATGTAGGTATCAAAATTTGCAAGATTTAATATCTAACTTTATATGCCACCTTTTATCCTTTCAACAAGTTGCTTTCGAAGCATTTTTACATTGTTCGTATTCTTAGGTTATCTCTATCTTATAATATGATTCCTTATTTATTTACAAATACTTTATTTTTTTACAATTTTGATTCCTGCCAATTCCTTTTTTGTTATATATGTATGCACTTTATTTACATTATCCCAATTATTGAACTATTCAATTTGCTAAAGTTTTTATATTATTTCATGTCTGTTTAAATCCATTACAATATATTATATATAGTATATAATATATATTGTCTTGCGTATAAAGGAATTGGTCAGATTGGTCGTAAAAAGCCGGTTTATTTTAAACAAATAATATTTACAATTCTGATTTTGAATAGTAAAATTCATTAAATTATGCAGTAAAAAATAAATGAAAATGTTATGGTTGATTATTGATTAATAAGAGTTTTCTTTTCCTTTACATAATTTCAAAAATAGTCAATACGGACAGTTCGTCTATAAACCAGTTGTGTCCATGTTCTGTACTTACCCACAATATCATCAAACACAGGATATTCAATTTAACACTCTAATCTTTTTGAAATGCACCAAATTTTGGGACCCACGAGATGTGGTCTTTATTTCTTAATCTATTACTTCATTACACTGGTATCAGAAAATTCATCAAGTAGATGACTGCCTTCCAAAAATAATTTCCGTTTATAACAAAGGGACCAACCTTAACTTTTGTCGGGATGATACAGCCGAAAACTTTTGCGCCCTTCTTCGATATAATAATAAAACTTTAGAACATTTGAACGAATAAATAAATAAATACCGAACTTTGTGAATTCGTTCCATTTTAAGCTATCTTCCGAAGCGGGATAATACTGGATGAGATAGAGAGACAAAGGTCGAATATATTGACCCTGGAAGTGGTTTCTCGGTCAGACCTTTAATTTAGATGTCAGCCTGGCCGTCTGTAACTAACTTAATTGGCTGCGCCTGAAAACTTTGGCTATCGAAACGGTTTCGTTGGAGTTTATGGATTTTGCATATTACAACGCATTGCTTTAGTTTGCTCTTATTTTGTGAGTTTTGGACGGCAAAGTTGAAACATAAATTTGTGTTATGTACTGTAAAATTTCTGTTAGAGTTCGTAGGAGTTGAGAACAAGATGTTGTACATGTAACTCTGTGTAGAAGAAAACTAGCTGAACTTTACGGAATATGTCATATCTACTTACAACCAGCGAATTTTGAAACCAAGCAAGTCCAGTTTATGAAATTAGCTCTCGTACGTTATCTAAATGAAAAACTTTTATTTATTTTTTGAAGCACAAATTTGACATTTCTCATCATACATCTATGCTTCGAACTTTAATATTTTCTAAAGCAGACAATTTACAGGTATGAGCTTTGACAATGCTGAATTTTTTATTTTCCTAGACTTGATAAGAAGTGTCGTGAATCAACTACATAAGTTGCAAATACACAGGGTGTTTTGTAGAAGGTTCACCGAACTTGGAGGGCTGATAGGTGGGCTCATGTGCTATATTATGTAGCTCATATAACATTTAGACAGCGAACAGTTTTTTTAAATTTAATATATTTCTTCTTAATTCACATATTTGTTCATATAAACTTTTGTAACTTTTTTATTTTTCACTGTATCTTCACCAAATAATCTTAAATCTAATCTAAGGTGTTTGTTTGCTCATCTGCATTCGATATCTGACACAAAAAATTGTTTGAAAAAATTATGTGTCGACAAATGGCGAGATTCCATAAAAAAGTCATTAAGTTAAACACTTTATCACATTACAAAAAAATAAGGTGCACTTCGAGAACTTCGAATGCTTACAAAAACTTCTCTACTTTAGCCTTTTTCCAGCAATATATTACACGTATTGGAAACTAATTAGTATCATAATAAAATTTGAGATTGTAACTTACAAGGTTAGAACTACAAAAAATAAATCAAACATCAAGTTGCAATAATTTGGTATAAATTTTGTTCAAACTGGCTTCCGCCTCTACAGATGCACTCGCGACACCACTGTTAAAAATTTCTATGGTAATTTTAAAAGAAATGTATTGGAAGCTAACAGGCAAAACATTTCATCAAAATTCAAATATGGTATAGTAATTATACAAAACTTTATTTTTGTAATTGTTTTAGAAAATTACAAAATAATTTTAGTAATACTACCAAAAAAATTTGAAGTTGGATTATCAATTTTACATTGCAAGTATTGTAATTTTACAATAAAAGCATATTTAGCAACTTGTGTATCATAAGAACAAGGTATTGCAATTTTACAAAACATATGATGTTCTACAAGTTAAATGAATTTGTTGAGCAGTTTTGTAATTTCACAAATTCTTTTAGACGTGTTTAATTCTTAAAAATACAATTATATTAAAAAAATTTACAACATTTTGATAAGTAATTTCACCCTAAGATAATGTGATTTTACAAACAATTTTTAATCAGGCCATTGGTTAAATTACAATAAAGTATTGTAATTTTACGAAAGCATATTATGTAGTCAATAAAGAATAGCTTCTAAAATTTACAGTAATCTGTGCTTATACTAAAGTACAAAGTAAATGGCTAATGTAAAATAACAATATTGTAACGTGAAATTAGTATACTAACTTAAATCATGCTTGGTTATATTACTATAACTATTTTGTAATATCACTGACGAAGAAAAGTTGTGCATAACTATTTCCAATTAAATTTTTATTTAAATATTTTGCCCATTAGTTTCCAATACAGTTTCCATAGAAATTTTCCATATTCTTTCAAAATATAATCTAACGATCTAATAAAAGTATACGCTATTACAATACATTATAAATATAATTATATATTTATGAGAGAAGATTTTTTTATATTTTATATTTAACTTAATGTATAGGTTATTCATTATTTAAATTAATAATCTATACACTGGCTCAGTTTGGGACTTGAGAAACTTAAGCATTATACACCTTCTTAATGGTAGACTTTGCCATTCCCAAAAAAAATGGAGCATTCGATGGAGGGTTTTTCATAAAAAAAATATTCAATAATGAATTGAAAATAACAATTTAAGATCACTCGTTTTATACAAAACAAAATAAATTTACAATTTCATCTATAAGAAAATAAAAAAGCAGTATATACAGGGTGTCCCAAAAGTCCCGGAACAGCATTTTATTTCGGCGGGAACGCATTTTAGAGAAAAATGTTTCAAACAAAACTTATAGGATTCGTCCCTGGCTATCGAATTGAGCTTGACCTTCAAGGTCATTTCAAGGTCAAGTCGATTTTTTTCAAATGGGACAACATATTTCTGACCTCGGAAATGGAAAGATCGGAAAATTTTACGTTCAAATATGTTCTTGACCATTTTTAAAACTTGACCTCTGGTGGTCAGTAAAGGTCAAGACAAGGTCAAGAACAACTTGACGTTGACCTTCGAGATCAGTTCAAGGTCAAATGGATTCTTTTATCTAAATGAGAAAAAATCGACTTGACCTTGAAATGACATTGAAGGTCAAGGTCAAGATCAAATTCAATGTCACAATTCGATAGCCAGGGACGAATCCTATAAGTTTTGTTTAAAACATTTTTCTCTAAAATGCGTTCCCACCGAGATAAAATGCCGTTCCGGGACATTTGGGACAACCTTACTGACCACCAGAGGTCAAGTTTTAAAAATGGTCAAGGACATAATTCAACGTAAAATTATCCGATCTTTCCATTTCCGAGGTCAGAAATATGTTGTCCCATTTGAAAAAATTGACTTCACCTTGAAATGACCTTGAAGGTCAAGGTCAAATTCAAGGTCACAATTCGATAGCCAGGGACGAATCCTATAATTTTATTTTTATATTTTCCATTTAATTCTCTAATTTGCCCCCCAAAATGAAAAGTAGAGGTTTCTCCTTAATTTTCCAGTAAACATCAGGTCAGAACCTATACCTCTAATTTGTTTCAAAACTTTACGTTTTATAGTTTCGGTGATAAGGGGGGGAATGGGTAAATTTTGGTATATTTTCGTTAATATCTTTTTAAACATATATTTTTTAAATATGAAAAAAATATATTTGTGTTCCTCAGAATGAGACCTTTCATTTGATATATCACATGATGCGTTTGAATTTCTTTTATTTTTAAATTTTTATTTAATTCTATAATTTGCCCCCCAAAATTAATATTAATGGTTTCTCCTTATTTTTCTTAAATTTTAGGTATATCAATATATGTGATATGTATAAATAAAATATTAAATTAAACATAACCAACAAATAAATGAGGTAATTTTTTTCTAATTGCATTCGAATAAATAGAACTCAATTGTTGCAATGTCAAAAAATGCTCTGTAGTACTTAAGAGATAATTGGAGCGTAACAAAAACTATAATAACTTCTTTATTTAGATTGTAAATCGACAATAGATTTTAACAAGACAAACGGACACTAAATCAATAAATTCTGTAACAAAATACAATCTAAACACAAATTAATAGAACCAGTGCCAGGCACATCTATTTTCTGTTTCGCTGGTGCAATTAAATTCTTTGTAAAATTGCGAACTTCGCCGGAGGAAACAGTAAAGTCCGTTTTCAATTAAAAAGTAAACTCTACAAGTAAACAATATTTGTAGCTTGTAATAATAAATGAAGGTATCTCGATTGGATGGCACACTACTTTGTCCTCGGGCTTAGGGGATACTTTAATTACGTCACCTCTGCTTGTTTCATTCAGATTTATCGCTAGAAAGTTTGTTGTTATTTATTTCCTTCGCAAAGTGATTTATCACGGCGCAAACTTTAAATTGAAATTTGTAGTTTAACCCTTTTTGAAGAGCCTCAGCAATTGTCGTGCGTATAGTACTAGCATAAAATCGCTGGAAATTGCTGTGTATATGGTGTTTATGTAAGCTTATAGTTAAAATATCCGGAGCTGTCAATAACGTTAAATGTAGCAGCTTATAAAAGATTTTGTGACTGTTAGATTCTGATTATTTATTTTATGTTTTCTTGGGAATAACACCACAATTGAAATAAAAAGCTGTATATTGATAGAAAATATCAAACGTTTTAAAGTCGATTCTGACTTCGTTGTCAATGGCTTTAAAATATATAATGGAAATGTAAATTGCAAAATTGAAAGTTTGATTTATGACATTTATGTTGACAATATTTTTTTGTTGTTTTTAAATATACAAGTAGCACAAAATTCTAAAGATCATGTATTAAGTTAAACAACTTTCAAGTTGGAAGAATTTGAAAGAGTTGTCTGTAGAATTTATAAGTGTCCTTCCTAGGTACTGCTTTGTTATAAGATAGCGCATTCGCCGCTGTTTCAGTGATCCCATTAACGTCATATGGGAAAACCTAGGAAAAACCTTATGAACTATCCCGGTACTGGGTTGTGCAAAAGGAGATGACCATTAATAATTTCTTCTTTAAGTGTCGGTAACCAGATATGATTAAATTCTACAGAAGTAAAAGCCATACAATAGTTTTGATTCAAAAGAATTAAGGCAGACTATTTTATTTCTCGATTTGTGTTATGTTGTTCTTTGTGGAGTATAGTTGAATTGTCAAATTGTATTTTATAGCCTAGGTCCCAAGCATGTTCAAAAATTTTTGATTTTTCAAATTGTCGTTTCATGATGTAATTCTTATGTTCATGTATTCGTACGTTTAATGGTCTCGATGTTTCTCTAATAAATGTATTGCACTCGCAAGGAATCTTGTATATGCAGTTTTTTGAGTTCTGAGTATTTTTGGTTGTATATACAGATATATATCCACATATTTAGAACTATATCATTCAACGTATGATAGCCGTTTCGAACCAGGAGTTCTCGTCAAATACGCTTCCTTGAATGACAAGTTCTAAAGTGAAATACTTGGATGTTATACACATCAGTAAGACAACAGTCAGTGTATTGAACCTATTAGATGTCGGTGACATCTACCGTTTATTGAGTAATTTAAGTATATGAAGGCATACTATGGTATAACATATCATCTGTCAAGAGTATGGTATATGTTATAGCATAGTATGCCTTCATATACTTAAATTACTCAATAGACGGTAGATGTCACCGACATCTATTAGGTTCAATACACTGACTATTGTTGGTTGGTTTTGTTTTCTATATTAGTGATTTCATAAGTGCTATAGAACAAACGGCAAATAAACGAAATTCTATTTATGATCAAGAATATAGAATAAAAAAATTTAATTCGAAAAACCTATAAATATTGAAAATAACCTCTCTAATAATGAATTATTTGCAATTACAAATTTAAAAAATGACCATGCTATAAAAATTTCTCCTGCTGACAAAGGTAATGCAACAGTAATTTTAAATAAAACTGATTACGATGACAAAATTCAAAATATAATAACCCAAGGACAATACACCAAACTAACCAAAGATCCAACAAGCTCAATACAAAACAAAATATACCGTTTACTGTACAACCACAAACATGAATTCACAGAACAAGAATGTAAAGCACTCACCCCACACTATCCAAAACCACCACATTTCTATGGGTTACCGAAAATTCATAAACCTAATATTCCTTTAAGACTAATTATCAGTTCTATAAATTCTCCATGTACTGAACTTTCAAAATTTCTTTTAAACATTATTCGTCCTCTTACAGGAAGTTCAGTCTCACATCTAAAAAACAGTGCACATTTCTTGGAAAAACTGTCTCATATAGAATACAAAAATACCTTTACAATAGCAAGTTTTGATATAGTAAATCTTTATAACAATCTTCCTGTTTCCAGGGGAACGGGACTCTTATTAAACTAACGAACTCAGTTATCAGTTGAAACAATAATGGAACTACTAACATATAGTACCAAAACTACATACTTTCAATTAAACGATGACTTTTACCAACAAGATTTTGGCATGGCCATGGGTTTTTGTCTCTCACCAGCATTAAGTAACATATTTATGAAAACATTTGAATAGCAACTAATTTTATCAAAAGAAAATAAACCTTTAATTTGGTGGCGTTACTTTGACGACATTTTCGTAATTTGGGAACACAGACTTGAGGATCTAGATAAATTATTAATTGACATAAATAACAAAGAACCAACTATCACATTCACTCTAGAAATTGAACAAAATAACAAACTGTCTTTTCTAGACATATTAATAGCAAAAACAGAATCTTCATTCGAAACAGAAGTTTATAGAAATCTTACTCACACTAACAGATACATAAATTTCAATTCAAATCATCCGAATACAGTGAAGAAAGGTGTTATTAAGTCATTATATGATAGAACAAAGATCAACTTTTCTAATAATAATAAATTCAACAAAGAAAAAACTATTATAAAAAATGTTCTCACTGGAAACAATTACCCAACAAAATTTATTAACAAAGAGTTAAACAGACTTGAACAGAGAACAAACCTCCCGAATCAACCCAGAACTTCTCTTATTAAGACTGCTACTCAGGACAACCACATTACACTTACAAGTATACCATACATACAGGGTCTGTCAGAAAGATTGAAAAGAGTGGGCAACAGAATTAATGTTAAAACTAGATTCCTTGCGAATGCAATAAATTTTATATTGGAGAAACATCGGGACCATTAAACGTACGAATAAATGAACATAAGAATTACGTAAAGAAACGACAATTTGAAAAATCGAAAATTTATGAACATGCATGGGCCTAGGCCATAAAATACAATTTTACAATTCAACTATAGTTAACTAAAAATAAAAAAGTCTGCCTTAATTCTTTTGAATGAAGACGATTGTAACGCTTCTATTTCTGTAGAATTCAATCGTATCTGGTGACCGCCAATTAAGAAATAAATTATTAATGGTCATCTCCTTTTGAATAAGCCAGTATCGGGATAGTTCATAAGGATTTTCCTAGGTTTTTATTTTAAAGCCATTGACAACGAAGTGAGAATCAACTTTGAAACGTTTGGTACTGGCTTTCAATATACAGCTTTTTATTTCAATTGTGGTGTTATTCCCAAGGAAACATAAAAATAATCAAGAACATGGCACAAATAACATTTAGAAGACTGTTGGATTCTGCTATAGAATAGATTTGGAAAATAGGAAAAGACTTTTTTATCACACTTAAGGAGAAATTAATTATTTAAAGAAATTAAGAAACAAATTATTTGCTGCTTTAGTTATTTATATTATATAACATTAATTCCTTAAATAACCTTCCATTTTGTTTGGCCTGTAGATAATGTATAGCACATAAATAGTAGAGCATGAAAGAAGCTCCAAAAAGGATTCTATCCAAAGTTTTATATACCCTCAAATAGCCGAGTTATTGTCAAAACACAATTTTACCCTTTTATTCAAGATGACAGAAAACCCATATAGGAAATCTTGGTCGACAATTTCAAGTTAAGCTTTTCTATGCACCCCCACGTCATATCATATTTGCATTTCCAAATGTATACCTATAATGACTGGAGTATATTTTAAAACAATAATTCTGACTAAACAATCCTCTAAAACTCTAAAGTTTTTTCTACTTTATTAAGCAATATGCGCGAAGTGCTCAATGGAAGACGATAAATATTTATCTGGAGCTGTCAAAAGTAAAACTGAAGTTCACTAGTGAGCGAGACTGTCTCTGGCACTTTCTCTATTTCTGGATTAATTTTGCTGAAATATAAATAAAAGTTGTGATGGCGTAAACCGAAAATTTTGTTTTATCTAAACGAATTTCAACACCTGTCAAATAATCCGACTTCACAAAGCAATAAAGTGATTAAGGAAAGTTCAAAATCCAGACATCAGTCTGTGACGTAACGTGAAGTTGAAAGAGAGTCGGAGACTGAAATTCCATTTCTGAGTTAAAGGGTTTTGTCTAATGGCTGTGACATTAAGGAATTAAGGGTTAATAATTTTAATCAGATTCGTCACCTCTTCATTATGCCAATTAAAATTAATGGAGATTAATTTCTTGTAATGAACTTATTACCATAATACTAAAGACAATGTTTCTAAATATATATTAATTCAGATCCATTTTACAATTTTGTAGTAGTTTATATTATTATTCTGTGATATTGAACTATATTAAAATACAAAGTCTTGAGACATAGATTCTTTTGGGGTTTAAACACATTTTTAGCAAATAGTTTGGGGATATTAGGTGTATAGGAGCGTTTCGACCTCATCTGAGGCAGACGACTTCAGCAGCGCAGGTGTAGGTAGCATGCAGTATAATTTGAACGCCCAACCTGAAATCACCAGAACAGCTGACTTAGGAGAAGTGTATGATAACAAGATCGTTGAGCGGTGGATCACTGATATTTAATCTTATCGGTGGGAAAGGGCGTGTCATCATTGACCAATGTTATTCGAGGGGCGGGGACTGCACGTTTCACCGACGGTTTGTACTTTGGTTTTACACGTTAGAGGGCGGAAAATAAATTTCTTAGAGTTTCTTCCCCTGGAGATGACAATGACAGTGGGAGATGGTATGTAGGTATTGTATAACATGATTTGCTGAAAGTAGTACGTACAGGTTTACAACAGTTGTTGTAACAATGAGCTTGTGTTCAGAAATACCAGTGTTGACACTTCGCTGAATGATGCCGATATATCCAATACCGTAAAGACAAGGTAGCCTGTGAAGTCCTTATATTGACAGTTGGTCACTGTGATCTTCAGGTAATCATGGTGAGTGGTTTTCAAAACAATTTTATCAACTGCCAGTTATTATATTTTTAAAATATGGCAAGTGAGCTATCCCTATAGTTTCAAGTGATTGATGATCATTTGTCTGATTGGATTTTCGTACTGATTTAAAGGAACTACTTGTATGATATGCCTAATTTCCATTCGTCTCGAATACACGAACTGAGTAGAACAGTTTATCATTCATTTGGCGTGTTTTACAGATTCTAGGTCCTGGGTGCAAGAGAATCATGGGTGGAGAAATTAAGCTTGTGACCCACATGATTTAAGTGCTGAAGTAATGTAACTTCTCGAAGAGAATATAATTAAAATAATAACAGATTATGCTAAATGATTAAGGAAATGAGAGCGGAAATGTACTGATCATAGGTGTATCAGCTTCAATATATACGAGGGCTGCCTTTTATATTTCGGGATTAGAGAACAAAAACAAATATTAATCATCGAAAATCGCTTTATTGTTTTTCAAAATATTCCCCATGAGGATCTATACAGTTTTGCATGCGTTTGAACCAATTGTCGAAGCACTATTTCCACTCTGATTGAGGTATCTCCAAAAAATGCATTCTGAACGCAGCAACCGCTTCTTCAGGTGTAGAAAAACGTTGACCTCTCAGTTTGTTTTTTACGTACGGGAATGAAAAGAAGTCATTTGGTGACAAGTCAGGACTATACGGCGAATGACTCATCAAATCGATGTTTTGAGGGGTCAAAAATGCAGTTGTTTCAGCCCATGTGTGAGAGCTCGCATTGTCGTGGTGAAGAGTGATCCGTCTTTGGCGGTTGGTTTTCCTCATTTCTGGGAAGACAACTGGCAAACAAATGGTTTTGTACCACTCAGAATTGACTGTTCTGCGTTGTTCTGGTGGTACGGTTGCGACATGTCCAGTTTTTCCGATCATTTGCTTGGAAGTGCTTCGTGCGCGAACAACTTTTGTTGGATTCGACTCATCTTGAAACACCCATACAGTCGACTGCTGTTTACTTTCGGGCTCATACGGGTAAATCCACGATTCATCACCTGTCACTATGTCATAAACGTGTTTTGAAGCACCGCGATCATATTTTTTGAGCTTTTCTTTCGACCAATCGACACGAGCCTTTTTTTGAACAATTGACAAATTGTGTGGGATCCAACGCGAACAAATTTTTTTGACATTCAAATGTTTATGCAATATTGAATGTATGCTGGTCCCACTAATGTGTAAGGTTGACTCAATCTCACGATAGGTCAGATGACGATCTTGCAATGTCAGTTCGCGCACAGCATCAATGGTTTCCGGAACAACAACTGTTTTTGGACGACCTTCGCGAAATTCGTCTTGGAGTGAACTAAGACCTCGATTGAATTCACCATACCATCGATAAACAGTGGTCCTTGATGGAGTTTCATCGCCAAAAATTAAATTAAGTTCATCCTGCAGTCTTGCTGACTTAATCCACGTCGAAAGTTGTAAAAAATAATCGCACGAAAATGTTCACGATTTAATTCCATTTTTTGGCCGAGATGAATCCTTTAAGTTACTGTAAACAACACAAAGCGCTTGCTCTTCACAACGTTCTGAGTACGTATAACCTCAAAAATGTCAAACTTCACGATAGAGCTGTCAGTTGTCAGATTGCAACACTAGGATTGTCCAATCCCGAAATATAAAAGGCAGCCCTCGTATATACTGATTCCCAATCTACAATACACTTGAATTGCCTCTTAAAGTACCTAGAAACTAGGAAAGTATTTATGTTTTTTACCTTGCAGTTTACTTCTAAAGGGCATTTGATAGAGAACGGCAGAACAAATTGCTGGAAACACCAGAAAGAGACTGTAATGACATTAAAATAGTAATCTTACGGAAGAAATTGCTTAGCGTCCAACAGCGACATATTCAGATTAAATTTTACATATATGTATTATGTGAGATATGCAGACGATACCTTAATCATAAACAGTTAGCCACAATGACCATTAATAAATAAAATGCTAGCATATTCACATTGCTAAGTCTAAATTTTAGGGAAGTAACATTTAAACTCTCACAAGCTCTTGACGTATATTGTTTCTAGTTGGCAATCTTCGTCAGTTGCGCTAACTTAAAAGAGTGAAGTTCCAAAAAATGATTTTGGTGTTTGATCAAATTTCGAGAAATAAAGGATAACTAATACGAGTTCTGTTTGACGACTCCTCGATACTTAGAATACTCTCTTCGAGGTGTCATACTTTTGTACGCGTTAATATATCCCTACTAATTTTATAAATGTGTATGTAAGTTTGTTTGTTTAGCTTTCACGCCAAAACTACTCAACTGATTATGATCAAACTTTGTACACACATTCATAGAGGTATATTTATTAAAAATATATATTTATTTATTTAAGTAAATTATTTCAATAAAGCACGATATTTATTTAAAGGTTTTAACGCGAGCGAAGTCGCGAGTAAAAACTGGTATAATATAAATTGTTTCTGGTCGGGAACTTTCATCAGTTTCGCTTCCCAAAATAGAATATCGTATTGAGCAAATATATCGTTAAATTTGTAGATGCAAGATGTAATAGTCTATATCTATGATTTCACAGGAAACTAGCACACAGAGGTTCGGAGTCCGGAGCCGTTCAAAATTTGGAACCTCTCGTATGTTAGTTTCACCGAAAATCCTCTATGTCGATCATTACATCTCGGGTCTACAAAACCAAGAATTAGCGTTGACAGGTCTCCACATCTGATGATGTCTTACGTTCAAAGTTGTAAAATTAAAAAAAAAACATCAAAAAGAAAACAAGACTTTATATAGATTATAGAATAGAGTCAAAGCAGTTATTTATAGGAAATCATTTAAATAAATATTCGATTTTTTATGGTCGACGGAATCTGTAAATATCTATGAAGTCATTGTAAAATAATTTTAAATATATTTGCTTCAAGTAATATAGAATCCTGTTAACTACCTGGATTTGTTTGAATATTTGTTATACTTTTACGTCTTTCACACAAAAGTGGATAAGTACATAAACAAGTGACCCTTTTACGTTCACTAATTTTGTTTCGTTTTCCGAAACTTTATTTCCTTCATTCTTCCCGCCGTGTAATTATTTTCCCAAGCTTTACAAAGGCATACAACTTGAAGCAGAACAACGTAAAAATATGTTGACAAAAATAGAACACGCATTTTTCATTTAATATATTCTGCAAATCCGTTATTTAAAATTTCATGAAATCATGAATACGAGATGATGGCTGTGCATTCAGTCCGCCTGCTTTTGAATTAATGAAACTGTATGGTTTCTTTATTAAATTACTCTCTCACAAGGACGTTTAATTCCACAGAAATTCAATCCAACTAGGGTAAGTACTATTGACAATCTTACCAACTTTGAAATGCAATCGAAAGATAGAACATGCATTAATGAAATGTACCTTATAACATTTTCAAAGTAGAAATTTAAAAAAAGAGACAAGTAAATGATAGTTTTACTATGTATGGTATTTGTTATTTGAGCAAAATTTAGGATTATTGCTTTTTTGAATTTATAGCATGTTTAAAGATACAAATTTAACGAGATTTTTAAGTCACAAACCAGCTTCAATCTCACCGACAAGTTTTTGCTGTTCCCAGTTGTTTTCTTTATATCTATAATAAAACTGTAACAAGAAAGTGTTTACATGAAACTGAAAGCTCATGAAAAAAATTACTAGGTAGGGTTTGATACAATTTGGTACTTTATCACCCCAGTTAATATATGGAATACGCATCACAAAAAAATACCAGATCTATCTGGTGTTAACACAGTAGGCAGTACAGAAAACAACTCATTTTGTTAAGTAAGCAGAGGAAAAATGAGTAAATGTAAACCACCTTATCCATTTAAATGTTGTGTGTCAGTGTTAAAAAGGCAAAAATGTCAAAAATGTCAAAAAACGTCAAAAATGTCAAAGATTTTAAAAGTTTAAAAAATATCTAATATATCAAGCATATCAAAATTTTCAACAGTTAGAAAATATTAAAAATGTCATAAATGTCAAAAATGACAAAAATGTCAAAATTGCCAAAATTGTCAAGAATGTCAAAAATGTAAAAAAATGTCAAAAATCCCAAACGTCAAAAATGTAAAAAATGTCATAAATGTCAAAAATGTCAAAGATGTCAAAAATGTAAAAAATTTCAAAAATGTCAAAATGTTAAAAATGTCCAAAATGACAAAAATGTCTGATATGTCAGAAATGTTAAAAATATAAATATCAAAAATGGCTAAAATGTCGAAAATGTCAAAAATGTCAAAAATATTAAAAATGTAAAAATGTGAAAAATGCCAAAAATGTCAAAAATGTCATAAATGACAAAAATGTCAAAAATGTCAAAATTTTCAAAAATCTCAAAAATGCCAAAAAGTCAAAAATGTCAAAATTGTAAAAAATGTCAAAAATGGCAAAAATGTCATAAATCTCAAATAGATAAGAATATCCAAAATTTCAAAAATAGAAAGTACATAGGGTACCTGCTGCTATTGTCACGCTAAAGTTATTACATTGCCGTCCTATACTACCAAGGCTGTATCAAAATATATTTTGTGTAAGAGATAAGTAACACAGACGTTTTCTTGTTGCAAATTTGATTTATGACATTTAAAATTTTAAATGTCATAAATCAAATTTTCATTTTACAATCTACATCAATAAATATAAAGCCATTGACAACGAAGTCAGAATAGACTTTGAAACGTTTGGTATTCCTGCAATATACGTAGTTTTATTTCTATTGTGGTGTTATTGCCCAAAAAACATAAAAGTAATCAAGAATATGCCTTAAACAACGTTTAGAAGACAACATATATATTGTCTTGCGTACAAGAGAATGACACCTCGAAGAGAGTATTCAAGACTTTTTTTATTCTGCAGAACAGTTTTTTTTATTTTTTTAAACGATACGTTTCTAATAGTATTAATAGAATACCCAAAATACATTGACACATCTAAATATACTCGTAGTATAGATCTAGGAATGAAATTACTATGTTCGAAAAGGACTTTAAATGGTTTAATCGAATAGTTGATTTCAACTAGTTCTTTGTATTATATATGTTATTATTTTATAACTGAACATTAATAGTTCCATTTGAACGTAATTGGTATCTACATAACCCATCTAATTTCATCTATATATGACATACAACATACATTCTACGAAAAAGCTATTCCTGTTCCATTTCAGAAAAATCCCCATTACCAAACATATTGCCAGTGCAACTTTACATCATATAAAGTACTGAACATGGAGCATTCGATGAAATTGTGCACATCTCTTCTGAAAACAAGCAATAACGATGTTTGAATGAAATTGGCAGGTATATGTTCTATTCTCGTTGAAAGGCAGCAGTGATTTGTATTCTGTGCTTGCAACGTTATTGCAGATGGAATTCCAAGAATGTCGTACTTTAGGGAATGGATTAGGAAATAACGTTCGTTGTGTTGCAATTTTTATACAGGAAGAACTGATAATTTCATTTGAAGATTCTTACCGAGGATTCTTTAGTAAATCTAAAGCTGTTACTCTCTCACTCGTAGGTGAGAAATTATACCGCACAAGCAAACATTCATAGCAATGATAATATACAGTGACACCATTAAAGACAATTATTAATAGATCTAGATAAAATTTGATTTAAATGGAGCTGCCCGTATATTATTACATATTTGGATTCCTCTGTCATTTTTTTGAGACTTTGTTCATCAACATGTTACCTAAAATGCACCGTTTAGGAGTTATTCAAAATTTTGTCAAAATGTTGGCATCTATAAAAAGGTGTATATTAAAGCTGTCTGGTATCATAGGAGGCTTTAATTGAGGGAAATTATTGGCCACCCTTCATATTCCCAATAGCCAGAATGACAATGATAAGGTCTTTTTATTGTGCCAGATACTGTCAGTACAATATGAAACGTTTTGCCATGAATAACTTGATTTTTTTAAATAGGACCCCCATATTTTTCTCCTTGTCTGTTATCTCATTTAATTTCCTTTCGACCGATATAAGATTATAAGTATTTGTCTCTAACAGTTTCTTCAGAAACCAATAAATCAAAATGATCAATGCTTTTTATGTGATTTCTTAGTATTCATAAAATATTATTACTTTGTATCTATCACGACCCATCACCCTCCCTGGCGGCATATTTTAAAAATAAATATCAGTTTAACCACAATATCCCGTCCATACACTACTGGCCCACCCTGTATGAAAAACTCTAGAGTTACTGTTTTCAGTACTAAAACTACACCAAACTGTGTAGTTTGGTTAGGTTAGGTTAGGTTAGGTTAGGACGTCGGTTAAGCACTGGGTTAAATCGTGTGATTTAACCCAGTGTTTAACCGACTTCCAAAAAGGAGGAGGTTATCAATTCGTAGACCGATTTTTTTTATGTAAGCATATGTAGTAAGATTATTCGAGTTATAGGGTGGTGGGTCCAAAAATGTTAGAAGCAGTTGGATATACGCATATAACTTACATATAATGTGGAGTGGAATTATAGTTATACAAGGTGGTCAAAAAAATTATATAGTGTGAAACATAAGTAGTAAGTAAAATTATAGGTGATTTAGGCAATAGAAAAATAGAAACAGTTAATGGGTGGAGAAGAGTAATAATTATACAGGGTAGTGGCAACATCATGTTGAGTTGAATTATAGTTATACAGGGTAGATAGTTTATATTAAGTGACCAATACACAGAAACGTATACAGGGAGGTTACAATATAGGGTGAAAGAGAGTTACATTTATAGTAACTTGTCCAAATAATAAACAGTTAAACAAATGTGTTGATAATATAGAAACAAATTCAAATTAGCGAGAGAGGGAGACAAGAATACGCTATAATAATCAATAGAATTGTACCCTACATCAGATAAAAAAAGTATACATGTCGGAAATAGTTACTGATTACGCACGGTTTCTAAACGGTTTTTATTTTAAGCCAGTTGAAGTCGGTTCTTTTTTAAATATAAATTATTCTATAAGTGTAGCATATTTCTTTAAAATACAGGTGAAACTACGAAACTAGGCGATACCAAGATAAACAAAATATTGTAACAAATATTCAAAATACCTCTAAACTGAAATATCTTTTTATTCAATCTTAGGTGTATTTGTAATTTAATTTTAAAACTTCAATAAACAGTTCCATGTTTTTGTTTGGTTAGTGAAGCCAGATAAACTGTTTAGTATCAACATATGAAACTTCATAAACGTTTTGAATGGAAATTTATCTATTGGTGACTGAATTCGGAAGCAATTTTAATTATTTGGACACAACTATAGTTTTTAAAATGTCCTGAAGTATATCTACTGTATTTACTGTTAAGCTTATTTTAAACTCACTTACTACTTTTTCAAGTATTAGTTCATTCTCTTCTAATGTCGTATAAACTCCCAAGTGCTTCGTCGTTGTTAACTTGTGAAATTCGATACCGAAACCTTCCGTAACTGTTACAGAAATGTTTGTCATCCGATTAGGATGTTAATACGACAAAAGACTATAAAAGCTCGTTTTTTGTATTCTCATTGCTCCGCCTAATCCGTGTTACGAATCTTAAACTATCACACCTATTAAGTGATATCTTTGCTTTCCAGGCACGAATTTGCTGAACATAAACATTACAAAAAGCAATATTTGCTTTCAGTCGTAATGCAAGATGATTTATCTCTATATTCAACCGAAGTGTTGCCACTCTAAGTACTTTTATAGCAGAAAGCATTTAGTTTATTCAATGTGAAAGCCAGTAAAATAAATTTGATTACCTCTAGAAGATTCACAATTTTTTTCTCTCTAAAAGCTATTATTAAGAGCCTGTGTTTAAATTCACAGAGAAAAAGGTTGTAACTTCACAATAATTCTCATGAAAGTACAAATTGATAAAAATTAAAAATCTTGAAATTGAAAAAAATATCAAGATTCCTTATTCAAAAAAAATCAATTAATTTTTGTAAAGTATTAGCATCTATATGCAATAGGCAAAGACAAAACAATAAGGTACCATTTTCTCCTCTGTCTCTCAACCGATTTTCTTCATTTTTATTTTCTTTAGTAGCAAGTGACGACCTTCAGTGCAGAATGCTAATATTAATTTATAATATTGGTTCATTCAGTAAATAAAATATAATAAAAATTCATTATTTATGTCCATACTGTCAACGCCAAACAACTGACAGTGCCGCCGCCGCCAGACGGTCAAAACTCAAAGCATAGAGTAATTATATTTGGAGGGAGCAATTGTTAAATGCTGTAATGTTTTTAGAGCATGTACCTCTGGAAGTGGCATACAAGCGTTGTTAGTGTTTAGTGGTAAAATAGTTAAAGTAGTAGACCAGTATTGAATTTTCGGACGCGTTGCAGTAACTTTCATATTAAATATTCTGTTTTTAATGAGAATTTAATTATTTGATTAATATATTATTATCACAACTTTCTCGAAGGTGTTGTTTAAAAAATTGTCAGAAAGCGGACAATAGAGAATGTATTAAGTATTTAACTTCTCCTAGGGTCCTCTCTTTTGTTTAATATTCCTGAACTTGATTGAAACCGCAAATGACGAAAACTTCTAGGTTGCAAAGAACAATCTTCCAATTATTATATGGAATATTTTGCCAGGAGCGGTTCTAGCCAAAAATTTTGGGGAGTCATTCATTTGTCAAAAATATTTCGAATACCGATATTTGATTACATTTTTTTTATTGCAATGGATTTGTCAATATGAGTGAATAATTTTGGTCTTTACACGTACTTCTCCGATTTCTCCACAACTCTGTTTCTTATAAAATTATACTTTGGTAAAGTGTGCCAACTAAGGGTTCCGTGCCACTTTTGAGATACCATGGGAGAATGAGTAATTTTAGTATATTTCTAAATATATTTGTGTTTCTCCGAATGAACTTTTCCTTTTGTTATATTATATGATGCGTTTGATTTTTTTAATTTCTTTTTATTCTTCATTTAATTCTATAATTTTTTTCCATAGTCTCGGAGATAATAATGGTCGATTTTGTCAAGATAGCCAAACCAAAGCTTCAAATAATCAGACATTAGTTGTAGGTTTAGATTGCTGTAATGTTAACTTGTGGTATATAGAAAGTGAAATAAAAGCATGCGGACACCGACAACAAATGGTTTTTCATGGAACAAAACAGCAAGTTCATATTACGTTTCTAGTTTCGGTTGCATACTGCTATTTCAGATAAGGAATTCAGTTTACTTTGGATATCAAAAGAAAACGGAGTTCTCAAGATATCGTCTTTCCATGCACTTGAAAGTTCTCAAAACTTGATATTTCTCACTTGAGACTGGAAAGCACCGAATATAAGGCACTTCTGGTGTAGAAATTCAAACTGCAGCGCAGCTCTTTTAAAATATATATTTTTACATCTGCGGACTTTACTTATCTTCCTCATAACACCTTGTACAAATGAGTATATTATGTTAAATATAATTTAGAAAAAATATTATATAGAAAATAGAAATCAAACCAACTGGTCATTTTTACTACAATTTCCTGCTATTTTATCCATTTTGCCTTTTAAATTCGGCTTTAACTTGGCTTATTAGGATTATTAAAATGTTTTCTGTTGCAATTTATAGTTCTTCACTTTTAACCCTTCTTAAACTAAAAAGCACGCTGTGGTCTTTCTACACTCCAAGTACCAATATGAGCATATTTGTAAAGTTTCAGTAACTTTTTAGGCCTTGACTCTTTGTTTGAGGTTACATATGCTTCAAGTTAATATTACTGTACATAGACTAGTAAATAGAAAAATGGCTGGTAGTATGGTAAAGAGTTCTTCACAAAAAAATTAAAACAGTGCAAACTTTTTTTAAAATTTAGTATACGCGCCACTAATAATACTAATAATTTTGAAATTTACTATTATTTTAACTTCCTTCTACGCATGCAATGAATGAAGATCAAAATGTCATCCACAGGAATTGTTTCCTGTATGTACTCACATGTTGCAACAACTTCTACTAAATTTTCGAGTTGGTAACCATAGGTCTAAGTTGTTTTATTAGCCAGTCATGTAAGTATTTTATATAGGACAAATTATTACCATTGGTTCTACGATTGATACAAAACTGGTGACACTACCATCCAAAATCGTAGTTATATGTACCTTGCCGTAGTTATACTACTCCTCTATCATCTCCACAGAACCATCAAAACTTAGATCAGAGCAAACCAAAACAAACCAAAATACAACCTGATTTATAACTTATTCTTTTCCCGATATTGCACTCATAACATTGCTGCAGACTTATCTTCATTGAGTTCTCAGAGAACAAGATATAGGTCTACAATAATTCAGTTAAGTCCTCTAAGGTTTCATCAACAATAAAAACGACCATGATCAACAGTACTACTGCTATAAAGCCCACTATGTTGAGACCATATAAGATCCAGCAGAGTGGAGAATTAAAGATTAACCTTTTTAGAAATCCAGAAGGGTATGAATTTTTTACGAAAAGTTGGTACAGGATATGTAAGTTCTGTTCCCTTAGAGAATGATGGCTGATTTGACATATCCGTGTTTTCATTCGAATAATCAAATTGATTTTTATCTTCGTGGGATGATTTGAGTGGTAGTTTAGATATCTACCGGAACTTAATGGTTTTCTTTATCAGTATATTTTCAGGTAATTATCAGAGCCCCTTATTAATTTTGTATCTAAAAATTAAATCAAATTTATTGTACTCTATCGAATGCTATCAAACTACCTATGTTGGGCAAACATCTAGAAGCCTCAACAGCAGAATAGTTTCACATACGAATGATATCAGACTTGGCAAAAAAAATGTGCTCTTGCAATACACTGCATCAACAACAATCACACTGCCGATTTACAGTACAGTATTCGAGTAACTAGAAGCGAAAGCAGAAGGCTACGAGAATTATGCGAACCGACCTGAAGAGGGCAGATGTGACTCTGCCGAAACGTCATCATTTTTCCATCGATCCCGGCAGGGATGAGTTATCAACTACGCGGATGAATTCCCGGAAACCAGCTAATACATTTAGTGCCCGCGAAAATTTAATAACATATATATATATATATATATATATATATATACATTCATAAAACACACCTTGCTAGTAAATTTGTCAAATTTTCCTACCTTCGAATCCTGAACTCACAGAAATCGTTGTACGAAATATTAATGAGAAATAAACTGAAGCAACGCGAGCTCCATTAATTAAACCAATTCAAGTTAAGCATTAGTTTGAAATCCGGATGTATTTTGACGTGTGATTCATTTAGTAGTAGCGATACGTTATTACTTGTTACATTTTACATGAAACTCGTGGAAATTGTGACTTTTAGAGAGCTTATGATTAATATTCTAACGACATATAACCGAACGGTATTAATGAATGATTACCTAGTTTGGTAAAAATTGACAAAACCAATGCCAATTGCGTTAGTTCAGTGTTTACGTGAATTTTATGATTTTGGTAGAACTCTATGTACTTTTAATTAGTATAATCTTCATCAGGGAATTTGTTTGGGTTTGAAGTTTGAATGCTAATTATCTTGAGGATAATAAAATATTTTTGTGCAATATTCGTTAGCAAAAAACCTTAAAAAGCTGAAATAGTGAACTGGATTAATTTCCAAGTTAGCTGCTGACTATTAACACATGCGCGGTTTCAACTTGAAAAATGAAAAAGAAACAAATCTACTTTTCGTTATTCTTCAAAATACTATTTTTTGCTTTAAAACCATCAACACAGTTAATCGATAAAATGTGAGTTAATCACGAGACAATGTTGCTGATTTTTTTTTTAATCGAACTTTTACTCATGTTAAGAGTTGGCCTCGTGTGTACTGAAAGGAGTGGGTTGAAGTATAACCCCGCACATTCCTTATGGAAAGTGGCCCCCGTGGATTTGGCTGAAATTTTGATATTTTGTAGATCTCAACAAAATGAACAAATGTCTTTATGGCCGCAAAGTCCGATGACTGATGGTTTTCAAGTTATGGTTACTTTATTGGAAACATCATATGTCTGAAGGGGTCCGGGTAAAAGTTATTTCAACTCTTTGAAAATTTTGAC
Source organism: Octodonta nipae (assembly GCA_034190945.1). Lineage (NCBI taxonomy): Eukaryota > Metazoa > Arthropoda > Insecta > Coleoptera > Chrysomelidae > Octodonta > Octodonta nipae. The sequence continues at coordinate 9,174,513 of CM067218.1, forward strand.
AGATCCAGCTCTTCACAAAATATTATCTTTGTAGAAGCAAATAGGGCCGGATCAAAAATTACCAAAATGTGCCTTAATAAAACATAAAACAACCTAAATCGTTAAAAAGTGTTAAAAAAAAGAAGAGCTCTGAGATTGGTACTGAATCCGAATATCCTATAACTCATTTTTTCAAATGGCAACTCCATTTTTCCCCAAATCCAATGGAATCGAGGCCAAAACGTAGGAGTTTACGCTTACAAGACTAAATGAAACAGTTTTTATATATACTTCGAAAAATTAAAATTTCCGTGTAATTATTAGAGATATATGAATTATTAGTAGGCTTTTTTGAGGGAAACCGTCAAGAGACGTGTATATACATTACTTTACTTTCTTAACCATTTATGTACAATTTGATATGGTTATAAAAAAAGTATGTGAAACCTTCCCATTGCAATCTCCACATAGACCAAAGCATATTCATAACCCTATGACGTAGATCATTTCCTGGCAATCTACCTTAATTGTTAGCGGTGCAGCATTGACAATATTTATTATTCGACTCCGAGTGATATCGGGAGAACGAGGGGGCCGTCGATGAGGTCCATTATTCTCTATCCAACGATCTTCAAAATAATTGTCTAAAAAGTTATTCACAAGTGCAATATTATGAGGTCGTGTTGAGACCATAGCTAATTCTGTCAACTCAATGGATGTAAACCATTTTGTAAAATTTCGAGATATTTCTCACCTAAAAATAATGTGTGGATTAGCATCACGCCAGTAAAGTGGTTGACTATTCCATAAATTTTGCCTCATCCGTCCAAATCATTTTGTGTAGAAAATGTTCGTCTTCCTGAATTTTGATTAATATGAACTCGAAAGATCATTCCGTCTTTGAGCGTCACCTGCTCTTAAATTCTAAACTAATGAGAATGCAAACGGATAGTTCTCATGTTTTTTAGGATTTAGATTAGAACTAATCACAGATATTTCCACATCTCTTTCTGCATCTACTGAGGAATTTTCTGGATATGCTCTTAGGCATACGAAGACTGTAACTTAATTCTCTTTATTATCTACGACAGATTTCCATTTTTCTTGCTTTTTCACAAACTGTTCGTCTGTTTTGCAACTGTGAATGAGTCCCGTCAGCGTGTCATGAGTGGGTGTTGGTCTATCCGAGTATCGCGAACGGAACTTAGTTACTAAATCCTAAACGGGACATAATAAATGCTTTCCATATACTTGTGCTTTAACACCAAATTATTAGCAAATATTGTTTGTTGACACTTCAGCATTTGTTTCTTGTAGATTCGTTTAAAAAAGTCTAGTGATAATTCAGATATCTCTCATAACCACAAAAATCCTTTAATATAGGTATGGGTATTCAAACATACAATCCATTTGAACAAAATGAGTTAAGATTATTTTCGAGAGAGCAGAATTTCAGGCCAATTTCTGAATACTCCATATATACTTTTGAAAAGTTTCCAAAGATTTAGGAAGCTTTAGGTTTTATTCAGGCAAATTCTGTTAATTTTTGACCTGGCCCTCTTTGTTTCCAAAAAAACATTTTTTAAAAAGCTGCATCTTTCAAAAGTTTCAAAAAGTTTAAATAACTTTCAACTGGAGCTCTTCAGACATACAATATTTTTATTTTTAAATTCATAGTGGATTATAAATAAGCTTTAAAAAAGGGTGTTCCATTTATAAAAACGAAGTTTGGGTACACTTTTGGTAGAACCGGAAGTCGCAGATAACTGGAATTACTTTAACTGAAACTAGCTAGTCCAAGTAGTTTCTGATATACATATCGATACAACTCATCGTGGAATACCCTGACATTAAATATAAAATTAACCATAACTTGAAAACTATCGGTCATCGGACTTTGCGGCCATCAAGACATTTGTTCATTTCATTGAAATCTACAAAATAGGTAAATTTCAGCCAAATTCACCGGGGGCCTCTTTCCATAAGGAATTTGCGGGGTCTTTTTTACAAATCCCGTGTCGTAATAGTTTTCTTTAATTTTAACATTTCGATAAGATATAACGGCTAGTCAAACGTCTTTAAACAATCTCGTTAAATAAATAAACACGCTCAATAAATTTGTACATTTTAAATTATATTCTAGAAAGATATGTTCCAGCATGATTCCGTATTTTTTTAAATGTCAAGATATGTCAGAAAAGTACATCATACAGGGTGTTTGTAAGGGTTTTCATGTTGATTCATTTCAAGTCAGTTTCTTTTAGAAAAAAAGTTCTTTTACTGGACTTACAGTCAAGTGAAATGGCAAAAATTCGTGAACGCAAAAAAGTAAAATTTTATGTCGGCGATCTTTTCTATGCGGTGACACATTGTCGGCATGAGACACCACCCGAACATACGTCAAATCACATCAAATCGTAATATTTTTTTCAGCTATAAATAAACACACTACATATAACCGTATTGGATGTTTTGGGTGTGCGTAGTGTGTTTCTAGCCATTAAAAATACTTCGATTTGATTTGACGTAACACGCGTCACACATATCGGATGTCGTCGTATTTCAACAGTTTGTTTTCGCCCATACGGTTGCAGCTGTGTGTGTGCCTGCATCGAAATTCAAGCAGTAAGCAATGTGGGTAGTTGAAATTCAGTGCGAAGTAAAACTACAATTATACAGAAGGGTTTAAAAAATCGTAGAATTTAATGTGATATTGGGTGATACTCGTACATACGTAGTTAGTAGTTATATAGGATGGTTGAAAAATAAAGTGAAATAGAATTATAGTTAGACGGGGTGTATCAAAAATTTGTTACATAAGCATAAGCAGTTAGGATACTGGAATATAGGGCTGGGTATGTTTATTGTTATAGAGATAAGGGTTCAAGAAATTTTAGAAACAGTTGTACATACAGGGTGGTGAAATAAAGGGAAGAGTATAGTTATACAAAATGGTTTGTCACAGTTTAGTGACAATTTTTGTTATATAAGGTAGACTATGAGCAGTTGCATATATAGAATACTTGACATATGGGGCGAAGTAAAATTATAGGTATACAGGATGGCTCAAACAATATAAAAATCGAAATAGTCAATAGGGTGAACAGGATTTATCCTTATACTCGTACAGCATGGTTTTAAAAATATCAAGGAGGTTTTAACAACAAGTGGAGTTGAATTATAGTGGTTCCGAAAATAATAGACAAATGAGTTATATTGAGTGACAATTACTCGGAAGCATTTACAGAGTGGTTGCAATATAGGGTGAATTAGAATTACACTTATAGACAAATAATAAAACAAATAGAAGGAAGTTAAAAAATATGTGGAAAATATAGAAAATGAATACAAATTAGAGAGAGAGATAAAAATATACTAAAATAATCAATAGAATTAAACCTATTAAATCAGATAAAAAAGAAGATATTTCAGAAATTAGTGATTGCTTGCAATCAGCGTTTGTACTTTTTTTGAGTCAGTTGAAGTCGGTTTATATATAACTATGAATTATGTTGTTGTAAGTTTTACAAAAAAAGGTATTATTTATAAAAAGTTCTGCACAGCCCAAAACCTACAATAGTGTTATTCTTTTAGTCTTATAAGCAGGAGCGGAACCAGGATTGTCATTTGTGGGGGCTTAATCTCGTTTGGGGAAGCTTGACTTCACTGGAGGTTTGATATTAGCACAATAAACACTAAAAAAGCATACCACTCTGATGATTGGGGGGAGGGGTTCAGCCCCGTAGCCCACCCCCTGGATTCGCCAGTGCTTATAAGAGATTTGTCTTAAATTAGAAATTTGGTACAAAACGAAGTACCTTTATTTGACTAAATATTGAAAACTGAAATTATTATTTTTTGGCCGTCATTTCGAAACCAATGGTTCCTCCTTTTTATTTTCAGTAAAAGTAGCAAAAATGACCACCTTTTTGCTGAGAACGTCATTTCGAGTCTTTCCTCGGAACCAACGTTTAAGAATTAAATAATGGTTCCTGAACACCGAAGGAGGGCCTTATGTTCTCATTTTTGAGCATATTTTGATTATTTTGTAATTTTATCCTACATTTGCATCAGCCTCATTCACAAGAATAAATCCTGAACACATGTAAAAGTAGCGTACACCAAAAATGACCATTTCCTTTTCAACAACCTGACCGCAACCCTCGAAAGATCCTGAGAACTAGACTAAATTGCACATTCTCGAGCCTTTATTGAACACAGTTTAATTGTATCGATTTGGGAGGCCCTTATGTCCTCATTTTTGAGCATATTTTGATTATTTTGTAATTATTATCCTACATTTAGCATCGGAATCCTGAACACATGTAGTGATTGCAACGATAACAGGCAACGTACACCAGAATATGCGTACTGTTGATCCCTTCAAATTTCCATATTTTTTCAACAACCTGACCGCAACCCAGTGAAGTGCAACATTTCATATTCTCGAGCCTTTATTGAACACAGTTTAATTGTATCGATTTAGGAGGGCCTTATATCCTCATTTTTGAGCATATTTTGATTATTTTGTAATTATTATCCTACATTTAGCATCACCCTCATTCACAAGAATGAATCCTGAACACATGTAGTGATTGCAACGATAACAGGCAACGTACACCATAATATGCGTACGGTTGATCCCCTCAAATTTCCATATTTGTCAACAACCTGACCGCAACACTTGATAACAGCGTGTTGTGTCACATTAGCATCGAAGCAGGATATTTGCGCTATGAGACAATAACTCGATTATGATACTCGCAGCTGATTGATGATGCTAATTCACAATTGAATAGAATGTGACATGTATGGTGTTCAGTTTTATGATATTGTTTACAACTTTTATTGTCAAGTTCAATATGATTATTTATTTGACAAATACGAAAATTGCTAGGAGCAGCCCACCATATTGGATATATGGGCTAGTGGACACCGATTCCATAGTGCAATAATGAATACTTTGAATCGGCAATCCTCGTAATCCTCAAGAACAGCCCACAATTTCATGATTTTACTTTTTAACTTTGTTTTTGTATGATTCTCTCTCTGCAAGAAACAGAGACCAGTTTATTTATTAAGAGTCTCTTCGTTTGGAAAATCACTAAATCTATATATAAATAGGCAAAGACAAAACGGTTAGGTACCATTTTCTCCCCAGCTTCTCAACCGATTTTCTTTATTTTTGATTTGTTTAGTAGATATTGACGACCTTCAGTACCGAACGTATAAAGAATCTTTATTTAGATCTTTTAAAATAAGTAATTTAGAGGTAAATTATTAATAAAATTCGAGTGGCGCCCACTATGAACAAGTAGCTTAATCTAATGTTAATTTGACAACACTCAACAGTAAAAATCCAATTGTTGACAATCGTAGCGGGTATAAAAAATATCACTAAAATCGCTTTTTCTTATAAAGATGTAAGATGTAAAAGCCTTCTTTTCTATTCATTTATGACGTTAATTTTTTACAATATTCATGACGACAGTAATTACGGAAGTGACCAGATATATTGTGTTTATACGAAGTTTGCGCATTTACAGAAGAATTCAGATCAAAGGTTTTATGTAAGTACACAATTTATAGATTCTAATAAAGGTAATTGATACATTTGGTTTCCCAACCTCAAGAGTATTTACATTCTTTCAGTCATGAGTGTCTCACAAATCTAATAACAATTTGCATATGCATCCATTATCAAAAGGTACTAAAACACTCAGGAGATGTAATATGCAAATATATTTTTAATTATTTACATTTAAGGCATGTGTAAATAAAACTTGAAGTATTACTGTATTAGCAATAAAATAAGACGAATCAATTTGCAGTTTCATTTGATATAAGGTAATCTTATAAATTAATTTTAACATCTCATCCAAAGTTGAGTCAGAAATTGTTTAATGTTCTTTTAACGAGATGTGATATGCTGCAAATATATTTTTCTTATTTATCTAATAATATAATACCTATAATGTTATTTATTTACATGCATCTTATTTATATGCAATTCTCGCAATCGATGATTTTGTTGAAAATCCATTTTGGGGTTTTGGCATGTACAAAATCAATCGTATTAATGAGAAAGAACAAGATTCTGACAATTACGTTTCATTTATGTTTGTGACCTACTTGAGAATAAAACTGCTCTAGAAAAATGCATTCAATACAAATTGATGTATAGGATCTTATAACAACTTTGTCACTACTTTATATTTTTCTAGGATTACATTTTTATAGCTGAACCTTTCAAGATTTTAAAGTAAAAAGTGCTGGTTAGGCGATTTTTGGATGGATAAAAAGTTATGTGTTCTTATGTTAATTTGAGGCACTCAATGAAGTTGCCTTGAATAATTACATATGCATATATGTATAAACTGACTGAGATATAAGACGCACTAGGTTATAATTATACAGGGTGATTCCAGAAATGTTAGAAACCAAATGTTTTATTGGGTGGCCCATAAACAGTTACATATACAGAGTGGTGGAAAAATATTATAATGTGGAATTATTATAATGAGTATTTTAATAAGTGTTAGAGAGTTGAAATTAAACTGAATCACCTCATCTTGAGAAAAATTAGATCAAATATCCTATTATATGTTTATATGTATGTACCTACCAACATTTTTGATGAACTTTTGAATTTACGAGTAAAGCTCGGTACATGGACTATTAATTAAACATAAAAATGGAAATTGAATAAGTATTAGTAGTAAAATGAAACAGATTATTTTGCAATTTCTATTCAAATAGAATTGTCATTTACGTTTATTTGTTATATTCTCCTACCGGTTAACAGCTGAATTATATAATTTTAAGAAATTTCATGTTAACTAAATTTTTGTCTTTAATTTCCACTTACTGCCTCTTTCCCATATCTTATATCATTAAGCTAAACATTAAGAATGTGCTCACAAATAAAGTCCTATTAATTACATATGAAAAATAAGTTGAATTTTGTTAGGAATTGACACAATTGGTCGAATTTCGACCACTGGGCGATCGCTAGTTGTAGTAAATAGACAAATATAACATCAAATAATTAGTACAGAATACCAGAACAAAATTTGCTTTTCGTCTTAATAAACATTCCAATTTTCTGTTTGCTATATTTTAAATTAGAAACATTGGTCTGAAGTAAAGCATCACAAAAAAGGGGGAACGATACCAAGTTTATAGATGGTAGAGACAAGGACGACAAATTTAATTTAATTTAATTAAAGTTAAATATAGTACGGCTGAAAGCATTAAATAACTATTTCAAGAAGTGACCAAAGTAGCGCTGGTGTAGAAAGAGGTTAAGATGTGAGCTGCTAAATATAAAATAATATTAATGTAAAGGATTTGCCTTTTTGTCAATTAAAGATGTGTAAAATATCTCATAAATTTTTCCTAAATACGTGGTATTTTGAAAACTTTTGGGGACCCGTCTAAATTCCACCATCTTGCTACATCAGCGCCATCCTAATTTATATTAATTTTCTGACGGGCGTTCATCCGAAATTTCGGGGAATCAATCTGACGGGTGTTCATCCGATATTTCGAGTGTTCGACAATCATGAAGGAAATTTCTCGGTGGATCTTTGACCTTCTGGATCATTTCGCGAAGAAATATATTAATACAGGAAGCCGACGAAAGGATTCAGTCAGTATTCGATTGCCCTGTAGTAAACAGCAGGTGTTCAACGTAAATTGTAGATAGGATATAAAATTAATAGAAATACATTATACTGGTTATGACTGGTTTGAATAAATCCAAGGCAGAGTGTAAATAACAAACATTACAGAGGTGCAGGTGTGGGGTACATTTCTGGAAATTTAGAAGTGACAAATAAGTTCACTAACCATGTTAAAAGCACTGAGTTTAGACTAATTGCAAGTGCTAGATTTAAAACAAGGACTGGATAAAAGGGATATAGAAATTAGAAGAAAAGTGAATTAATACAAGGGCTACGAGATGCCCGAATAAATAAAGGTAGCAATCCCTATACTTATTTGGGGACATGGGTAAGCTATTTAAAAAAATGAAAATAAGCTACAAAGAGTACTATTAAATTAGAAAACCCTACTAAATAAATTACATGAAACTTCTAAAACCTCAGAAGACAAGTTACTAGAAAATTCTAAAACCCTTCTAAATCCTTAGAAGAAAATTTTAAAACAGGGTGCAGAAAAATTCAGAAATGCTGGAAGAGAAAGTAGTCGAAAATGAAGCTCGGATGAGAGAGCTAAAGCAGACAATGGTCGAAGAGCTGAAGCAGACAACACTCAAATATGAAAGACGGATAGAAGAGCTACATCAGATAATGGAAGGTGAGGTCAGCAAATAAAAGAGCAAGTAGTCACAACACAAATAGGAGAAACACAATCAAAAACTGAAAGCAGAAACAGTCCAGACGTAGTGGATTGGAAAATTGGCCTGAGGGGACAATACATAAGATGAAACTTCCTCATTTTGATGGAAATTCGTCATGGACTAATTATCGATGCCAATTCGAGGCTGCAGCAAAGCTAAATGTATGCTCGGCAGAAGAGAAACCAATAGGATTAACCTTCGTTTAAGGGGGGATGCTACGGATATTTTGCAAACGTTGAATATTTCTGAGCAGGAACAACTGGTCAAACATTTAGAACTGAGTTATGGACACCCCCATTTGGAGCACGTTTACCAGTTCGAACTCAAAAATCGCCTCCAGAAATCGAATGAATCCCTAAAAGAGTTTGAAACTGATATTGCCAGCCAAGGTCGCCTTGCCTATCCACCTGTGCCGGAAAAAATGTGATACAAAGGTTAGCAGTGGATTGACTACGGAACCACCACGAAGCCAGGCAAGCATTGACACAAGTTCGACCGACTCAATTAGAGGGTGCATGCACGAGCTCTGGAATTCGACTGGGTCCTTAGACTTATTTAAACACTCTGCTAAACTCATTATAATTTATTTCTACTAATTTTATATTCACAAAACTATATACAATTTATCTCGCACGCCTGCTATTTACTAGACGGCAACCAAATACTTACTGAATCCTTTCTTCAACTTCCCGTATTTATATATTTCTTCTCGGAACGATCTAGGTCGAGAAGCCGTCGAGAGACTTCCTTCAAGTATTCTCTAACACTCGAAGCTAGCTGCAGGCCTCGAGGCCCAGACAAATTACCTGTTGGATTCCACGAAAAATCGAATGAAGGCTCTTTACAATATAATTTCTCCTGTGGTAAATATATTCACTTAATACCGTAATTTCCATCAGTATAAAAAAATTGTAGCTGTACACTATGCATCACATCACCCAAGACAAGAATTCTAACTTAATGTGGATTCAAATTAAATATAAAACCCACCGATTCACATAAAGACGCATGAGAATGGATATGAATGAGAAAAAATACATTTTTTCTTGCGGTTGCCAAAACCGAGACATCAAAACTTTCGCAATAAATTTGAGAGACGCCATGTTATCTTATCTGTCATACAATACAAAAGACGTATATTCTAAAAGTTTGATGATAAACATAAATTTTCCATGAAGAAACCCATACTCCAATGTATAAAATTTGTATAATAGTTGAAATAATATTCTCTCCTAAATTATAAATGGAACATACTCCAATTTCGAACCTCTACCAACATTATCAATTAACACAAAGGCTTACACTGTTTCAATTTATTTAGAATAGAGCAGAGTAAATAAATACCCATAGTTGACAACTTTGTATGCATTAGTTATTAAATTCCTCGATGTATGAACGCAGTAGATAATGATACGAGACAATAGAGCCGACCAACTGACAGCCTCTGTAACGTTCCTGCGGTGTTCTCGACATAGAGATTGCACTAGAGGCGATGCTGCGGCTTGCGGACGATACATGCGAAACAGAAATTGAATTGGTTTTGCAACACCGATACACACTTATGAAATTGTGGTCTCAACTAAATTTATATTTATATACATGTTGCAACTGACAACTATTTGATATCTTCAATTTTTAATGTAACTGTAATTCAATGCGATTGCATTTTATCAGAATTTTATTTTTAATTTGCAAGTAATACGATAATTTGATAAAAATTTCAACAGTTTCCTCACATTTATAGAATTAATAATAATAATTTAATATAACAAAAGCTCAAAATCACCATCCAAAGAGCCCTGTCGAACGTACAACTTTGCCACGGTATGAATGAGGAAAAGGATTGACAGATCTAAGTAAACTATTAGATCAACAAATTTCTATTTTGTGTAGCCATTTCCAGAAACTCGCAGAATTGTCTGATCTACACAAAGTCATGTGCCAGTTTGATGACTCAACAACACTGCCACTGACACAACAACATGTCCAATTACATCACCTGACCACAGATCAGAAACTGATGAAATGGAAAGAGAAGCCCCTTCATGGAAGACATATAAATGACGTCAACCAAGATTATGTCGACAGTGCAGCGTCGAACTACTGGTCGATCTCTGGTCATATGTTTCCTGAAACGGAAGGCTTTATATTGTCAATCCATGATCAAGTAATTCCAACTAAGGACTACCTAAAGTACATCATTAAAGACCCTTCTATTAACAACGATAGATACAAGTACGGTTGCCAAACATCTGAATCTATCCAGCATATCACAGGAGGTTGTCAACCTTTCCCTGCAACTGAATACAAAGAACGACACGATGCTGCGGCGATAATACTTCACTAGGAACTAGCACTGAAACTTGAATTATCACAGTCGGTAAGGTTACCATACTATCAATATAAACCAGAATCTGTTTTAGAAAATAACAACTACAAGCTGTACTGGGACCGCACGATACTGACCGATCAGTCTGTTGCTCACAATAGACCAGATATAGTTTTGGTAGATAAAGTCTCTCGGAAAACACCTTTAATTGACATAGCAATTCCTAACAACAATAATATAAATATCAAACAGCGTGAGAAAATAACCAAATATAGAGATTTGGAATTTCAAATAAAGACTCAGTGGAACATGAACAACACACGAACTGTACAGATTGTTATGTCAACGACAGGACTAGTCCCAAAACATCTATTAAACAATTTAAAATACCTCGGTCTGGACGAACACCTTTACAAACAAATGCAAAAAGCCGTCCTGTTAGGAACACCCCGGATGGTCAGGAAATTCATGGGAAACTGCCGTCACGACGCCAACCACGGGCCTGAAAACCTGACAAGGGCTCCCACAGAGCTAAACCCTTTTGATATCTAGGATATCTGGGGTTTAGTGAATTTTCCCCGAAAGTCACTCATAGCGTGCCTTAGAGAGAGTGTGATGGCAAACATTGTATGATTAAGTCGATATAATATGACACAAAAATCCCTAACAATAATATAAATATTACGCAGGCTAAAAAAATAACCAAATACAGGGAATTGTAATTTTAAATAAAGAGACAGTTGGACATGAAAAACATACGTACTGTATCAATTCTTATGTCAGCAGTAGTCCCAAAACATCTTTTAAACAATTTAAAATACTTGAGTCTGGACGAACATCTTTACCAACTAATGTAAAAAGCCGTCCATTTAGGAACAGCCCGGACGGTCAGAAAAACTATTTTGATATCTAGTATATCTAAGGTTTAGTGAAGTTTCCCCTAAAGGCACGCCATGCTTACGTTAGAGGGAGTGTATGTACCCGAAGTGATCGTTCCATTCCATAAATCATACTAAGTCAAAAATTTAAGTCAAGTATGCCATGAAACAAGCATAAGATAGGATTATCATGTAAAGTAAACTGTTACTTTGGACCTTATTACTCACCCCAAAAATATAAAGTATCCCAAGGCTTTTTGGTCTTTTGTTAATCAAAAATGCAGCTCCTCCCGTATTCCAGGAAGACTGTCCTACCAGAAACAATACCATACCAATCCCCAGAAAATACTAAATTCCTTTTCTCATTACTGTAAAAGTGCTTACTCCCCTTCCAGTTCAGGTAATTCTTTGGGTGGGTCCATATATTCGCCTAATATTTCTATAGCAAGTTTATCTGTAAGAGCATCATCAAGTCCTATTAACGCCTTAAAGATAGCTTGACATCTGGACATGACATGATTCTTGGTTAGAGACTGCTCGACCGTTTTAGCTTCACCCTCATACTAAATATTCAATTTAATCTTAAATTAAAAACTGGGATATTCCCTGAATGCTGGAAACTATCGAAAATTTGTCCCGTGCACAAATCTGGTAACAAAGATATCATAACAAATTATAGACAGATCGCCATTATTCCTACCTTTGCTAAAGTATTCGAGTGTGCATTTACTATCAGATTTTCCTTATTGTCAGAACACACATATCGCCGAACCAACACGGCTTTATGAAAAATATATCCAGTCACTAATTTATCGATTTTCACCATTCACAGTTGCAGCCATTGACTCCAAAAGTCAAGTAGATATAGTCTATACCGATTTTACCAAAGCTTTCGATAAACTTCATCACCACACATGGCATACATTAACTCGCTGTTTAATCTACTTAAATCCTACTTAAGTAACCGCCATAAATTTGTTATCTTTAACGGCTTTAAATCAAACATATTTACTGTCAGTTCAGGAGTACCTCAAGATTCCCATCTCCGTCCGTTATTGTTTCTGATATGCATTAACGACTTATCAAGTATACTGTTATCTGAAACTCTTCTTTTTGCAGACGATTTGAAATTATTTCTTAAAATCCAGGGCATTAATGATAGCTTACAGCTACACATGACCTGGATCAGCTCACCTTATGATGTAGGAAAAATAAACTCTTTTTGAACATATCAAAATACAAAGTATGTTCTTATACTTTAAAGAGGAATTCCGTACTATTCAACTATTCGTTGAATAATCAGGCTATTAAGCGATGCACTATCATAAAGGACCTAGATGTATATTTCGACCATAAATTCTGATTCGCTGAAAATATTTATTTTGACAAATTGCAATAGCTTTTGTAACATATCCGCTCTGGAATCTTTATATACATGCTTAGTGCGCTCAAAGTTAGATTATAGCAATCTTATCTTGCATCCTGTCTGCAAAATTCATCTTAAGCATCTGGAGACAGTGCAAAGAAAATTCCTTAAATATCTCGCTTTTCGTGTCGACGACTCATATCCTGTCGGAGGGTCTCTCACAGCACAATTTAGTAGTTGAGAGATTTGGGATATGGTCTTTAGTTATGCATAGGAATTTACATAGCCCTTCATTTCAATACAAATTGTTTCACAATTGATTCTCCTGCTCTTCCGTCAATGATCCCAATACATTTTTCAAGGCGTGGTTCATGAAATAACACCTATTTTTATCTGTTTGCTAGTACAAATGTGCTTATAAAATCACTATTATTCATCATGTGTAGAAATTATAACAGCATATCTAGTAAAATTTTGGAGCAATCGCTGAAACATATATACCTACTACAGATGACAGGTGAACTCTGGTTCAGTTATTAGCAAAATTCTCTTGTCAAATGTTTTAATCTCTATATATTGTTTAAAAACTAATTATTTAATATTTGTTATTTGTTCTCTCTTTTCTTTTTTTGTAATATTTAAGATATATGCAAATATTTTTCATTATTTTATATTATTTGTCCTGTAGTTGGGTTTATTTCTGTTGGGCAATAAAATGAACTAAACTAAAATGCATTTTGAAAGCTCATAAAATGCACTTCACTTTGTATATCTTGGATTTTTGTTACAGTGCTATAAAATGTTTTAATGTTGGATATTGGCTTAAACGACAGAGCATATCGTTTCCTCATATGTCTTGACAATGATAGATCCAACCAGTGGAAAAAATTAATTTAATTAATAACAGTAAACTGTATACAGGTAACCATTAACCTAATAAACCAATGAAAAAATAGAACAATATGCGCAGATAATAGATAGGTAAATAAAAACCTAATAGAAAATTCTATATTGCATGATGTGTTTTGACAGCTATTGTCAGTGCTCCACTGGGTAGGTGTCGCATCACACATAATTTATTATTACTTTAAACTAATTTTCCGGCACTATAAGGAAAATCTAAAATAGACAAATTGAAGTCGAATATGTGAACTTTCAAAATATCTTTAGCCTGATTTAATTGGGTGGGCTATGTAAAATAATTTCTGAATTATTTAAATTAACAATTCTCCAAAAACTGCTTATTCGACAGTATCATTCGTGAGTCCATATAGATTTACGACCTCTTTATTTCTTTACTTAAAAACAAAATAAATTCATATGTCTGCGAGTTTTTAGTATTTAAATAGTTTCTTCTACGAATTTGCTGTTAACATCTTACGAATTATCTGTTGAATTTTATGTCCGAGAAGGAGTTTAATTTTAGTTTATAGACTGGGAATAGCAATGGTCCGCTTACCCAATAATCATAGAATTGCAAGTTAATGAGAACTAAAGCGATCTACATACTAACTAATCACAATAAAAAGAAGATCCAGCAATAATCTAGCAATCCCAGTAATACGGCAACTTTATCCATTATTGGAGAATATTCTCGCTAGCAGCAAAGTCATATTTCTCTACCATAAAAGCCACAAGCACTAAAATCTCTTTAATTTTATTTTCCAAGCTGCACTTTTTAATTTAACGAGCTGCCATACGTAAATCTTTGTTTGTTCAGAAATAAGAACACGCATTCGTTATTTCTACCTTGCCCTTTATTGCGCCGTGTTTCCAGATCCCATTAAGCTGTTCATTAAAAATTCATTTGCTGCAGAAGTCCCATTCACTGTCGGTTTTCAATTTGATATACATGAGGTCTGCTTTGTGTTTTTATTTAAAATGTATTTCTTGGAAAATAACGAAAACCCATTAATAATTAAGGAGTTTTGTGAAAGGAAAACATCAAGTTATCATAAGTACTGCTTAATATCGATAAAAAAAATTTCAGTTTACCCTTACCTTAGAACAAGAACAAGATACTTCGGCAGTTAGGAGTTAAATATCCTTATCCTGTAATCGTAATCTTCGCCATCTTTCTCCTGAATTATCACTTTCCACCTTCTTATGGTTGGACTTCTTTATCAACGCTTTCAAAAACTTTCATTCCTCTTTTTAGTTTCAGTCTGTTGCTTGTAGTGTGCTATACAAGATTTAGTTTTCCTCATCTCCTACTTGGTCTAAGTAGTCAGTGTGATTTCAACTGTGCAAACCATTTTAGCCACCACTTCATTCTAATTTTGTCTCCTGTTCATTGAAATGTTTTTTCTGGATCCTGTTCTCTATCACTATTTTTCGTGACCTGATCTGGTTTGAATATTATTAGCATGATATTCGTTTCTCGTGTCTTCAGTTTCCGTTGCATACAATACGTTTGTTCATAGACCAATTGCTGATAATTCCAACAATTTGCAATACTCCAGTCCAATCTTCTCAAACCTTTGGAAGTCTTAGCAACAAGTTACTATGAACAAGCCTTATAATAAAGATCCAATAAGAATCATATTAATTCATAATACAAAAGTTGGATAGAAACCGATATGGTTGACAAAAATTCGTTTTGCAACTATTAAAAAAGCATTGAATTATTTTAACGGTAATCATCAGATTTCAACTAAAATTCAATATCAATTTGTTGAATTGTTGCAGATATCTGCTGATCAAATCATTCAAAATAATAGAACTGCACTGAAATCAGACGTAGACGATGTAATTACTGAAATTAGTATAATAATGAATATTATAATAATATATAATCTAAAGAACATCGTTAAAGACCCTTCTATCAACAACGACCGATGCAGATATGGTTGCCAAACATCTGAATCTGTCCAGCATATCACAGGAGGTTTCCAAGCGTTCGCTGCAACTGAATACAAAGAACGACACGATGCTGTCGCAAAAATACTGCACCAGGAACTAGCGCTTAAACTTGAGCTGTTACAGTCGGTAAGAACACCCTATTATATATACAAACCAGAATCTATTTTAGAAAATAACAACTACAAGCTATACTGGGAAAGGACGATATTGACCGATCGGACTGTTGCTCACAATAGGCCAGATATAGTTTTGGTAGATAAAGTCTCTAAAATAACAACCTTAATTGACATAGCAATCCCTAACAACAATAATATAAATATTAAGCAGGCTGAAAAAATATTATGTTATGTCAACAATAGTCCCAAAACATCTATTAAACAATTTGAAATACCTCAGCCTGGACGAACATCTTTACCAACTGATGCAAAAAGCCGTCCTATTAGGAACAGCCCGGACGGTCAGAAAATTCATGGGGAACTGCAGCCACGACGCCAACCACGGGCCTGATAACTTGGCAAGGGCTCCCACGGAGCTAAACCCTTTTGATATGTAGTATATCTGGGATTTAGTGAATTTTCCTCTAAAGACACTATGTGTCCCTTAGAGGGAGTGTAATGCCATACACTGTATGGTCAAGTCGGAAATATAATAATAAATATACCAATACCTTCGTATTCGATTGAAAATCTTGAATAACTCTAGAAGAAACCAGAATGCTTCTTAGGTCTTCTATGCCTTGAAAAGGAGTTCCACTATAAACCAACGTTTTTAAATGTCCTCGGATTTAAATCTGGTGAACGAGCTAGCCAAAATTGAGGTTCACTTCAAGTCTACTACGTTCAACTCAGTACTCCAACACATAAATTTGGAGAGTCTTGCAGAGATTGGAGGCTGAAATTGTACACTTGATACAGTAGTCTCACCAGATTCTTCCGAGGAATTTAGTTTGCCAACAAGAGTATTACCAATGAAATTTAGAAAAGTCTGAAAGTACCGTTTGCTTAAAGTGATCTAGTAGAGCTCATGAAGAATTAAGACTATAGCAGAATGATTTCCCAGTGGGTGTACAATTTAATATGGGTAGCTGAGTTGGGATGCTACAACGATTGGCAAGAAGGAACAAAGAGATTAGAATTTGTGCCTTAGACCAAAGGGCCACTTTATTGGATACTGCAGAATACTCCAACTCCAACCAATGGCAGTCAATTTAATGCTTACTATCCACCAGTCCCAGGACTCTAACCAAACGCGGTTCTGTGACAATAGTGACAGTCTAGCCATGAACGGTACCATCAATAGCTCAGAAAACCACATTAAGTTCCACACTAACTCTGCGTTATGTTTTATCAATTCTAAAAGTTTAAAGTTAGATGCAGATAGATGTTCTCCGAAATCAGTGGCAGTTAACACGTTTAGGCTTTTAGGTTGAACAAATCAATCACGTTATCAAATCGTTTTCAGGCAGTTTTAGTGACTGGCAAATCAAGATGATTCAATACTTGTTAAGCATTGTATATTTTCCATTGATGCTTAATCAGTTGTCCTTTTTGAACATCTTTGTATAAATTAATTAATAATAGTAAAATAGATTACATTTTTAGGGTGTTGTTGCTTGTAAGGGCTAACCCGTATGACTTTGATTAATGAGTTCAATATAAACATTACAATTTAATTACATACCAACTGACAGGATAGTCTATATTAACTCGATATTAATTAGTAGAATAAACGTCGGCATGTATTATTTGGGCACAGCAATCTCTACTAATATTGCAGAGGATGCATTCAGCTGTAACGCCATAAATGGAAATCAGGTCATTTATACTTCCTGCTGAAACTAATCCCGCCACGTTTGATAAAACATGAAATGTTTAGATAGGTAAATCACAAAATTAATGAAAATTAGTAGTGGATAAAAAGATGTCGCTACACCATTCCTATTAATCTATGTTGGTGTGGGGTATGATTACCATCTATTGCAATGTTAATTATGAGCTGCATTGCTAACTATACATCACAGAAATATGCAGGTAAAAACTGGGCACAATAACAAACAGATATAGTATTGGTGAAGTTTTTATTTTTGATAGATTTTTACACAATAATGAATAAAATGTCATTCATACTCTTAAAATATATTGCGTATTAACTGACCCGCCTTTGCTTCCTCACCGGTAGACAATTCGGCTTATTTCACATTGATATCTCAGACAATTTGATATTTTTCTGATCTCCAAAATGTTTTAGATGTGTCTGTGAAAACACTTTTTAATCATATTTCCTGAGCAAAATTTATTTCTAAAAATAAACTATTTAGGGAATTAGTACAATATCTTGTCTGCAAGCGCTTTCAAAAATACAGAATTTAATTGTTTAATTCATAAAGTTAGACATTTTTACAATTTTAAAATTTCGGACGTTTTTGACATTTTTGTCATTTATAACATTGTTGACATTTTTGACATTTTTGCATTTTTGTCATTTTTGACGTTATAGACTTTTTGAATTTTTTGACAATTTTGACATTCTTTACATTTTTGACATTTTTGTCTTTTTTACATAAAGAAGTAGTCGAGAGGACATTCAATTGTGGGAAACGCAACTGATGAAGTTTCCCTATACAGAAACAATATAAATTATATATATATATATATATATATATATATATATATATATTGTCTTGCGTATAAAGGAATGACACCTACAAGAGAGTTTTTTGACATTTTTGCTATTTTTGACATTTTTGGTATGTTTGACATTTTCGACATTTTTGACATTTTGGACATTTTTGA
Organism: Octodonta nipae; assembly: GCA_034190945.1. Lineage (NCBI taxonomy): Eukaryota > Metazoa > Arthropoda > Insecta > Coleoptera > Chrysomelidae > Octodonta > Octodonta nipae. The sequence continues at coordinate 9,193,081 of CM067218.1, forward strand.
CAATTTTGATACTTTGACGTTTTTCACTTCAATAGACGAGACAAAAAGGAAAATTTAATGGAACTCGTCTCATCTCGAAAAATCAAACAAAAACCCAAATTCCGTCTCGATCTCGAGTTGATTTTGATTTCACAAGTAAGCTTACAAACAAAATTATACAATTTTTTAACAACTAAATCTTTTATTTTAACCACTGTTTATTACAAATTACATCTCAAAGGTTTCACAATATACTAAAACTAAACAGTTTTAGTATATTGTGAAACTTGATAAAGGCATTGTATGCCGAAACACGTGTCGTTTATTAAATAAAGTGTAAATCTCGAAATATAATTTTCGTTTTTGTGTTCTCATTATGGATTTACATCAAGTATCAGCCGCAACAATTCAGTATTTTGATATTTGATTGATTACCGACCAACCTTATAAATCGTGTGACGCTTTTTTGTCTTCAAAAGTTGTGATCTCTGTTGATGCGAATCTAGTCTATATACTACTTGGGAAATAACACCACAAGTCATGCAAAATTACCGTATATTCCAAATGTTTCTGGGTCTAGATCAGACCCAGTTGTCAGTGATTAAGAAACTATAAATAAAAACAGGACAATTCTAAAATGTAAAATTCAAATGTTTGACAATATCTATTATAATAGGAAATTTTAGAATTGTGCCTATTTTATTTAGAGAGTGGATGAAATTATTTTCTATTTATTTCTTCTTTTTGGGAGAAGCTGCTTTCTTCGCCTTCGGGGATGAAGCGGATTTTGCTGTTTTCGGTTTTGGAGCTTTCGGTTTTTTTTTTGTAGGGGCACCTTTACTGTTTTTTTTGCTTTCGAAAGAGACTTCGCTTTGGATGCAAGCGACACTGATGATGATGACGATGAAGTCGAAGTCTTCTTTTCAGTTGCGGCAACTTTCTTAGGTTTGGTTGCAGCCGTAGTCATTTTGGCCGCTTTTGTTTGCTGCTCCCGCAGACGCCGGCTTCTTTGTCGGCTTGGGTTTATCGCTGTAAGCTGCTCGTTTTGCAGGTAACTTCTTTGCTCTACCTCCAGCCCCAGTTTTTTTTGTCGCCGCTGGCCGGTTTCGATACTGAAGCTCCTAAAGAGGACGAAGCTGCCAATTTGAAGGAACCGGATGCACCTTTTCCTTTACTTTGAACTAAAACTCCTGAAGCGACGCCTGACTTTAAGTATTTATTGTTGAAAGGCGCTACTTTCTCGGCTTCGACCTTGTAGTTGACAGCAATATATTTCCTGATGGCTTGCAAACATGATCCACCACGTTCCTTTAAACCTTTGATAGCGTTGTTGACCATCTCAGATGTCGGTGGATGAGAGGGTTTAGCCCTTGGGTTCTTGGCTTTTTTTTCCTTCTTCGTCACTGTTTGGGTTTGTGGTGATGAATTCCACACGGATGTCGCAGAAGCAGTCGAACTATGAGTTTCCGTATCAGCCATAATGATTTGTATTAACTCTTACGATAGTCAATAATTTGGTTGTAAATAACGTCGCACGTACACATGCACCTCTGTCTAGAGAGCATATCTTAACCATTGACAACGGGGTCTGACCTGGACCCTGAAACATTTGGACTATACAGCAATTTTTCTTGACTGGTGATTTTATTTCCCAAGAAGTACTTAAATATCATTCAGAAATCAACTGAAAATTAGCCATTATTATTTATTTATTATTTCTTCTCATCCAAAACAAATAAACCAACCACTTATAATACTGATAATAGTTACTAGCTCTATATACTTTATAGATTATAAAAATTCGTGTAAGACAAGTTTGTTTATGACTTTATGTATACACAAACTCCTAGTGTTGATTGCTAAGGAAGAAAACTCCTTGGAAAAGTAATTACAACAGTTAAGTAAAAGATTGGTGGTGCGTTCCCGCAATTTGTTTAGTGTATTGTTTTCAATTTGATTGAATTACTTCATTGATTTTTAAACTTCTGCACCTTTTCTAAAACATTCCGTCGCGCTAATGCTAATTGTAAATGTGTTTTTGCGTGTAAAATATAGACAGTATTGACATTCGTGGTTCGCTTCCCTAGCTGTTTAGACGCTTGGGAGTTTGGTGTATTGTGCTCCGAACTGTTCGGACATTTTTTGATTCCGTCTGAAGAGACGACGCTTATTGTTGTTGTTTGCGTTACGATTTCGCGAATTAGTAGCTTCGTTCGTAACGACCGCTAAACCGCTTTCATTTTGTTTCTTTTCTGTTTACAAAAGCGCATCATTTGTTGTTAAACCCGCATTTTTTGTATGCTCAATCAATGAACATTACGTCGCTATTTTTTGTGTAACGTGTTGTCCAGACGAAGCTCTAAGAAACTGTTCCTGCTATTACGGGGCTAGCCTCAGAAGAAAGAAGAACCAAGAAAACACCAGAGCTTCGACTTAAAGGTTAGTGATAACTTTTATTTGGTGATTCGTTTATGTGACGGCACGTGTTTATTGAATGTTGCTAAAGGTCCTTCGTCAATTATATACTTGCATTGAACCAGCATTGAACTAAAACCGCAACAATGTATTCTAATTCATACATTTTTTTTTGGATATTCTCTATGGAATGTGCATCGAAGACATTCCATAGAACAATATATTAACAATATCTTTACAGAAATAAATATTTATGGAATGAATACGAATCACGAGACTATATGTCGTTATTCAATTTCTGTTTTAACATCTAACCACAATTAATCATATATTTGAAATGCATAAATAAATGTTAGAGTCATTTATGGGTAGCGCAACTGATGGGGGACCCGGCTAGAAACGATATATCGTCTAGTGTTCGAAATCCTGATAAGGCCTGAAAATGTAATTTACATATGTTTTCCATAGCATAAGTTACATCGAAATCATTTAGTTATAGCGTGATTTTTAAGTTTCTTATACTAAGAAAAATGTTAACACATACAGAAAATCCCATGATTCTCTCACTCACAAACTTGCCTTAGGTGTAATATTATTTGTAAAAGAACTCTGGATATCTCTTATGTATCAAAAAAGAAAAGTTTTCAGTGCTTAATAGTTTTCTATTTCAGGTTTAACTCTTTCTATTTAGTCGATCCTGAATCTAGTCAAAAGAATAAGACAATTATACATATCAATTAATCTATATATAAATAGGCAAAGACAAAACGATTTGGTACCATTTTCTTCTCTGTCTCTCAACCGATTTTCTTCATTTTTGTTTTGTTTAGTAGCTACTGACGACCTTCAGTGCAAAATTATAATATTAATTTATAATATTGGTTCATTCATTAAATAAAATATAATAAAAATTCATTATTTACGTCCATAATGTCGACGCCAAACAACTGAATGTGCCGCCGCCGCCAGACTCAAAACATTGAGTAATTATATAGAGAGAGACCAATGCTGTTATATACTTAGAGCATGTACTTCTGGAAGTGGCATACAAGCGTTGTTATTGTTTAGTGGTAAAGTACTCGTTGTATATTATAATTATACGGGGCGATTCTAGATATGTTAGAAATAATTTTTTTCGTGAGTGGCACATAAGCAGTTGCATATATAGGGTGTTTAAAATATAGAGTAGAGTGCAACTATAACTAATAAAATAATTATATAGGAAAGCCCATTAGCGGTTGAATTTACAGGGTTCTTGGAATAGAAGGCGCAGTAGAATTACAGTTATACAGGGTGGTGCAAAAAATATTATACAGAGATGTATAAACAGGGTTATACAGGGTGGTGCAAAAATATTATACAGAGATGTATATACAGGGTGGCGGAAATGGAAATGCAACATTTCGTAACCCATAAGCAGTTGTATATATAGGGAAGATGAAATATGGGGTGAGAGGAATTATAGATATACAGGATGATGATAAAAAATGTAAGAAAAGGAAATGATTTATAGAGTAGCCCATATAAGGTATATGCTGATTGAGATATAGGTCCGAGTAGAATTATAGTTACAGAAGATAGTTAAAAATTTCATAAACAAAAAGAGTAAATACGATGGCTCATAGGCAGTGGCATATACAGAATGGTTTACCGGTTGGTTAAAAAATGTTAAAAAATATTATGCGTGGACCATGAGCAGTTGCATATAAAGGGTGGTGGAAATATATAATGAGATGGAATTATTACAATGAGGATTTTAATAAATGTTAGAGAATTGAGTGCAATTATAGCTATACAGAGAGGTTAGAAAAAATAAATATGTAGGGTAGCCCATTAGCGGTTGAATTGTTGTCATATTAAATTAAGAATTACGAATTTGAACACAAATAAAGTCCTATGAATTATATCTAAAAAAAATGAATTTCGTTACTTATTTGTAGAAGCGAGATGAAAGACGGACATCGAGGATTTTCGAGGAAACTATCACACAGAGGTTCCGAATCTGGATCCGTTCCGTGTAATTGCTGTTCTCCCTAAAGTCCTAGGTTAGAATGTCACGATAAAATTTTCATGTTACTTAACCTGCCCGAGATATTGACACAATTGGTCGAATTTCGACCACTAGGCGACAGCTAGTTAAATTAAACACATAAATATGTTTATATTTCAAGTTGTAAGTTGATAAATTTATATGACGAAGCTGATTCATTCTTTATTCAAATTTCTGCTATTAATAATGTCGTAATTATTTGCCAGGGGTTGAAAGCATTTTTTATACATTCAACAAAATTTCAAAACAGAATATTTCGGGTTGAAAATGTGCACATGACAAATTTCACAGAAGGAATTTATTTATTAAAAAATTGCTTTTGGAATTTGAACTGTTCATATTCCACTGAATTTTTGTCCGGGTACCTGCAGCTATGTAATTTGTATTCTGTTTCAAAAATGCTAATTCAATATTAATTACATTATGCAATCTGAAAATTATAAAATTACATTGTATAAAACATTATTGACACTGGCGAAAATATTAAAACAATCATTATTTTTTACCATGTCAAATGTCTATAGAATATGTAAAATAGCATTAAAACTAAATTGAAATAATATTGTCAAATAAACCGTGACATAAATGAATGCTCACTAATAGCCTAAAGCAGGGGTCTCCAAACTTTCCAGCTTTAGGGCGATATTGAGTATACCAGTAAGTGTGTTATTGTAAATTGAATTGCGCAATTTTTAGTATGAACTCGTTTAAAACTCAAAAATATAAGATATTTTCTATAATCACTTTGTATGTCTACGACTCACAGTTTCCTAGATAATTTACAAGAAAAAATAACCTTCAGTCTCAAATATAGCTGATAGAATTTCGAAATTTTATGAATTACTAGTTGCGGTTGCATTGGGATATTTTTCTATAAATTAAATTATCTCAGAAACTGACTACAAATTAATCAAAATAAAAACGGTTACGAACACCCTGTACAACATCAAAACGGCATTTACCGTATTTGTAGCGCCCTCTTTCACATAATCACTGAAGTAATAAAAATTAATGTCACTGCAAAATCAGTGTAATGGTATTGAAGTTGGCCCACCTCCTTAATACACCCGAGTGATTATTATTATTTAATTGAAATATGAGTGACAGTGACAATCAAGTAATCAAAAAGAAACACATAATAAAATATGGATGCGTAAGGTATATGTATAAACCTGTTAACTAATGTCAACAAGTGATTTCCTTAGTACACAAAAAACGCACGACATGGTGATATTATAAAACATATAAATATATATATATATATATAATATATATATATATATATATCATCATCATCATCATATGCAGCTATATTCAACCAATTTTTCATGGTGTAGCCTCCCTGAAGAATTGAAAGATTTTACAAGTAAGGTCTTGAGAAGAGACGAAGAAGAAGAAGAGCTTAAGATCTGTGAGAAGGACTGAAGGACTGTATTGAAAAATTGAAAGGTGGGCAAATGGTCGGTTTTGCTAAGTGAAATGAAGAAGAAGAAGAAGTGTAGGATAATAAAACTGGCTCGAAGGATGGACGAACATGCGTAAGGTATGAGGAATTGGCCTTTTGTACTCGTAACGGAATGTATTAATGAAGCGAAACCTGTTAACTCGGAGAACTTAAGGTCTTGAGGAAACTGATAAAGAGCTTAGGTCTTTTTGTAGGAAGATCGAAGGATTGAGAAGACGAAGAATATTCTTAGTACACAAACAACGCACGACATGGTGATATTATGAAAAAAAAACATTATAATATATATATATATATATATATATATATATATATATATATATATATATATATATATATAACCGACTTCAACCTATAACTAAAAAGCTAAAAATAATTATAACAAAATACAACTCTAGCAAATAAATAACACATTCAATGTTGTTAGGTACCTACCCAGGAAGTAAAAAATGTAAATATTAAAAGGTGATCATTCTGTACAAATTAATCACCTACCAATCTAGTATATTTTGAAGCCAAGCAAATCTAAAATCCTTCATTGCGTACTTATCTGCTAATTCATCAAACTTGATTGTTGCTTGGCACCGACTTCAAAAATATACTAGATTAATAAATAATTAATTTGAACAGAATGAGCACCTTTTAATGTTTACATTTTTTACTTCCTGGGTAGGTGCTTAACAACATTAAATGTGTTATTTATTTGCTAGAGTTGTATTTTGTTATAATTATTTTTAGCTTTTTAGTTATAGGTAGAAGTCGGTTATATATTTTTTTTAAATGTTTTATTTTCAACTTTTTAGTTTTTTTTTAACTCAGGTAGTTTTCATTCTTTATTTTTTATTTTGTATGTATAACCTTAATAGACAGAACCAGGTAACATTGAAAGCCTCAACATTACACAAGGATACTTTCTCATTTAAATTGATAGGTAAATATTTACGAACAAAATGTACTAGTACGTGTTGACTTAATAAGCCCAAAATGTATTTATGCCTTATGGACTACGCCATGTAACCATTTTTTCAACTTTTTTGACAACCCTGTAGAACTATAGATAATTCCACTCCAACCTATGGACCAACCATCCTGTACATACGACTGCCCACGGACAAGCATAAATTTGTTAGCTGCCTTCTGTAAAGTATAGGACGGAGTAGAATCCATCCCATATTTACGGAGTCAAATCCGTCTTATATTTCAACCATAGTATATAACCCCTTGTGGGCTACCCCATAAATTATTTCATTTTTAACAGTTTATATTATCGCCCTGTGTAACATTAATTCCTCTCCACACTTTATGCAACTTCTTATGGGCTATAAAAGAAATATTTTTTTAATCACACTGTATAAATATATTTCAACTCCAGCATATATTTCAATCATCATGTATATGATTTGCTTATGTCCACATCATATAACAGTTTTTTAATCACCCTATATAATTTTAATTTCACATTTTTTCCAACATTTTTATACCACCAAGCGTCCAGTCCACCCTATATTCCAACCATCCTGTATATACGGCTGCCTACGGACCACTATCATTCTAGTCCGTCCTATATTTCAATCTTCATATAAATGCAACTTCTTCTACCACTTTACTTTGTGATTTTGTTTGTTATAACTAAGCACCCTGTCTATAAACCCACCAAATAGCAGTTTAAAGTTTGTCATGTGTTGTCACTGAATTTTCTATTAGGCCGCGAGAATGTGACAACCAAATGCACCGTCTTCGCAAAATTGGAGAAATTTGCATTTAAATAGGTATTTGCCTGGTATACAAACAAAACGAGCTTGGTACTCATTGATTTAAGGAGCCGAAAATAATATGCTTTACTACCTATATGCTTGAGATGTACATAGAAAATTTTCAAATTCGCAATTAAAACTTCCAGTGCCTAAAATTACCGCACTATTACGTTGGAATTAAAATATTTATGAGGAAATGTCCGTTATGTCATTTCGATGAAATTTTTGATAAGAATTTTGGAATTTTCGGCGATTTTCTGCAAAACTGCAAGTTGCATGTCGCAGAAAAGTATATGAGATCACCTAAGTATCTTCCTTAATAGATTAAACGTTAAAACACTATACACATCCATAAGGAGTTTTCGAAAATTCGACTAAAATATTAAGGATATAGGTCGATTTCCATGCACGCATGTGTTCATTCACAAATTTTATCACTTTACCAATAGAATTCTTTTCCAAAATTTGAAGATTCACCAATCCGGGTATATACTCTATTAACCAAGACCATATTCATTCAAAACGGTGCACCACAGGAGAAGAAATCAGGTAACATACATACAAAAAAAAGCGAAAAAAAAACGCGACGAATTGATAACCTCCTCCGTTTTGGAAGTCGGTTAATAATTGAAACCAATAATAATGAACAAGGTACAGTTAAATCGAGGCAAATCGTGCCAGTGCGGTATTGATCTTGACTTTTAGTCAATATTTTCATTATTATAAGTTCTTATATCAAAATATCTTAGAGTTTCTTAACAGATTCGAGTTTAAAAGTAATTTGCTTATTCTGGAATTCAAATATAATAAATAATAGTAGAAGTTTTAATTTTACTTTTATCCTAGAAATCATTTACTCATTTGTTTCATACCGCAACTATTTTTATAGCTACTCCCCAAAAACAGTTTTAATTCTTTCTCTAATAATGGGTAGATATTAAAATATAAAAACTGCATTTTTTTATGTTACATGCATCAAAGACCTTTTTTTCGTTGTGATTATATTGACAGCGTTATGTTAATATAATTAATGATAATTAGATATTTTTTGTCAAAAACAAGCTCTTACAAATGGGTTCGATAACACAACATGGCAGATAATCACTAAGAACTCTCCACGGATTTCTTGCCCTAAATTCATCTTGTTAGCCACGTCAAATCCTTATGCCCCTAGGTGCATAATATTCGATGAGATGGGGATTTGATTAATGCAGTATTGTCGAGAATAGACAGAGCTACAATTTGTAAATTATAGGAAGAAAGACAAACATTTCCTGAGTATGACATCAAATTATTAGCGTCAGCCTTCAGACATTTGGTGACAAAAGAAGATTTATAACTCTGGTAATGAATGAGGAAAGTATAAAAATGAAACGTTTTCAAGATGATCAAATTATGTAAATAATGATTGTAGTTGTTTTATAAGATTGTCCTTATAAGTTATAGTCTAAGATCACAGTGCTTTCTGACTACGTCAATATGTTTCCTACTGAGGGGCAATTTTAATACCTGATTATTATAGCGAACTGCGTTATGTATATATTTGTCAGCAATTTTTAGGGTTCCGTATATACAATATACGGATACCCTTATAATATCACTCCGGATTTCTGCCTATGTCACATCACAGCAATTTCCTCCTAAACTACTGGACGGAAGAGGTTGAAATTTGGCATGAATGTATAGTTTGGTGACCCGATCAGGAGTACATATCGCAAAAGAAGAAATTTTGATTTTAGGGGTACTTCTGGGGAGAAAAACTAAAAAAATCGACCGTTCCCCCCCTTATCTCCAAAACTACTGAGCCTAAAATTTGGAAAAAAATAGGAAATATAGAACGTTGCCCGAACTTTACAGGAAAAATAAGGAGAAATCATTAATATTGGGCGGCAAATTATAGAATTAAATAAAAATTTAAAAATAAAAATTTTTTCAAACGCATCATGTAATATATCAATTGAAAGGTCTCATTCTGAGGAACACAAATATATTTTTTTCATATTTAAAAAGATATTGATATACCAAAATTTACCCATTCCCCCCCCTTAACCCCGAAACTATAAAACGTAAAGTTTTGAAAAAAATTAGTAGTATAGGTTCTGACCTGAAGTTTACTGGAAAAATAAGGAGAAACCTCTACTTTTAATTTTGGGGGGCAAATAACAGAATTAAATGGAAAATATAAAATTAAAATTGTTTCTAACCCATCATGTTATATATCAAATGAAAGGGCTCATTGCGACGAAAACAAATATATTTTTTCATATTTTTAAAATAAATGAATTAAAATATATTAACAAAAATATAAAAAAATTATCCATCCCCCCTATCTCCAAAACCATAAGCTGGAAAATTTTGAAAAAACAATGGAGGTATAGCCCCTCACCTGAATATTCATTTGGGGGGGGGCAAATTATAGAATTAAATGGAACATATAAAATTAAAATTGTTTCTAACCCATCGTGTGTTACATATCAAATGAAAGGGCTCATGATGAAGAAAACAAATATATTTTTTTCATATTTATAAAATAAATTAATTAAAAGATATTAACAAAAATATAAAAATTTTACCCATTCCCCCCTTATCTCCGAAACCATAAGCTGAAAATTTTAAAAATAAATGGAAGTATAGCCCCTCACCTGAACTTTACTGGAAAAATAAGGAGAAACCCCTAATATTTATTTTGGGGGGCAAATTATAGAATTAAATGGAAAATAAAAAATTATAATTGTTTCTAACGGGTCATGTAATATATCAAATCACAGGGCTCATTATGACGAATACAAATATATTTTTTTATTTTTTTTTAAATGTATATTTTAAAATATATTAAAAAAACATTTTACCAAAATTACCAATTGTTCCCGTTATTCCCCAAATTATAAGACCTCAAATTTTTTGTTTATAGGAAAAATTAGAAAAAAATCCTTAATTCCGTTTAATTCTATTATTTGGCCCCCAAAATAAATTATTAGAAAACCCCCATAGTAATTTTAGGGACAAATTATATACTTAAATGGAAAATAAAGATTCAATTTTCAAACGCATCATGTCATTATGTCAAAAGATATTATCAAAAATATTAGACATCGACTTAATTCCCACTTTAGAAACTACACTATTTAAATTTGGAAAAAATATATTTTATTTACATTTTTAAATAATTTGAGTAACAGATTTAATAATTTATAATTTAAACTTTGACCTATTTTGCCCTTTATTTTCCAATCTACAAAGCCTCAAAACTCAGACAGTAGATTATAAAAGGTATCTCTGAAAGTTTATTAGTAAAATAAAACTCTAATGTTACTTTTTGGGGCCAAATTAGAAAATTAAATACATATGTATTCTGATAAAAATCAAGCGAATCCTAAAGCAGATAAAATAATACGTATATGTGTGGAAAATGGAAGTGTATATTTTTTATAAATTTAAAACGCTTCCTTTAAAAGAAATAAGGGTAAATATAAGAAAATGCACTCATTCCCTGTTTGTCTGAAACTGGAATATTAGAATCTTGAAGGTGGTACGGAACCCTAAGTATGCGAGTCCAACTCGCACTTGACCAAATTATTTTTATGTATGACCAGTGTGTTTGTAATAATTTTCATTTTGATTCATTTGAAGTCAGTTTTTTTAGAGACGAAGTTAAGTTAAGTGGATTATAGTCGCGTGAAATAGCAGAAAATTTTCCATTAGTTTATCGAAACAAAAATCTGTTAAGCTGGCGATCTCTTTTATTATATGACATACGGTTGTAGGTGTGTGCGTGGGTGCATGTGATATTAGGTGGTATATAAGCAGTTGCATACATAGATGGTTGAAATATAAGGTAGAATTGAATTAGTTAAACAGGGTGGTTCAAAAAATATTGTATTGCATGGCATATAAGCAGTTGCGTATACCAGGTGGTTGAAATAAGAGTGGAGCAAAACTATAGTTATACAGAGGGATATTTGCGTTATGGGACGGAGAATAATTACAGTTATACAGAACGCTTTAAACAACGTTAGAAGAAGTTGAATATACAGGATGATTGAAACACAATATGGAGTAAAATTAGAGTTATACAGGGCGGTTAAAAAGTTATATAGTGTGGAACTTAAGTAGTTGCTTATACAAGGTGTTTGAAGTAAAGCTGGAGTAAAATTATTGTTATTCAGGGTTATCCAAAATTTGTTATATAAGCATATGCAGTTAGAATATTTTAATTTTAGTACGGGGTATAATATAATTATAGACATGGGTTCAAGTGATCGCTAAACTGTGGTTGAAATAAATGATAGAGTAAAATTTGGTTCAAAAGTGTAAATTTTGTTCTATAGAGTAGACCATGAGCAGTTACATAAATCGAATACTATACATATGGGGCGAAGTAATATCATAGGTATACAGGAATAATTTAAACAATAGAAAAATAGAAACAGTTAATACTGTGGAAGACATTTATACTAATACATGGTGGTTTTAAAGATATCAGGACCGTTGCAATATTGTGTGGAATTGAATTCTAGTTGTACAGGATGGTTCAGAAAACGATAAATAAGTTTTATTGGGATGACCAATACACAAAACATTGTCCTAGTATTCACCTCCTTATGTTCTTGGTTAAACAGTAATTAGCGCTTACGAGAAAGTTATTGTTACTCTGTAAAGTTAAAAATTACTAAAACATTCTTTAGGGTTTTGCATGGTTCACTTACATGAAACAGCTAGGTTTCAATTAATATGAGTATATTAGATTATGTTCTTTAATTTAACCACTTATCAAAAAATGACTAAATGAAATATTTGTTTACTAAACGATTCCATATTTCAGAAGAAAATAACACGAGCTATATAATTCGGAGGAACAAGTTGATTTTAGGGCCTGCCGATCATATAGAGGTAATGTGTTTCCCATCACTCCAATCACCGGAAGGAATACAACCACCTGTAGCAACAAAATTCTCCTCCAAGGCTTGCGACAACCAGTTGATTACCATAGGTAGAAATTTCCTCACTGAATGTAAACTTTATTTAGAGATATACAGTTTGTGGAAATTGACGGAATACATTTATTTTAAATTCAAACACGGTCCCGTACAACATTATGACGGTATGTAAATATTTTTAATAATACCGCCTTGAGGTTACTAAAATGTTATTATGATTTAAAACTAGCTAGTTTAGTTCCCAATTGCAAAACGTTGGTTTTATACAGATGGAAATTATATATTTGTTATTTTTTTAAAATCAGCATTTTATTTAGTACATGACGTAGATGTATAGGAGAGTATTTTTAATGTTGAGTTTTGTTCTTTTGAACCAACTTCCAATATTAAGGAATATTAGAGAAAGGTACCATATAATTTTCAATAATGTGAGATCTGCGGTTTTACACAAAATCAGGAAAAACAGTAATTAAGAGACTACACTTTAGTGAGTTTAAATAAATCTTCACTGTTTGCTCTAAAACTGCTCAATCAATTTGAATATTTTAAATTGTATTCTATAAAGAGATATGTTCCAGCTTGATTCTGTATATTCTTCTATGAAGTAAAATATAAAGTTTTTGGGAAAATCTAAAAATATGTGCAAAAAAAAACAGTAAACTACAATGTAAATGTCAAATTTGCATTATAAATATCTAGCGTAAGTTTCAAGATATGTCATAAAAGTTTATCGTAAAGGGTGTTTGTAACGGTTTTCATCTTAATTCATTTGAAGTCAGTTTCTTTTTGAAAAAAAGTTCTATTACTATATCGAAAAGAAAAATTGTTATGTCGGGGATCTTTTCTGTACGGTATACGGTTGTAGATGTGTGTGTGTGCGTGCGTGCATCCCAATTCAAGCAGCAAGCATTGTGCGCATTGGAAATATAAGCCAAAACAAAATTAGAGTTGTACAGGTGGGTTCAGAAAATCAAATCTTACAAATAAATGTGATATTGGGTAATACATAAGCAGTTGCATATATAGGATGGTGGCAATATAAGGTGTGATGGAATTATAGTTATACACGGAGGTTCAAAAATGTTATATTGGTTGGCACATAAGTAGGTGCGTATACAAGGTGCTTAAAATAAGAATAAGTAGAACTATAGTTATACAGAGTGGATCAAAAATGTTAAATAAGCGTATACAGTAAGGGTATTTGAGTACTACGGAGGGGTTTAATTACAGTTATATAGAAGGGTTCGAAAAATATAAGCTGTTGCATATTCAGGATGGTGGAAACATAAGGTTATGTAGCATTACGATCATACAAGGTGGTTGAATAAATATTACATAGTCTGGAACATAAGTAGTTGCTTATACAAGGTGTTTGAAGTAAGGGTGGAGTAGAATTATAGTTATTCAAGGTGTATCAAAAATTTGTTATATAGGCATAAGAAGCTGTTAGGACATTCGAATTTATAGGGCGGGGTGTAATATAGTTTTAGAGATGGGTTCCAAAAAGTTTAGAAGCAGTTGCATATACTTAGTGGTTGCGATATAGAGTGAATTAGAGTTACACTTACCCAACTTGGTTTAATTAATAAAACAAATAAATAATATGTGGAAAATATAAAAAAAGCATACAAAAGAGAGAGAGAGAGAGAGAGAGAGAGAGAGAAAGATAAGAATACTGTAAAATATAATCAACAGAACTGTATCTTAAATCAGATAAAAAATAACGGTTTTCATTTCAGTCAGTTGAAGTCGGTTCTTTTTTAAATATAAATTATATTTATTAGGAGTAAAATATCGTGTTCTAATTCACTTGACAAAAAAATATGCATCTCAGTTGTTTCCTGGGTGATATTTGTGGCATATTTTTCAATGTCTAAGTACTTCTTGTGAAATAACTGTATATTCCAAACGTTTCGGGGTCTAGGTCACACCCCGTTGTCAGTGGTTAAAAAACTTGGATAAAAAAGGCACAATTCTAAGATGTAAATTAAATTGTCAAATATTTTAATTTACATCTTAGAATTGTGCCTTTTTATCCAAGTTTCTTAACCATTGACAACGGGGTCTGACCTAGACCCCGAAACGTTTGGAATATACAGAAATTTTCTTAACTATGGTGTTATTTCCCAAGAAGTACTTAGTTAAATGCATCTCAGCATTGAACACTTTTCTCCTAATAGACAAAAATTTTGAAATTATAATAAAGATGTTCCAAATGAAAAAACTATCAACGAAAATGTTTCATTCGTTATGTAAGTTCGAATAGAAATTATACGTCATACTTATTAAAGCCGCTTGCACAAATATAGATAATATACAAAAAATCAAGGAATGGCTAATTCTAAACGACGCATCAGCTCTAATTGATACTTCAAATAGAACAGGAACTCTAAAACATAGATGCTGTATGTATCACATGTTGGCAAATATAGCAACGAGCTCGTTAATTAATCGAAGCTCGGTTGCAGCTTTGATTAGGCATGTGAAGTTTCTGGCTAAAGGCAGTTTCTTTGATCAAATTGAGAATGAGATTTTAGCGAGCTAGAATATCTGGCTCTGATTGGAATAATCCACGAAAAACATCAAAGCTACTTACAAAACTTAATTAAAAAAATTACTTGTATTTTTTTGGCCAGGAAAGCTTTAAGGGAATGGATCAATAAGTATCTGCTTAGGGAATAACGACGCAACTTTTTCCAATTTTCTTTTATTATTAACATAATCTGTTTTTAGGATTATTTTTTTGTCAGAAAAATTTGTTTTCAAACAGCGTGTAGTTGATATTTTGGCCAAATTTAAATTACATTATAATTCTGGATGGCGGGCCAAAGCAAAGAAAAAGATTTTTTTAAACTGATATTAAAGCCGGAATCCTCTAGCATCACAATCAAATTATCAATATTGCGTTCAATCAAGAAAAAAATTCCAACTCCGGTTAAAAAACAAAAACCGAATATATGTAAAATAACAACTAAGAAGCATGAAATATTTTTTTACTGCAATAATTAAATACTTTTGCTGAAGTCGATGTCAAGTTGAACAGCGAATTGGCGAGGCACAACTTATAAATACACTTTCCAAATGATTTTCACTTTAATTTGGCACTGACTTCAAGAAAAGTATTTAATTGCTGCAGTCAAAAATTATTTCATGCTTTTTAGTTATTGCTTTTTTGAAATCGGTTTTTTTTGGTTTTAAAATTTATTTTATACAATTTTTAGTAATTTATTATGATTATTATTTGGATGCAGTAGATAATGTAATTGGTTGATCGAAGTTTCCTTGGAATTGCATCGTCTTCAAATTTAATTAATTTTTTTTTATTTTTAAGCAACATTTATTAGTCTGACCAACCTCATTTACTGTTAAAGAGGATCCACTAACTTGTTTTCTAAATATGTAGATGTATTAAGAAAGGTTTGCATATGATTCCAACTTATGTGTATCCACGACATTGTAGACGATATGAGTATCATCATTCTTTAGGTCTGTTAATTATATTGACATTCATGTAATAGTCTATTCTTCCCGGAATCTTATAATAAATCATTATACACTTTTAAGTGAAATAGTATAATTGGACACATTTGTCAATCCTAATAAACTTTGATAACAATTTGACTTATTATTAAAAATGAAGGAACTTCATTTTTTAAACAAACTTTATTTTCTAGTATACAATTTGAAAAAGTGACATAAATATTTATTATACAATCTTTAGTGAAATGACTTCTCTTTGATAAGAATTTTAGATATTATCAAAAATAAAGGTATTTTACATTTAAGCAAAATTAATATTCATAAGAGCGTTTTCCGTTTGAATCCAACTTATGAGATCACACTGTATTGTTACGAAATTTACCCAAAGCCGACCCTGTTTCATTTCAGTACGACAACAAATGCTTTGAGATAAAAATGGTTCTCGAAAAGACTCGGCAGCTGTAGGAGTGATGATGATTTTTACGAGAATTTTCTATGCTGGTTTTATAAAGGAAAGAGGCGAAGAGCTTATATGTAACATTGTTATTGTGATATTTGAATCAGCTGTTGTACATTCGATGTAAATAAAAGTTTCTAGAAAAGTGAAAGTGAATATTATTTTAAATTGAACCCACGGACTTTACAACAGTATATAGAAACCAACTGAGAACTTCCATCTTGAAGTTGATTAACTGATATTTATTTTTATTTAATTCCAATCTATTTTCAATTTATTACAATTTTTAGTGATACATCATGATTGGATTCAGTTTATAAATCTAATAAACTCTGATTACAATTTGATATATTATAAAAATAAAGATATCTTATTTTTAAACAAAATTGATATTTGTTTTGAAACCTAGTATGTAGGTGGAAAAGTTACATAATAAATACTTATTATACAGTTTTCAGTGCAACGGCATAATTAGATGCAGTTTTAACTTCTAATTACTTCTATAAGATAACAATTTTAGAAATTAACAAAAGTAAAGGTATTTTACTTTTAAGCAAAATTCCTATTTGCTGACAAACCTCGAATACAGTTAAAAAAAATTTCTGTTGATATTATTCATGCAAAACTTCGTTTGATTTGTGAGGACACACTCTATATACAAACTAATTGAGAATCTTCTCTCTGAAGTTTATTAATTGACATTTATTCTAATTAATACAATTTCTTTTCAATTTATTATACCCAAAATTTCGAACAGAAACATTTTCATATTTTTATAACACCAGCACCTCCACCAAAGCTAACTATATAACAAAGTCGATAAAAAAGTTTTTGCCGATTTTCTGGAAAATGGTACAAGCTATGTCCTTGAAAAAAATATATGGAAACACTTCGGGGTCCCTCAAAACAGGATCCAGTGTAAACAGTTTGAATTACTTGAGCCATTTGCGCACAATCGCTGAACAAACATTAAAAACATATATACAAACGAATTGAGAACCTTCTTCTTTTTGAAGTTGGTTAATCAACCTCTCCACAACACCAAAACTAACAACCACCGAAATAAAAAACACAACAATTTGTCGTGTTTAAATTTTGAATTTTTAATTATTTTCTGGAATGCCCAGTGGTGCGTTCCCGCAATTTGTTTAGTGTATTGTTTTCAATTTGATTGAATTACTTCATTGATTTTTAAACTTCTGCACCTTTTCTAAAACATTCCGTCGCGCTAATGCTAATTGTAAGTGTTTTTTGCGTGTAAATTATAGATAGTATTGACATTCGTGTTTCGGTTCCCTAGCTGTTAGGACGCTTGGGAGGTTCGTGTAATGTACTCCGAACTTTTCGGTGACTTGGATTCCGTCTGAAGAGACGGCGCTTATTGTTGTTTTCTGCGTTACGATTTCGCGAGTTAGTAGCTCCGTTCGAAACGACCGCTAAACCGCTTTCATTTTGTTTCTTTTGTGTTTACAAAAGCGCATCATTTGTTGTCAAACCCGCTTTTTTTGTATGCTCAATCAATGAACATTAGGTCGCTATTTTTTTGTGTAACGTGTTGTCCAGGCGAAGCTCTAAGAAACTGTTCCTGCTGTTACGGGGCTAGCCTCCGAAGAAAGAAGACCCAAGAAAACACCAGAGCTTCGACACAAAAGGTTAGTGATAACTTTTATTTGGTGGTTCGTTTATGTGACGGCACGTGTTTATTGATTGTTCCGCTAAAGGTCCTTCGTCAATTATATACTTGCATTGAACCAGCATTGAACTAAAACCGCAACATCTAATTCATACATTTTTTTGAATATTATATGTAATGTGCATCGAAGACATTACACCCAGTATAAATTAACAAGCTGAATTTTAATACAGTATGCGCTACAACTCTCATACTTAGCTGCTAAAAATGTAAAACTCCTAGGTATTTTTTTTCTAAAGTAAGTTTTTTTTTAAATTAAATTATCTCAGAAAGTTTTAGTCGTAGACACAAACATACAAAATGGTTTTGCAACTTACCTTAATACGCAAGAGAATATATATGATATATGCTGTTTCTGGTGGGGAATCTTCATCAGTTGCGCTTCCCACAGTAGATTATTACACCAGTTTGTATAGCAAAATTTAACACATTTTCGGATATAAAATTCAACAGCAGTTCGCTTATACAATCACTTCAGTAACAGTTTATAGATAAATATTGTTAAGATTTTAACAGCAAACTGGTAGAAGTAAAAGATTTGAATAATAAAAACCCGCAAAAATACAAATTTCTTTTGTTTTTTGCTTATATACTGAAAAGTAATAGAGGAATCGTCATGCCGTCAACATGAAATTGTAGAGAATACAAAATCCATCTTATTAAGAGATTATACATCATGATTGTATCATTTTTACCGAGTAAACTCTGAAAAACTGGTCAAAGTGGATTTTTTTCAAAAATGTATAACCTTCTGATAACTAACACTGGAATATTAGTCATCGTAAAAACGCTAGTGTATGATGATATTAAGTTTATATGGGCTCACGATGGATACTATTGAATAAGTAGATTTTGAACCATTCGAACTTAAATAATTTAGAGAGCTATTTTGCACATCCCACCATATTAACGAGACTAGTCCGACCGGGATATAAAAAGATATATTGAAAGTTTATAAATTCCACTTCAATTTGTCTTTCTTGGTTTTTCGCTATAATGCCGAGAAGTTGGTTTAAAATATTTGAATAGTAGGTATACGAATTCATCCTGAATGCTATACCATTTAAGAAAACAAAATTACAGTCATATTGGAGTAACATACGTTCGAATAAACCGAGCTACAGCGACTAAAAGAGGCAAAAATTCATTATTTTATCATAAACCGCTTGTCTATTTCATTTACCATACTAAACAAAATACCTTCAATTTTCTCTGTAACAAAATATTCGCATCTGCTGAAATGATGTTATCTAACGCAGGATGGCTTTTTGCAGAGCAAAATTACTATGCAACCAGCACATAGGTTATTGACTCTGCAAAGAAGCTTTCTAGAATATAATCGAGAGGGTTACATCAAAGCTTTCAGATATCGCTGAACAGAATAATCGCATTCTGCTTGGTGATTGCAAAGGCGTTGAATATACATCAGCGCTTTTTGTGTTGTCGTGTTTTACATGAAAAGTGTCGTTGAGTTTGTTCACCTTTTATTATCGGATACTGTTTTGAGAGGAAAATTACCAGAATTTGATAGTTATACACTAGTATTCAATAATGGCTTTTTCAAACATTTGATCTCTTTTAGACTGTTGAGGCAATTCCTCATATTGTAACGATTCCATTCTTTCAAACTTGGAATTAATTATACAAATTTTGAAAATTGTTCGATACTGTGTTCCATTGAGACTTTTAGTATCTTCTTTCTCTTTGGCTAAAATTATTTTGCCTCAAGATGTTGTCGGCTATACTGTAGTCTCGTAAAATTTAACTGGTATGAATATCCGTATTGGATTGTTCATCTTCCTACTCATTTGTTCACTTCTCTTTGAATTGTCGCTAATAAATCATATGCATCGTTCGTTGAGGTATATTTCGTTAAAGAAATGATGTCTACCTACTTTCCTCAGATATAAAATTTTTGTTACCAGCACTGTTAGTCTACTGTCGTCATGTTTTGTCCCGATATAATATTTGCATCTTGTTATCATTTCCAATTTTTGAGCAACCTTATAAAAAGGAAGTGTTTGCAATTCATCTATGTGTTAGGATCGTTTAAGACGTATGCTATTGAGGGGAATCCCGAAGTAATCCCGTATTTTCATTAGTGATTGAAGACAATGCTGTTTTTCAGAAAATAGGAACTCATTTTATTATACTATAAAATTTGGTGAATGCGCAAGTATTAAATGAGTGTAGTTATCTTTGTTCGAGTACGACGATGAAACTAATTCAAAATAGGATTAAATTAAATCAAATTAAATGTTCTCATGCAAGTTTTAAATATTTCCCGTAAGAGGGAATGTTGCAATTGTTATTAATTTATGTCGTTGGCATTGTGTAAAATTTTAACAATTAGGTCAGTACGCTTTTGTGGTTTACTTAACACCGATTTAGGAAACAGTATTTATTGTTCCAGAAAAAAACTTATTAATTGCTTGTTAGTATTTTGTGTTTATCGCTATATCTGTTTTAGTTTTTTAAATTTAGCTATAATTCCAGAACACAATGCTTTCTTGTCCAAAATTGACTGAACTATCATGTTTTCAATGTATATTAGAATGTACGTTCACTCCTACATGTAAATAATGAGGCAACTTTTACTTGAAACTGCACAATTTTCCACTTCAATCTACTGAACCTTGATTAACACATTGTACAATATTAAATCTTATTCATGTGCAACTTTTTGAGTTCGAATGTTCTAGCCAGATCCATTAAAAAGAGAAAAATCAGGAAAAACGCTAAGATTAAGTTACAAACCGCTAAAGACTGAAAAAGGGAATAGATAAAATAAAAATACTGGCTAAACACATGTCCAAGTTCTCATTTTACTAGTTCAGAAAAATTTTATGACAATAAGGATACTGATGAGCAAGCAACCGAAATTAGCTGACTGATAGTAGTAATTAAGTATGGTGTAGCTGCACTTTATGTGGACTGTAAGCACACAAAATATGCACTGGGTGGGAGTAACACAAGTATTTGATGGCTTGTTAATTCTAGTAATGCCTCTTTTTGCAACGACGCTGACTATAATTTTCCACATGTGAGGGCAATTCTAGTAAAATACTTTTTTTAGACTGTTTTAATGACTAAATAGTGTTCACAAGTAAATAAAACTCTAGTAGTTTGTACATTATTTCTTATGTACTGGAGGACAAATTCATGCAACACCTTTTATTGTTGTGTATTGTATTACAATCTTTACTTTTTAGTACTTGCTTACTTTTGTGGTTTAAAAACCACAAAGATAAAAAAGAACGAATTCTGAGGACAGTAAATACTGGTAGGGTAAAGGATGTTAGGGGTAGGGTTGTTGACAAAACATGACGAAAAAAAGACAAAAATGAGGAAAAAATACAAAAATGACGAAAAATGATAAGAATGACGAAAAATGATAAGAATGACGAAAAATGACGAAAAATTGAAAATGACAAAAACAATGAAAAATAAAAAATGACGAAAATGAAGAAAAAATGACAAAAATGACAAAATGACAAAATAAAATAAAATGACAAAAATGACAAAAAGACAAAAATGACAAAAATGACAAAATGACAAAATGACAAAAATGACAAAAATGACAAAAATGACAAAAATGACAAAAATGACAAAAATGACAAAAATGACAAAAATGACAAAAATGACAAAAATGACAAAAATGACAAAAATGACAAAAATGACAAAAATGACAAAAATGACAAAAATGACAAAAATGACAAAAATGACAAAAATGACAAAAATGACAAAAATGACAAAAATGACAAAAATGACAAAAATGACAAAAATGACAAAAATGACAAAAATGACAAAAATGACAAAAATGACAAAAATGACAAAAATGACAAAAATGACAAAAATGACAAAAATGACAAAAATGACAAAAATGACAAAAATGACAAAAATGACAAAAATGACAAAAATGACAAAAATGACAAAAATGACAAAAATGACAAAAATGACAAAAATGACAAAAATGACAAAAATGACAAAAATGACAAAAATGACAAAAATGACAAAAATGACAAAAATGACAAAAATGACAAAAATGACAAAAATGACAAAAATGATAAAAATGATAAAAATGACAAAAATGACAAAAATGACAAAAATGACAAAAATGACAAAAATTACAAAAATGACAAAAATGACAAAAATGACGAAAATGACGAAAAATGACAAAAATGACAAAAATGACAAAAATGATAAAAATTATAAAAATGACAAAAATGACAAAAATGACAAAAATGACAAAAATGACAAAAATGACAAAAATGACAAAAATGACAAAAATTACAAAAATTACAAAAATGACAAAAATGCCATTAATGACAAAAATGACAAAATTGACAAAAATGACAAATATTACAATAAAGAAAAAAATGTCAAAAATTAATGAACAGAAAAAAATTAAAAATGGCAAAAAATGTCAAAAATTACAAATAAGACAAAAATGTAAATAATTATGAAAAAAACTTAAAAACTACAAAAATTTAAGAGAATTAAAAAAATAACAAAAATGACAAAAATGACAAAAGAGACAAAAATGACAAAAAACTACAAAAATCTCGAAAAATTAAAAAAATTACGAAAAATTGCAAAGAATGACAAAACTGACGAAAAGTGACAAATAATACTTCAATAGAATTGGATTGCTTCTTTCCAAATTATAAAATGCCAAAAATTCGCTGTAGTCGCCAGCTCCTTCAATTTAAGGTCGTCAAAATAGGACGCATTGTAATTGTTATAACAATTATTGTCAATTCATCAGTGATGTTAAGCGTTTGGAGAAGGTGATCCAATGATAAGGCTTCATGACGTCAGGACCGCTCTAAACTTCCTAAACTATTACAAGGCCCTCATTTGCGCCATGTTGTCTCCAAAATAAGCGGGACAGTTAAATACGAAATGACTTAGTTACAGCACACTGCGGGTACTCAATAGGATGTCAGTAAATCCAAGATTGCTTAGAATGGAGCAATGAACTTGTCAAGCCCTTTCGGTGCAAGACAGCAAAATGCTATATGTATTCTTCAAGCTTTACCTTCCTATGTCCAAACCGTATAAAATGCACTCTTTCAGTAGGATAATGCCCGAACTCATACTTTGTAATAACCATGGAGGAGTTAGTCATTAATTTTTTGTTAAAACCATAATTGAAACCCTCCGTGGTGCTAGTTTTTCTAGGCTCCAGTCTAATAGCACTGAGCTTTATGTTGACGTTACTTTGATGATTAGATTTTTGGTAGACTCAATTATTGTTTAAGAAACCGCTATTACCCACTTTTACCCTAATGCTTAAATAAAGAAGTTTTTTAACATAAATCTTATGGGAAGGTGATAGCTAAGAAGTTAATTTAATTTCAAACAAATTACATAGCTCAAAATATATTATGCATATCTAACAAACTTAAAGTTTTGAAGTATACGGACAGTCAACAAAATCTTCATTCAACTTGGTAAGTTTTCAGGCAAATTAAATTTAATTTTACGAACACCCAGAAAAGCTCATAAACCAAAGGATTCATAATTCGTTACTATTCAGAAAATTCTCCGTTGTACATCAAATTTGACTTAATTTTACTTTGGAAAGTTCTTCGAGGCGGTACGTTAGTTTATTAAATTAGCCTTGTTCGGTTTTCGATATTATAATAGAAATTTTTGGTATGAAAAGTTGAGGCTGATAATAATTTGATTAATTTTGTTAAATGTCAAGTAGAAGTTCAAAGGAGACCGAAATATTGTTCGATCTGATTTTTCAGTTGACCTGTTGAGTAAGGGTTTCACACCACAGATTTTTTCTGCAACAGATACGTATTTGAAACAGGTAAAGAGATGTCTACAATATGATCAACCGGTATTCCTTTATATAAATTGTGTTTTGTATATTGGGTGACACTTATCTGTGTTTGGAGACGTTTCAACTCCAACTCTGGAGTCGTTATCAACACCTGTGTGTTGCAGTATTAAATTCTCGGTTTTATACAGATGTTCTAGTTTGTTAAAAAATTTTGTAACATAAGATCACTCTGTAGATGCGAAATGTAAAGATGGACATCTAAGATTTTCGGGGAAACTGGCATACAGAGGTTCCCCGAAAATCCTACATGTTCAACATGTCAGATCTACCAATTTACGGATTTGTGTTAAATACATGAATAACAGACCAGAAACAATACATATTATATACATAGTGTTCAAAAAGTCCCGGTACAGCTGATTATCTCGGCAGGAAGACAGACAGTTTATTAAAATATGATCAATACAAAACTTTTAGAATATCTCCCTGGCTACAAAATAGTCATAATGGATTTGACCTTGACAATGACCTTCAAGGTAAAATAAAGGTGAACTTACTTTTGTCAAATGGGAACACCCATTTTGGATACCTGACATGAAGGGAGCTGGAAAACTTACCTTGACGGTCAGCAGAGGTAGGAATTGAGCTCATACCAAGTTTGGCCTAAGAATGATACTTTTTTGACTGAGGAATTCGTCATTTTATAATGACTACGTATAGATTATAATGAATTTGACCTTGAGCATTGGCACTAAGAAATTTTCGGGAAAAATCAAAAATTCGAAATGAGAGATAAAGAGCCAAAACCGTTATTTGAATATTTGTATGTATGACACAGTTGAACGTAATTTTTTCGCTGTCTTCATTTTCGGTATCAAAAAGCGTGTTCCCATTTGAAAAAAAAAACACTTTCCCTTGATTTGACTTTGAAGGTCGTGGACAAGTTTAAATCCAGTTTGACCATTGCGTGGCCAAGTTAAAACGAAAATAATGTCCGCTGTAAGAAACCAAACTTGGTTTGACCTCAATTTAACCTTTGCTGAAGTAAAATAAAAAAACAGGTCAACGACATATTTGAAAGTAAATTTTCCCGCTCTCTTTATTTCCGGTATCAAAATTTGAAAAATTGAGCTTGACCTTTAAATGACCTTGGTCATATTGGTTCATTCATTAAATAAAATATAATAAAAATCATTATTTACGTCCATAATGTCAACGCCAAACAACTGAATGTGCCGCCGCCAGCATATGCTGACCTGGCATCAGTAATTTGTACAAGGCGATTTCCATCGTGGGTGGCACTTAAGCAGTTGCGTTGCAATTATAACTAATAAAATAATTATATAAGGAAGCCCAATAGCGGTTGAATTTACAGGGTTCTTGGAATAGAATGTGCAGTAGAATTACAGTTATACAGTGTGGTGCAAAAAATATTATACAGAGATGCATATAAAGGGTGGCGGAAATGGAAATGCAACATTTCGTAACTCATAGGGAGTTGTATATACAGGGAAGAGGATGATAAAAAATGTTAAAAAAGGAAACGATTTATAGAGTAGCCCACGAAGAGTTCCATATATATGATGATTGAAATATAGGTCGGAGTAGAATTATAATTAAGAAGATAGTTAAAAATTTCATAAACAAAAAAAGTAAATACGGTGGCTCATAGGCAGTGGCATAAACAAAATGGTTTACCGGGTGGTTCAAAAATGTTAAAAAATATTATGCGTGGTCCATGAGCAGTTGCATATACAGGGTGGTGGAAATATATAATCAGATGGAATTATTATAATGAGGATTTTAATAAATGTTAGAGAATTGAGTGCAATTATAGCTATACAGAGAGGTTAGATAAAATAAATTTGTAGGGTAGCCCATTAGCGGTTGAATTGTTGTCATATTAAATTAAGAATTACGAATTTGAACACAAATAAAGTCCTATGAATTTTATCTGAAAAAAACTTGAATTTCGTTACTTATTTGTACAAGCGAGATCTAAGAACGACATCTAGAATTTTCGAGGAAACTATCACACAGAGGTTCCGAATCGGGATCCGTTCCGTGTAATTGCTGTTCTCCCTAAAGTCCTAGGATAGAATGTCACGATAAAATTTTCAGGTTACTTAACCTACCAGAGATATTGACATAATTGGTCGAATTTCGACCATTGGGCCACAGCTAGTTAAATCCAAATGATTTATAACCAAAATCGAGTTTTGTAAGTTGTCACTTTCTTAATCGTAGATCATTCTTATCTGGCTTGTTAAAAATTTTAACCATTAATACTTTCGAGTTATTTTGAAAAAGTCAAGACTTCAACTTCCATTCTAAATAAAATAACTAATCCGATTATATTTCAGTAGACAAAATACATTCGTCCTAACAATATTTTTCATTTGTGGACATTATCCCTTCTTTTGAAAATTATAATTCTTTCGAAAAGTTATTTTGAAGTTTTCATCTTCACGTTTTAATAAAATAAATTCGTAAGGTTTTATGGGGCGATATTGATTATCCTTTGGATGAAGATTTTATGCTCTTACAAGTATACATTTTACGTTTCCATAATATTTTTTTCATTTATAAATAGCTAGGATTCAAATCTCTTACAACATTGTTGATGTAAGTTCATTTTATATTATACTTTCAAAACGAAAAACAACGATCCCGAATTTTCTGTTTCTTAGACACAACCTACACCAATGTCTCAATAACGATATTAACGCTTAAATTGAAAGGCAAACAATGTTGATCACGAACATGTTATGACTGTAACATGAACCGTCCTGTTAGACTTTGAACAGCACCCAAAGTGCACTCCCGGGAAATAGAGATCGTACGCTTTCTCTGCATATTATTACTTTTAGTGTGCTCATATAGAAGGTAGTTTGCACAATGTAGATGAGGGAACTATTATTCGCTGAGTCTGTTCCTTGATAATGGAGAATAACTTAACGTGTGGTTTTACTAACGAAAAATAATAGAATTGACTTGATCTGCGTTATGAGTTTAACTCACAGTATTATTTACAATATTAAACAGTTTATACCCGGAGATTATTCCGCTTTGCATGTCTCCTGCTTTAGTTGGAAAATTGTGAAAAGTAAGATATCTTCGTGCAATGACATGAACAGTGATGTTAATGTTAATAGTATTACAATGTTTAATTGACTGTAATAACAGTAATAATTCTCTTGAAATTATTCACCAAGGTAAAAAAACTAATACCGATAAACAAAACATTTAGCAAAACCTTATTCTAGTATTTTTGATACCATATCCGGGTATAATACGTATAGGTTTTTCCGACAAGCCTTTGGTGTATGGTAGTAATACGGTGCTATCATGGTTTTCTCTTCCTATACTGAATTGTTGCGGCTGATACTTGATGTAAATCCATAATGAGAAACACAAAAACGAAAATTATATTTCGAGATTTACACTTTATTTTATAAAATAAAGTGTAAATCTCGAAATATAATTTTCGTTTTTGTGTTTTCTCTTCCTGCCTAGGTGGTTTCTCCAGTTGTTCAAATGGCTTGTTAAGGATCCGTTGGTCAAAAGGTTCTCTCTAAGTTTCATTTTTTCTTGTTTGAAGGCTTCTGGTGTGCTGCTCTATGGACTAATGTTTTGATGATGCCAGTTTCCCTTGTTGACGGATGGTTCGAGTTATAGTCTAAGTACAACCCTGTATGTGTTGCCTTCCTGTAAACTGTTGTTTCGACTCCGGTCCTAGTTCTTTGGCACTTCTTATCAAGAAATGGTAAGCACCCACTCTATTCACTCACCATGGTGAATCTGATGGATGGTTGCGATCGGTTTAGATGCTCCAGAATTGCCTGTAGTTGTCGCTCCCCATATTCCCAAATAATGAAGTTGTCGTCGACATATGTGGCTTAACCAGAGTTTTGATTGCTTCTCGTACCCCTTCAGTGTATTATCTTCGAAGCATTCCATGTAGATGTGGGCAATGGTTGGCGATAACGGGGAGCCCATATACAATCCATCTTATTGCATGACGAACCGATCCCTCTACTGAAGGTAAGAGCTCTTGAAATAACATTGTAGTAAGTCAATGATTGAATCTATATGCAGGGCCGTTCTCTCCATCAGGGTTTCGTCCTCGGTAAGTTTCTTTCTCACAATGTCCAGAGATTCATCCAATGGTACGTTCGTGAAGAGGTTTTCAACGTCGAAACTTACTATGCGATGTTTTGGCCCAAGCTCCATGAATTCGATGATTTGGACAAAATGCTTTGAATCTTTGACGTGCTATCATGTTTTGCCCTCCAAAGGTTGGATGATTGGTAGGAGGAATTTTGATAACTTTGCTGTTGGTGAGTTGTGTGAGCTTGTAATAGGTCTCAACGGTACTTCAGCATTGTGTATCTTGGGTAGTCTATAAAGATGTGGTGGTTTGCTGTGATGCATGATCTCTGAGAGTGTTGTAAGTTTTCCGTTCTATTTTGGCTGTTGGATCAGTTGACAATGACTTGTATTTCCCCTTCGA
The DNA here is from genome assembly GCA_034190945.1 of Octodonta nipae. Taxonomy (NCBI): domain Eukaryota; kingdom Metazoa; phylum Arthropoda; class Insecta; order Coleoptera; family Chrysomelidae; genus Octodonta; species Octodonta nipae. The sequence continues at coordinate 9,221,621 of CM067218.1, forward strand.
AAGTACGTAGTCGTTCTGTCCATCAGAATGGTAGCATTTTCTTTGTCAGCTGGTAGAATGATGATGGATTTGTCGTCTACTAGACAGTACTGGCACCTTTTTGGGAGCTACAGCGTAGTTTAGGTCCTGAGAGAGCACTGTTCCCTCAACTGTGGTGAGAATTCTGTATCCTCCGGTATCTGCTTCCTGGTAAGTTTATTGAGTTACTCAGTGTGCACCTTTTGGCTGATTCATGGTGTGTTGTCACAGTTTTTTTGAATCGAAGCAACAATCGGCATGTTGTCCTCCTCGTTTGTGTATCTTCTGATTTCTCGAAACCTTTCTTTCGCTTCCTTCAGAGTTGGGATTTCTTCCAACGATAAATGTTGATTTCGGATCTCACTATTGCGTGACTGGCCTTGTCAAGTATCTTCTGCGCTTGTTTCCCTGAGATCGGCGACTTCAGTTTGAAATCATTTGATATGATCTTTAGGTCTCTGGCTAAGCGTTGGAACTTCTCTGGTCTTCGCGTATCCTCTGAATTTCCCATTGAACTGGGTCCGGACCAGGTCTCCAATGTTAGTCTGAAGCTGGTAGACAATGCAACTCGTTCCTCGAAGTTTCCTTGGACTTCCATCGTCTTGAAATGATTGATCTCCCAACGTTTCAATAGCTTTGGATCTGCTATCGACATCAGGTGAATGATGGAAAATTCAGATAATCAGCGAACACAGCGTCCAAATTCGCCGACAACCAATCGTCAGGTCCAGCTACGCTGATTGGACAATACAGGGGATTTAGGGTCCCAATGAGCATAACCGGTGAAGGGTAATCTGAATTTCTCATCATTCACCTGCTGACGATAGCAGATACACAGCTATTGAAACGTTGTGAGATCAACATTCCTTCCGTCAATTTGTCAAAAATAGAAAATTTCTATTGTTTGAGATGGTATGTCCGAAAACACACAATTCTATCAAACATGATTGTCGTTTTTTTTTTGTTAGTAGACTCAAGCACAAAAAAACGGTCAGTCAATTAATAATATTTAAGAAAAAATAACAAAAAAATTCAATCTCCAATTATTATATACTTTTATGATTAGAGTAAAATCTCAATATTCAATATCTGCCTTTAACCTAACATATATAGAGAATATAAGATTCTTATTGTATTTCGGTGTTCCAATAGTTAGTAATCACACATTTTAAGTCCGTGCATTTTTTGCAAACTTTCAACATCGTTTATTATCTGTACTGATCATTACGTTCAAAGTCAGACGAAACGTCGGAAATGAATACAGGACAAAAAGTAAACTATCGAAACTACTGACGTAATTAGCAGCTATTGTTATCGACGACAGTAAATAAAATGTTGAAAGGTAACGAATGGTTTTACAGAGAATTTCCACTATTTTTCACAGTTCCTCTCTGCTAACGTCAGTGAAAAGTTTCCTTATTTCTAGCGTAAGTTTTTGCAAAGAATTAGTTACAACGGAAGAATCGATAAAAGTTTGCCGTCGTCTTTCTGTTTAATGCCGAAGAGTAATGTACTTGAAGGACTGCAATTGTCGAGAGAAAAATATAAATCATTGTGATGAAATTTTGTGAAACGCTTAAGAGAGAACTACGTGTTTGTTTTACGAAATCGTTTATTCTGAAAACTAAAAGATGTTTGTATAAAATCAATATTTAGCAGTTTGCTTTACTCGGTTTTATTTTGGTTTAATTCTTCTATATATCGTTTAAGATGAAACTCAGTTGTTTGCTGTAAAAAATGTTTTCGATTGAATTTGCATTTTTTTAAATAAATTGTCTTTACTATGTCGACCCAAACCCCACGATATTTCACAAGATTACTTTGTTGCTTATTTGCCTTTCCTGGAATTTTGACTAGTAACTTGTATCGTGAATTGCTTCAAAATGCTATGTATCACGTTGTAACTAATATCATAAAAGTTGAAAATAAAATGTATTCCAACAGGATGAATAGCGCCACGTTTCCAAGTTACTAGATTGGACAAAAAGCTGCAACTGAATGGCCTACTCGGTTACCCAATTTATGTTCTTTGAATTTTTTTGTGAGGACATAAAACAAAAGAATTAATAACACTCTTCTAGCTTCATTGAATGTGACACCACAAGTGCTGGAGTATATAAGAAATGTTTTTGACGTCAATGTTTATCACTCTAGGGAAGTTGGTGAATAACGTATTCAAGATTTACTTCAATAATACTGTGAATTTTTAATTAAAATTTATTTAATTTTTGCGGTTTTCGAGATAAATATTTGTGACATTGAAATATATTCTGAACGGGATTTAATTTGAAAACCTGCCGTATCTAGGGAAATAATAGCTCTCTTCTATACGGTATCACATAACTTCCGAATAGAACTAATACTTTTTAACAGATTTCCAAAAAGGAGGAGGTTATCAATTCGTCGCGTTTTTTTTTTTGTATGTATGTTACCTGATTTCTTCTCCTGTGGTGAACCGTTTTGTATTAATATGGTCTTGGTTAATAGAGTATATATCCGGATTGGTGAAACTTCAAATTTGGGGAAATAATTCTATTGGTAAAGTGATAAAATTTGTGAATGAACACATGCGTGCATGGAAATCGACCAATATCCCTAACATATTGGTGGATTTTTCGAAAACTTCTTATGGATGTGTATAGTTTTTTAACGTTTAATCTATTAAGGAAGATCCCTAAGTGATCTCATATACTTTTCTGCGACGTGCAACTTGCAGTTTTGCAGAAAATCGCCGAAAATTCTAAAATTCTTATCTAAAACTTCATCGAAATGACATAACGGACATTTTCTCAAAAATATTTTAATTCCAACGTAATAGTGCCGGAATTTTAGGCACTGGAAGTTTTAATTGCGATTTTGAAAATGTTCTATGTACATCTCAAGCATATAGGTAGTAAAGCATAGTATTTTCGGCTCCTTAAATCAATGAGTACCAAGCCCGTTTTGTTTGTATACGAGGCAAATCCCTATTTAAATGAAAATTTTTCCATTTTGGTTGTCACATTCTTCCGACCTAATAGAAAATTTAGTGACAACACATGTCAATTCAAATTTTAAACTGCTACTTGGTGCGTTTGTACACAGGATGTTTAGTTATAGCAAACAAAATCACGAAGTAAAGTGATAGGAGTTGCGATGATTAAAATATAGGTAAGGCCATTTAGCCGTATATACAGGATGGTTGGAATATGGAGTGGACGTTTGGTGGTATAAAAATGTTGGAAAATATGTGAAATTAAAACTATATAGTGTGATTACAAAACTGTTATATGATATGGACGTAAACAAATCATATACAGGATGGTGGAAATATATGTTGAAGTTGAATTATATTTTTACAGTGTTATTAAAAAATTATTTATTTTATAGCCCATAAGAAGTTGCAAAATTGTGGAGAGGAATTAATGTTACACTGGACGATAATATAAAATGTTAAAAATGAAATAATTTATGGGATAGCCCACAAATAGTTATATAGTATGGTTGAAATATAGGACGGATTTGACTCCGTAAATATGGAATGGATTCTACTCCGTCCTATAGTTCACAGAAGGCAGCAAACAAATTTATGCTTTTCCGTGGGCAGTCGTATGTACAGGATGGTTGGTACATAGGGTGGAGTGGAATTATCTATAGTTATACAGAATTGTCAAAAAAGTTTAAAAAAGGTTACATGGCGTGGTCCATAAGGCATAAATATATTTTAGGCTTATTAAGTCAACGCGTACTAGTACATTTTGTTCGTAAACATTTACCAGTCAATTTAAATGAAAATGTATCATTGTGTAATGTTGAGGCTTTCGATGTTACCTGGTCCTGTCTATTAAGGTAATACATACAAAATAAAAAAATAAAGAATGAAAACTACCTGGGTTCAAAAAAACTATACAACTGAAAATAAAACATTTAAAAAATATATATGTAACCGACTTTCACCTATAACTAAAAAGCTGAAAATAATTATAACACAATACAACTCTAGCGAATAAATAACACATTCAGTGTTTTTCGGTACCTACCCAGGAAGTAAAAAATGTAAACGTTAAAAGGTGCTCATTCTGTACAAATTAATTACATACCAATCTAGTATAATTTTGAAGTCGGTACCAAGCAATAATCAAGTTTGATGAAGTAGTAGATAAGTACGCAATAAAGGATATTAGATTTGCTTGGTACCTAACAACACTGAATGTGTTATTTATTTGCTAGAGTTGTATTTTGTTATATTTATTTTTAGCTTTTTAGTTATAGGTGGAAGTCGATTATATATTTTTTAAATGTTTTATTTAAAAATAATATTATCAAAAACTATACGTTAAAATAATATATTTTTTTATTTTCTGTTTATGTCTATAATTTGGCCCCTAAAATTAATATTAGGGATTTCTTCCTATTTTTCCTGTAAACAAAAGAGTTTGTAGTTTCGGAGATAAGTTAAGGGAAAAAATATACACTTTCATTTTTCATACATAGACTTTAAAACAAATGATTTAAAAATATTATATATTTGTAATTCAGATAATGAGCCTTTTATGAAATGGAAATAGGAAATGAGAATTTTTATATCTTTTTGTTAATATCTTGTAAACAATTAATTTAAAAAATATGAAAAATATGTATTTGTATTCCTCATAATTGAGCCCTTTCATTTCATGTATTGCATGATACGATAAAATAATATTTTTTTTATTTTCTGTTTAATTCTATAATTTGGCCCCTAAAATTAATATTAGGGATTTCTTCATATTTTTCCTGTAAACAAAACATTTTAGGTATTATAGTTTGGGGAATAAAAGGGGAATGGGTAATTGTTTTAAATATTTTTGTCAATATATTTTAAAATATTTATTTTAAAAACATGAAAAAATTATATTTGTAATCGTCATAATGGCCCTTTGATTCGATATATTACATGATGGGTTAGAAATAATTTTTATTTTATGTTTTCCATTTAATGCTGTTATTTGCCCCCTAAATTTAATATTAGGGGTTTCTCCTTATTTTTCCAGAAAAATTCCGGTGAAGTCCTATATTCCTATTTGTTTTTCAAAATTTTACGGCTTATAGTATTGGAGATAAGGTAGGGGGAATGGAATTTTTTTTTATATTTTTCTTAATATTTTTAAAATAATTTATTTTAAAAATATGAAAAAAATATATTTGTTTTCGCCTTAATGAGCCCTTTCATTTGATAGATTACATTATGTGTTAGAAACAATTTTATTTTTATATTTTTTATTTAATTCTGTAATTTGCCACCCAAAATTAATATTCGAGGTTTCTCCTTATTTTTCCGATAAAATTCAGGTGAGGACCTACATCCCCAATTTTTTCAAACTTCTAGGGCTTGTGGTTTCGGAGATAAAGGTAAGGGGACTGCTTAAAAAAAATTATATTTTAGTTAATATCTTTAAAATAATTTATTTTCAAACTATGAAAAATATATATTTGTTTTCGCCATTTTGAACCCTTTCATTTGATATAGTACACGATGGGTTACAACCAATTTTAATTTTATATTTTCCATTTAATTCTGTAATTTGCCCCCCAAAATTCATAGTAGAGGATTCTCCGGTAAAATACAGGTGACGCCCTATATCTCTAATTTTTTTCAAAATTTTGCTCCTTATAGTTTCGGAGTTAAGGGGGGGGGGGGCTTTTACGATATGTACTCCCAATCGGGCCACCAAACTATATATTGATACCAAATTTCAACCTCTTCCGTCCAGTAGTTTAGGAGAAAATTGCTGTGATGTGACAGAGGCAAAAATCCTTAGTGATATTACAGGGTATCCGTATATTGTATATACGGAACCCTAACAAGATGCCGACGAATTAATAACCTACTCCTTTTGCGATGTCGGTTAATAATCATAAAAAAATCAAATTCTTTTGATACATTGCAGGTCGACGCTTGCACACATAGATCAATACGGCAAGACACTATTGTTAACGCCCTCTTCATTATAACATGTGAAGTATGTAAAGTTTGTGTTACTGTAAATTTAAGGTAATGATATTGGCGTCGGCCCACCTCCTTAATACACCTTGGCCGATGCATTCAACTCAATCGTTGTAATATTTGAAGTATTAGTATAGTGAATTGTAACAATATGGTAAAAAACTGTGTCTAATAAAAAATTACGCAATGAGCATACTACCCATAAAGTTGGACAAACATTGTAATCTTTATAATGATATAAATAGTTATATTCACAACACAGCACCCTTTATAAAAGGCAAATAGCGCAACTTAAACATAATGCCTTGAAAATTCTTAACGTTTTCAGAGAAATTCTCCGCACTTAATTTTAACGAATACAATTTTCCAAGATAGCTCCATCTTTCTTTGGAATTTCAATTCGCCGGATTAAATGAGGTAATTATTCCAAAGTGCATCTGTTGAACTGAAACGTTTCAACTTAAATGCGATGAACCCTTACAACGTAGATTTGATTTTCTCCGACGTGTAGATATGCATTTGAGACTCTTCAATTTTCCAATAACAATGAAAGGAAAAGTCCGCAAACGTGCTAGAACCTCAATTATTTTTAAGTTGTCCGATGGAGAGATTGAAAACATTCTAACTCAAGAGAGGGAGCAAAGCAAGTTATTACTACTAGAAATTATATGAAAAAAATTCCTATCTATTAAATATCTAGAAATACACTAAAAACACATTTTTGGAAGCAGTTGAACGGTACAGCGTTCGTTGACCGTTCTGATACTAAAAAAAAAGACCGGCAGTTAATTAGAAAGAATGATGAAAGTGAAAGCTTCTTACGAAATATACTTCCCACAACTTGTCATGTTCCTTTCTGTCTTTGTGTCATTCTCACAAATGGACATGTATTCAGGAAAATGAAAATAGTTGCCACTTTTTTGCTAAGAGTTAATCCTAAGGTGTAATTTAACTCTTAATTTAACTATAACTGAAAAGGAATATATGACTTGTAAGTTAATTTTTAATCCAAATATAAAATTATTGTATACTCTCTTCGAAGTGACATCTTTTGGACGTAAGACAATTTAATATATATTGTTTCTGGTTAGGAAACCTTCATCAGTTACACTTCCCACAATTGAATGTCCTCTCGAACACTTCTTTATGTATTTGATACATAATACATATCGTTAAAGGACCCCGCACATGGAAAGTGGCCACCGGTGGATTTGGCTGAAATTTTGATATTTTGTAGATCTCAACAAAATGAACAAATATCTTTCGGGCCGTAAAGTCCGATGACTGATGGTTTTCAAGTTATGGTTAATTTTCTATTTATGGTCAGAGTATACCACGAAGAACTGAGTCGATATGTATATGAGGAACTACTGGGAGTATTACTGTGAACATTAGTATGCAGGGGGTTTTCGAGGAGCCGGTTTGAGTTACAATATCTTCAATTGTCTACGACTCTACCGGAAGTGAATCCAAACTTTGTTTTTTTAAGGAACATCCTGTTTTTTGTAGCTGTTCAGAACACTGGGTTTAAAAGAGACGGCCTTTATATTTACATATCTATATTCTCAATTGCTTGGAAAAAACTCTGCCTTAAGCGCGCAATCGCAGTAAGAAGAAGAGGAACTCGCTATTCGCCTCTCGTCCGGTACGGACCTCCCAAGAAACTCTCGAGGAAAAAACGTTTCCCTATGTGCTATGTGCAACCCCAAAGTGCGTTTGCAGCTATTACTCACTTATTGTAAACCCCTCGTGAGTGCGCATTGCCCAACAATATAAATTTTAGTTGTGCCTAAAAAACCCAGGGTTAAGGCCGGCTATCCGCGCTGAATGTAGACAAATACATGGATGGCAGATTTCCGAGGCTTTTACTAGATCTAACTCATAGATAAGGTAAGAGTTTTCTTATGAAGGGCAATTGAGTTTTCTATCAATTTATCAAAATAGAACCACTCAAAACTACAGTCCAATCAAATTCACTACATTTTTTGGTCCTTCGAGCCGGATTACAATTTTTGGCCCAATCGAGCCAGATTGATTTATTTTGATTTATCGCTATCAATTTGGTACATTTTTTAAGTTCTCAAAAAATAAAATTGCATTCATAAGTAGCCATCCTATTTGTTTCCCGCCTATTACTTCCACACATCTCAGGGTCAGATAATACGCATGTCTACAAGCCTCAACACGCAAGCGTCACTCACAAAGAAAAGGTTAATTTATATAACATTTCTTTCTAAATTTTTAGCCTTTAATTTACTCTGTTCAGTTTGTCGATGTTTACCGGATATTTTTTGTCATTTAAGGAATTTGCCAGTCATTCGCATCTGATTTATGATACAGATATACAGTCTGTCTCTATAAACGTGTAGTTTATTAATGTTGGTGAATATTCATTTATAGTAATTGATATTTTTCTCTTTAAATCTAGTAATTGTAATGTTAGTGTACAGTAGAGTTCATAAATGCTGTTCTCAAATAATTAATATTTTATTAATTTTCAATATTTGATGTTTTTTAATTTGATTCGCTTAGTACAGCAGTTTAAGTTATTATTTGTGTTCGGCTTATATTAATTTATACTTCACAATGGCGGATAGAAAATTAAATCTTGCCATTTCTCAACGCAAAGCTGAAATTGTAATGGTAGAAGAATTGTTGAACATTGCGAAGCAATCTCTTACTGATAGAGCTATGCATAAAAACTTCAAATGTAAATACAACCGCTTAGAAGCAACTCGCGAAGCCTTTGATAGGCAACAGAATATTATTCAAACTCTTATGTCTCCACAAAATAATGCCGATTTGGATGCTCAAATTGAGATAGCTCGTGCTTCCTACACAAGTTTTTATGAAATTCAAGCTATTCACATGCAGCTTTTTGATATCTCTATAGACTCACTAGAGTCCCATAACACTAGTATCTCTCGCACTAATGTAAAATTCTCAAAAATAGAAATGCCACACTTCTCTGGTGAATTCCGTGAATGGCAAACATTTATTGATATGTTTGACTCTTTGATTCATAATAATTACTCGCTCTCAAATGTCGGCAAATTTAATTACTTAATAGGCTTGATTCACGGCGCTCCACTTAAACTCTTAAAATCTTCCCTCTTGACAGGTGATAATTACTTATTTGCTTATAACGCATTGCGCAAGCGCTATGCAAATAAGCGTTTAGTTACTAACTTTTATTGGCAGGCTTTTTCTCGATCTAAAAAACTTTCCAGTTCTCAAGGACTCAGAGAGCTAGTTGATGTTTTTAGTGAAAACCTTTCTGTGTTGATAAATATGGACATTCCTGTCAAGCAATGGGACTTCATTCTCTTCACAATGCTGTTCGAACGACTCGACTCAGATACCGCTCTGAGGTTCTAGCGAGACTGCGCTTCGGAACTTGAAGATCTATACTTTGATATTTTGCTGAATTACTTGGAGAGGCAATACGCCGCTCTGGTTTCTCTCAATATTATCCACACTTCCCCTGGTGCTGTTAGTAAATCTAAAGTTCATTCTCCCCGTTTTAAAACATCAAAAAATAATTCTGCCAGTACATATACCATAAATTCTCAATCTCAATTCTCTAGTAACATCATCTGTCCATTATGTAAAACCGCACACCGCATTTATAATTGCCCTGAGTTTCTCTCAAAATCTCCTCATGATAGATTTGCTATCACTCGTACCCATGGATGGTGCACAAATAGCTTAGGATATAGCATACATCTTCTCGATGCTCCTCTACAAATTGCTGTAGAAAATGTTCTCGCAAGCATCATACTCTTTTGCATTTTACTGATGCCTTGCACAACTCACACTCGCCTTCGGCTTACCAAATACTCAGCTCGCTTCTAGTATTAGACCGGAAGAAACCTCATCTCACACTCTCAAGATTGCCTCAGCAGATTCTTACATTAATTCTCAACCCAGCACTTCGAATATTTCTCTTCTCACAGGAGTGCAGGGTACCGTTCTCTTATCCACTGCTCTAGTGGAGATACAGGATGCTCGAGACCGGTTAGGGTTCTTCTAGATAGTGGAGGCCAATGTAATCTTATAACCAGTAAGTGTTGTAAGAGACTCGGATTATTCAGTAAATTACGGCCTTGACAGAACCACGAGATGGCACAAATATCTATTGTCAAATATACTTTACTAGGGTATAGAAATGGTGGTACTGTCAAATTTCGGGAAAGTTTAATATTATTTTGTCTATTCATGGGTTTTCTCTCCTCCAAATTTTTTCCTGTAACAGATAAGTATTTAAAAAATTGTATATGTAGAACAAAGTGTAGTAAGGCAATTTCGTAAATTTTTTTTTTAAATTTTTTAAATACTTATCTGTTACAGGAAAAAATTTGGAGGAGAGAAAACCCATGAATAGACAAAATAATTCAAGACCTCCTCAACAATCTTTTCGAAATTACTTAAAGTTTAATATGCCGTACTTTTGCACAATGTTTGAAAATGGCTAGTTTTTGATACATGAGTGGGCAAACAGATATAATTAAGTGTCCTGTTTGGAGTAAGCAGTTATTTTACAAACACACTCATGCACGAGAATTAAATCATACATTCGTCTTTGAAGCATAACCTCAAAGTCAGGATTAAAATGATTTCAAGGTTAAACTAAGTAAGCATTAAATAAAGTAAGAAAAACCCCTGTATCCAGCATTCGGGTTATATTACACACATGTTTATTTTAAAATGGGGCTACAGTCAAATAGGCTGGTAATGAAGAATATTTATTTATATTCTGATGATAAAATCAGAGGAATCTTGAGGGTACAGCGTATCATGGAGGCTCGTCCTGATTAATTTCTGTCCGATTCTAAATATCCGATTCCATACAACTTTTGATCTTTTACTTACCTCAATGTTACGGGTATATACAGGGTGTCCCAAAAGTCCCGGAACGGCATTTTATTTAGGCGGGAACGCATATCAGAGAAAAATGTTTCAAACAAAACTTATAGGATTCGTCTCTGTTTATCGAATTGTGACCTTCAATTTGACCTTGACCTTGACCTTCAAGGTCATTTCAAGGTCAAGTCGATTTTTTCAAATAGGACAACATATTTCTGACCCCGGAAATGGAAAGATCGGAAAATTTTACGTTCAAATATGTCCTTGACCATTTTTAAAACTTGACCTCTGGTGGTCAGTAAAGCTCAAGTGAAGGTCAAGTACAACTTCGTTGCGTAGCTCGTCAAATATGGGTTAAAAAACCTTTCAAGAACAAAGGGTTTAGGATTATTCTCCGGCTATGCGATGGTCAGTATGTATTTGACCTTGACGTTGATCTTCGAGGTAAGTTGAAGGTCAAATGTATTTTTTAACCGGCAACCCCCATCTTGTACACCGGATATTAAAAGTATGGACATTTTTACGTTCAAATATGTCCTTGACCATTTTTAAAACATGACCTCTGGTTGTCAGTAAAGGTCAAGTCAAGGTCAAGAACAACTTCGTTGCGTAGCAAGAAAACAATAATTTCTCGGTTCCTACAACTGTCTTTTTAAGAACTTAATCCAGTCCTGATCGTCAATGTCAAATGAAAAAAATGGTCACGGCCATATTAGCATCTGAAAATTTCCTCTCTTTTCATGTTCGGCATAAAAAATAGGGCTTGCCTGTTTAAAAATGCATTTGACCTTGAACTGATCTCGAAGGTCAACGTCAAGGTCAAATCTCTACTAAGCATCGCATTGCCGTGAAAAAATCCTAAACCTTAGTTCTTGAAAAAAAAAATTTAAACCCATATTTGACGAGCTACGCAGCGAAGTTGTTCTTGACCTTCGCTTGACCTTTACTGACCACCAGAGGTCAAGTTTTAAAAATGGTCAAGGACATATTTGAACGTAAAATTTTCCGATCTTTCCATTTCCGAGATCAGAAATATGTTGTCCCATTTTGAAAAATCGACTTGACTTTGAAATGACCTTGAAGGTCAAGGTCAAAGTCAAATTGAAGGTCACAATTCAATAGCCAAGGAAGAATCCTATAAGTTTTATTTGAAACATTTTTCTCTAAAATGCTTTCCCGCCGAGATAAAATGCCGTTCCGGGACTTTTGGGACACCCTGTATACAAAAATGTATTGTAACGAACCAAGGATTCTGGTTTCTATGCCACTTAGTATAAATATCTATAAAAAACTTTTTCGTATAAAAACCACAGCAAACTATTTTCCATGAGTTTTCAAAACATTAAAAAGGCTGCATGGCTTTCGTAGAAGCCTGAGTGTCTGTTTCAATGGCACGGCCATCATTATTGCGATATCGATGGATAGGACATGACGAAAAAGAGTAGAAAAAGGAAAATAAATATTCAATACTGACAGCAACAGGTGTTCTCTATTCTATTTATAGCTCACAGCTGGAATTGCCTTTTAAAATGTTTTCGTAAAGTATTGTTACGCAACCGAAATTTTTATCCACGCTTACAAAAGGTTTCCGTTTGTTTTATTTATAGTTTTAATTACTGCATATTGTTTAGCAGAATGCCACAGCAGTGTTTCCAACTCATCTTTAGAGATTCGTAAAAAAAGTAAACTTAATTAACACAAGATTCCCAAACACAAAGTTAATTGGATAAAAACATAAAAGTAAATTATAAACTTATGATACTAATAGTTCATTTAAAAAAGTTTATCCAAAAATTGACTATTATTAAGTTGGAAAATACAGCACTGAATGCTATTTGGATTATGCATCAGACACAACAAAAAATAGAACATGAATGTTCAAAATAATTAAGAAAAACCTGACAAGAGTTATGTGCCAACTCTCAATGCACAAAATGGAATTTAGAAATAACCGCCCAGATACACTTGTTAGGTCCCTACAAACAAGATAATAAATACAATCAACGGATTAGTATTATGAATTCTTAATTACCTTACTGTCCAATATATTTTTAAAGTGTGAAATCTAGAATCCATTACAAGTTTGATAAATTATTAGACGTGTAAACCGTGCATGATTTAGGTTTGCCTCTCACCGACCAACGAATATAGAACCTTATAGAAGGACACACCTTAAGTAAAATATGTCCTTTGTTTACATGTTAGGATGTTACCCACGCGATAGGGGCGCTGATGTACTACAAAAAAGCGAAGTCGATACCGGCTAAAATTAACTAATTCATTTAGGGACTGGTGGTCGTAAGCATAAGGCGCGGGGTTTTTAATTTTGGCTGGCGGATTCGAATCCGCAAAATGTTTATTTCTTTTAATTTTTTTAATAATTAATTTTATGTTATTTAATTATTTAGATTGTGATTAAAATTGTATAACAATAATCAAACGTTTAATGTATTGTTTATCATTATTTACCTCCTGCTGGTGTGGTCTTATATGTTATACAATTTTAATTTAACAAAATGTGTGTGACTAAGAATGATAATATATGTGTTATATAGCCCGTGGGTTCAATTTAAAATTATAAAACTAATATTCACTTACACTTTTCTAGAACTTTTATTTACATCAAATTATACAGAACAGCTGATTCACAATAACAATACAATATACGCTAGTCGTCGCTGTCTAACTAACTTGCGATCGTGGGCTGCTTCCTTTTAAAACCAGCATCGAAAATTGTCGTAAAATCAATCATCAACTCCACAGCCGCCGAGCCGTTTCGAGAACATTTTTTATCCTAGAAGCGATCGGTGTCGTACTGAAATGAAACAGGGTCGGCTTAGGTAAATTTCGTAACAATATGCATTTATAGGACTATCATAAGTGTATAAAATAAATGCAAAAAAATTAAATAAATTATGTGTAATGAAATAAATAAAAATTCTGTTAATTATTCATAGAAACAAAAACAACAATATTAGCAAAATAATAGTGTAAACCTTGCGGGGTCCTTTAGAAAACGATGGAAACTCAAGCAATGATTTTTATTTTCGCGAGTAAAAACAGATTTACAACAGTCACAGTGACTTTTTGATAAACATTTAAAAGCTAAATACCCTTCAACAGATTTTATGGAAGCATCTAATATTGTTGTATATATATATATCAGTTGATTGCTTTTGTACTGTACTGTTTTCGCACCCCAGATAAGAATACAACGAACGTTTCTTCTACATTTTTCTAATATTTATTTAGAGGAACAAACACTTATTCAATACCTACACTTGAATTAAATAAATATTAAATTTCTATTTTAAAATTTTACAATATATAAACTGTAATGATATGCAGTTTTGTTAACTACCAATAAAAAACTATTGATTTATCGCAATTTTTGCACTCACATTGACTAGAACTACCAACTTGCAACTATTAAATATTTCATATGATCTTTTTGTCAATATTAACGGAATATGTTAATGCAAATAATGAAAATTGTACATAAAATTGAAACATCAAATTAATTAATAACGACATATACTTAAAAACCAAAAAAATATATCTTATCTTGAGTCTTGAACTCGGAAACATACGATAAGTGTATGGGCGCTTTAAGAGCTCGGCTACCGCTTCAACTGTATACGTGACACACTAACTGAAATACCAGCGCGTCTAGCGAGTAGGTAACATACCTTGATGTAAACAAAGGACATTCTCTCCATAAGACCTGCGCTTCTATAAGAGTCTATATTCGACGAAATTACTTTGTATTTACTGTATGTAACCCTCAACTGTGAATATGAGACTTCTTCTTGTAGTTCATTTATGAGCTCTGACTACTTAAGTAATTATTTTAAAGTCAAATGGATGATTATGTCTTTCGCCTAGTACGTATTAATGCTCATCTATTTCCACAGATTTTTTAAACAACTTACCAATGATGTTAAAAGCGTCTTGATTGTCCGCTCCTTATAGGTTTATGAAGTGAAGTTCAAAATGGCGCAGCCTATAAAACTCCATGTCTATGTAGCAGTTGCTTGCTGCGTTGTTTGTATTAACTTAATAATTACTACCTTTAATAATAAAATTTATTCGTTATAAACATAGTGTAAATAAAAAACAAGTTCAAAATCTAAAACTCAACTACTGAGTTTTGCCTTCTGGAGTACTGAAAGATTCTATGATGTACTTACAATTCATGGAAAAAACATTTAAAAAAATATATAACCGACTTCCACCTATAACTAAAAAACAAAAAATAATTATAACAAAATACTACTCTAGCAAATAAATAACACATTCAATGTTGTTAGGTACTTACTCATGAAGTAAAAAATGTAAACATTAAAAGGTGCTCATTCTGTACAAACTAATTACCTACCAATCTAATATATTTTCAAGTTGGTGCCAAGCAAATCTAAAAATCCTTCATTGCGTACTCATCTACTACTTCATCAAACTTGATTGTTGCTTAGCACCGACTTCAAAAATATACTAGATTGGTAGGTAATTAATTTGTACAGAATGAGCACCTTTTAATGTTTACATTTTTTACTTCCTGAGTAAGTACCTAACAACATTGAATGTGGTATTTATTTGCTAGAGTTGTAATTTGTTTTAATTATTTATAGCTTTTTAGTTATAGGTGGAAGTCGTTTTTTATTTTCAAGTTTTTAGTTTTTTGAACTCAGATAGTTTTCATTCTTTATATTTTATGTTGTATGTATAACCTTAATAGACAGAACCGGGTAACATCGAAAGCCTCAACATTAAACAATGATACATTTTCATTTAAATTGACAGGTAAATGTTTACGAACAAAATGTACTAGTACGCGTTGATTAATAAGCCCGAAATATATTTATGCCTTATGGACCATGCCATGTAACCTTTTTTAAACTTTTTTTTGACAACTCTGTATAACTACAGACAAATCCACTCCGCCCTATATACCAACCATCATGTACATACGACTGCCCACTGATAAGCATAAATTTGTTAGCTGCCTTCTGTAAACTGTAGGACGGAGTAGAACCATCCCATATTTACGGAGTCAAATCCGTCCTATATGTCAACCATACTATATAACTCCTTGTGGGCTGCGCATAAATTATTTCATTTTTAACATTTTATATTATCGCCCTGTGTAACATTAATTGCTCTCCACACTTTATGCAACTTCTTATGGGCTATAAAAGAAATAATTTTTTAATCACACTGTATTAATATAATTCAACTCCACATCATATAACAGTTTTTTAATCACCCTATATAATTTTATTTTCACATTTTTCCCATTTTTATACCACCAATCTTCCAATCCACTATCATTCTACTCCGTCCTATATTTCAATCATCATATAGATGCAACTCCTTCTATCACTTTACTTTGTGATTTTGTTTGCTATAACTAAACACCCTGTGTATAAACGCACCAAATAGCAGTTTGAAGTTTGACATGTGTTGTCACTGAATTTTCTATTAAGCCGGGAAAAATTTGCGTTTAAATAGGTATTTGCCTGGTATACAAACAAAACGAGATTGGTACTCATTGATTTAAAGAGCCGAAAATGCTGTACTTTACTAGTACCTATATGCTTGAGATGTACATTGGAAATTTTGAAATTCGAAATTAAAACTTACAGTGCCTAAAATTACCGCACCATTACGTTGGAATTAAAATATTTATGATGGAATGTCATTTCGATGAAATTTTTCATAAGAATTTTGGAATTTTCGGCGATTTTCTGCAAAACTGCAAGTTGCACGTCGCAGAAAAGTATAAGAGATCACCTAGGGATCTTCCTTAATAGATTAAAAGTTAAAAAACTATACACATCCATAAGGAGAATCGACTGAAATATTATTCATAAATTTCATCACTTTACCAATAGAATTCTTTTCCAAAATTTGAAGTTTCACCAATCCGGATATAAACTCTATTCAACATATTCAATGAAAACGGTTCACCACAGGAGAAGAAATCAGATAACATACATACAAAAAGAAAAGCAAAAATATACACGACGAATTGATAACCTTCTCCTTTTTGGAAGTCGGTTAAAAATCCTAGAGTGAACATCAGATTTTCCAAACCAAAAAAAAGTAGGTGCTACGACAGTTTTCTGATTATTTCCGTGTTAATAAAATGACATTAGTCTTTGTTTAAATGCGCAAAGTGTCTCTAGCTGTAACGCTAAATAACAAACCACCAAATAAAATTATGAAATAAATGTATAGGTATCGAATGTTAAAAAAGCCCTTTTTCTAAAAATTCTAATTATGGAGCCAGATTATAAAACACAAGTCAATAATGGCAAAATTTTCTCATTA
The DNA here is from genome assembly GCA_034190945.1 of Octodonta nipae. Classification (NCBI taxonomy): domain Eukaryota; kingdom Metazoa; phylum Arthropoda; class Insecta; order Coleoptera; family Chrysomelidae; genus Octodonta; species Octodonta nipae. The sequence continues at coordinate 9,238,797 of CM067218.1, forward strand.
TGAAGAAAATTGTCTAATAAATAATGTGCCAATATAATGAGCTAACTTAAATTGTAACCGAATATCCTGGAAAAAAGTTTTTATAACTGAAGCCGTAAAAAAGTAATCTTACTACATTCAAAGAAATGGATGAAAGATATCCATTGAAAATGCGGTGAATTTTTGGTTTGATTTTATTTACTAAGAGATTTATTAATTTAAGCTAAGAATTAAGTTTTTTTTCAAACAATATTTTTCAAATATTTACATCGCAATTCTGAAAAAGCGTTTATATAACTGAAACCTCATGGAGCTTTTTACATTCCAGTAAATACGCGAACGGAAATCCCCTGAAAACGCCGTGAATTTTTGTACCATATTTTGTGAAAGATCCGCCGCAATTTATTTTCCGTTACCCGAGCTGTCTGTTCAGAGGATTTTGACGATTTATTGTCGACTTTACAACTGCATTTTTTATCACGGCTCGGTGTGAGGTTTGTAGTCCTGATTCTCTATCTTATCTACTTATCATCTCTGGTGCAAATACCGAAGGGAAAAACCATGAAATATGGCCACCGCAGTAAAATGTCCTATGGCGACGCCTCAGAAGATAACAGCATCGGAATCGAAGGGCATAGTGTAATAGCCTTAATATATTGTTGTCCGTTTCGAGACATGTCGACATTAAGAGCGTATCAATATGATACGTTTTAGCTCTTTTGGAGTTATATTGTCTGTATATAACTCTTGGAATTATTTGAACATACATAAAATGTAAAAGATAACCTACAGGGAATTTTAAATACATTTTAATAAGATAATCATATCAAACCTTCAACTCAAATCAATTCGATTTAGTGAATCAGTGTTCGTTATTAGTATTTAAGACATATTATTTTGGTACAACAGTATAGACTGAAGCTGCTAAAACTTATTTAGGTATACCTTTAGGGGAACAACAGTCTATTAGAAAGTCTTCTTTTTTTTTCTTCTATTTTTAAAGGAGGACGATCTCAATTGGGTTGTACTTTTTTAGAAATTGTTACCTCAGGACTCCGGTAACTAGGAACCGATTTCGATCATTCTTCTTTCATTTGATAGAATATACTTCCAGGTTGATCCTATATATTTTCCAGTTTTTTTCAATGACAATATATGGCCCATTTTGCAAAAATTCGGAGAAATCTTGCAACTGACTTCTTAATATATCATAATATCCGGCGAGTGCGGTGGTAGTCAAACGGTTTCATTGTTCTGATTCGAAATCTAGGATGAAATTAATTAAAAATATATTGGAATTTCATCAAAATATTTGTTAGTTAACCAATTTTTTGCAATCTATTTTATTTCTTGCGATTTTTTGTCGAATCTGTCATAAAAAAAAATTCAATTTAATATAAAAACAATCAATCCTTCTGTGATGCAATATGCTACTTGTAAATAAAATTAAAACAATAAAAAAACAAGTTTACATAACTTTGAAAACGAAGAGATCAAATTAAGTGCTCAAAATGGCCACTGTCAGCCTTTTGCACAGGAGTCTAGACGTCGTATTTGAATGAAAATCCCAGGAGAATCTTGAATAACTATACAATTATGGAGTGTAAAGCAAATGGAGGACAAACTTATATGATTCACTCCAAAGGTTCTGGACAATTGAAGATGTTCCTACCGCACTGGTTCAGTCCCCTGATGATCTTATCTGCGAAAAAATATTTTCCGAGGGATGCAGGAGATTGGATTCAGGTAGATTCGTTGTGCCTCTTCCTTTTCGAAATACACTTCCTGCTTTTGATGGAATGTATAATCTCGCCGTACAACGTTTCTACTCTTTAGAAAGACGTCTTCTACAGCAACCAGATCTCTACAAACAATATTGTGATTTTCTCAAAGAGTATTTGGAGCTGGATCATATGGAGTTGGTTCCTGATCCATCTACTGCTTCTGATTGTTACTACATACCGCATCATTGTGTTTTGAAACCTGATAGTAGCACAACCAAACTTCGTAAAGTGTTTAATGCATCCGCTAAGATACCTCATCGGTTATCTTTGAATGATTGTTTATTTATCGGTCCCAAGTTGCAGCAAGACATTATCGCTATTGTGTTGACCTTGAAAATTTAGTTTTGCCTCGCCTGCTTGCTATAGACCACTTTTCTAGTTGTTAACTTCACACATTTGGTGATGCTTCTGAGAAAGGTTATGCTGTTGTTTATTTTGTGTTCGAAACCGCATCTGGATTCGTCAAAGTTTTTTTGTGTTGTCTAAATCAAAACTTGCCCCTTTGAAAACTTTGTCACTTCCCAGATTAGAACTGTGTGCTTCAGTTCTTACCGCTAAGTTGGCTCATTATGTTTATGAGCAATTCAATAGTCGTTTGTTTTTCAAGGTGATTCGTTGCTTGTCAGATTCCACGGTAGTCCTTTCATGGCTTAGTTCTTCCCCGCGCCGTTGGAAGACATTTGTCAGTAATCGAGTTGCTTACATTCAGGAAAAATTTCCTTCTTCGCATTGGTTTTACATTCAATCTTGTGATAATGGGAATAAAACTGCGGACGCTTTCAAATAAGAAGTTCAAGAAATGACCAGAATGGCGCAAATGTGACAACAGGGTATGTTATGAAGTTAACTGTCAACGGATTGAAATGCACAAATACTACATTTAGAACTGAAGCGGCTGAAAAAGTGAGAAGGATGTAATTATTCGTTAAAATCGTAAATATAACGTAGAAAATCTGATATGTGAACTTCTCTTTGTAAATGGTTGTCTCCGTTTAATCTCTGAAAATAATATGAGTTTATAGTGTTTTAATTGTGATATAAATTAATAAGCGTGTGCCCCAGTTTTGACTTTTTATAAAACGGAGTGATTTTAAAGTTGTTATTTAGCTATAAATCTTTTTGAAACAGTTAAAACATTGGGAAAAATTTGTATATTTGTAATATTTTTATACTTATTAACAAATAGATGTTGGTGAATTAGATGTAAATAAAAATTATTTAAAAATGGTCTGGAAGGAATAGGTCAAAAACTCACAAATCTTTAAAAATGTGTTTTTCTCAAAAAATGTTCTTGTTGTTGACAAAACTTACTAGTTTCAGGGTTATATGTACCCCATCTTCAGAGTTAAGCTACAAAATTTCCGACATTGTTCACACTAATCTATCAAATATTTTTTTTTCATCATTCTCCTGATGACGATAGCAGAGACACAGCTATTGAAACGTTGTGAGATAAACCACTTCCAGACGATGGAAGTCCAAGAAAACTTCGAGGAACGAGTTACATTGTCTACCAACTTCAGAAAAAAAATTTTTTTACTTATACTTACATATATCTACAGAGAAATGTATGACCACAAGTCAATTATCCAAATTATTTATATTATAGCTATTGTTTGGAAAATGTCTCTTATTCAATGAGAAGAAAAAAGTCAGAGGATCGGCCCCTAGCCTTAAGTATTCTAAGATTATTAAATATTCAAATTATAAAACGAGGTGTAATAATATGTAACAAAGTGAAGGTAATGACAAGACAAACTGTCATTGTAGACATTAGACGATGGGACATAAATATACAGAACCACCATAGAGTAAAATAGTCAAATTTAAATAAAATAATTTTTTTTGTACATAAAGATGGAACTAAATACCATGTAATTTTAATAAAAAATTGGAGATCTATATCAAAACAGAATATAACGGAGTATAATCTAAATTTAATTTTGAGTTAAGAGTGTTCTTGCTATTTTTCTTAAGTTACCTGAGAATTTCAAAATGTTCTAGATTGTTCAAAAGATATCCTTTTTTGGCTATGTGTAATATGTTTAGCCCCATATAGTTATCAAAATTGTGGTTGTTTTCTAGAAAGTGTTTAACAAATTAAGAAAAACCAGACGAATTATTATTATTGAGGCACCTAATGTGTTCTTTACGGCAGGTTTTAAAGCACCTAAATGTTCTACCTATATATGCTGCTCCACAAGTATCGCAAGTCAAATTATATACCCCACTTCTACTCATCAGATCAATCTGGTCTTTATTGTTCATTAATGTTGAACCCAAAGTGTCTTGGGTTTGAAGGAGATTTTTAGATATGGTTTAAATATATTATCAAATTTATAAGACATGTTTCCAAAAAAGGACATGGATCTCTAAGGTTTTTGTATTTCAGTGTGAATGTTAATATCTCCTTGTGGTAAATATGCCGAGACTTTAACTTATCCACCACCGATGGGTGGTTGAGGGTTGCAATTTGTTTAATAATATTAAGTTCTTTTTTAAAATCTTGTTCCTTTAGAGTGATGTTTAGAAGTCTGTGTATAAAGCTGTGAAAGGATGCTAATTTTTGTTGTAACGGATGGCAGGAGTTATTATGTATGATTATACCTGTATTAGATGGTTTTCTGTATATGCTATACACCATTTCATTGTTCATGATTTTTAATGTAAGGTCCAAGAAGTTTATTGAATGTTCGTTTTGTAACTCTAATGTGAACTTTATGTTAGTATGTAATGGATTTAAATAGTCTAGAAACGGAGGTAAGTTCTCTTGTGTGCCATTCCAGATGATGAGAATATCGTCTATATACCTAGTGTAAAATTTTATATATTGGCACTAATTATTATTGTTGTTATTAATGTAAGTGTTCCTTCCAGACCATTTAAAAATCGACGCACACCTACCATTACTGCACAGTATAAAAATTATTTGTTTTTACATTCATGTGTTCATATTACATATTAATTTTGAAAAGTGTCCCTTTACAAAGTTGGTGTTTCTACTTCCTTGTTCACCTCTCTGGATAAAAAAATGTCAATTTTAAATGTCACAAAAAAAAATTTTCATTTTGCAATCACATCAATAAATATAAAGCTATTGACAACGAAGTCAGAATAGACTTTGAAACGTTTGGTATTCCAGCAATATACGTAGTTTTATTTCTATTGTGGTGTTATTCCCCAAAAAAAACATAAAAGTAATCAAGAATATGCCACAAACAACGTTTAGAAGACAATTAGAAACCAGCTATGGTACTGTAGTGACTAAAGTGTTTAGAGATTTAGAAAAATTTATTTAGAAGCTTGCCCGAACCAAGAATAGCCTGACATTCTTGTGCAGATGTCGGGAGATGGGGATTATTCCTAAAGGTTTAAGATTTCGTCAACCCTACATCGGTGGGAGAATTCAGAGAATATTGGAGCGAGCAAGTTTCGCAGCCATTAGAGACAGGATAAATTTTCATCGATATAATAAATTTAAGTTAGAACGTGATATTGGGTATGTACACAGCTTCCTTTCTTGTCGAATATCAGAGAATGAGTTTAATAGAATTAAAAACAGCACTCTTAATAGCTACAATAAAGAATTCCTTTCACAAAAACAAAGACATTTACATAAATTTAACCAACTTCTTTTAAATAGAAACATAACAAAAAATAACAAACAGGAAAAAAACTTTACTGTAACAAAAACTCTCATCAATCTTTCACATAAACAGCTAAATGCTACTGAAACTTCAGTATTACAAAAAGGACTTAACTTTGCTGTTACTCCAAAAACAATTCCTAAATTTGATATAATAAGTGCTATAGAACAAACCGCAAATAAACTAAATTCTAGTGATGCTCAAGAATGTAGAATAAGAGCAAAAATTGAACTCGAAAAACCTGTAAATGTTAAAAATAACCTTACTAATAATGAATTATGTGCGATTACAAATTTAAAAAATGACAATTCTATAAAAATTTTACCTGCTGACAAAGGCAACGCAACAGTAATTTAAATTAAAACTGATTACGATGACAAAATTCAAACTATAATAAGAATGTCAATTTTAAATATCATAAATCAAATTTTCATTTTGCAATCACATCAATAAATATAAAGCCATTGACAACGAAGTCAGAATAGACTTTGAAACGTTTGGTATTCCTGCAATATACGTAGTTTTATTTCTATTGTGGTGTTATTCCCCAAAAAAACATAAAAGTAATCAAGAATATGCCACAAACAACGTTTAGAAGACAATCACAAATTGGTTTCCCGCCTCCTTTTACCAATCTCCGCACGTAACCGTTAAATCATCGACGGCAAATATACATTCACCGTTATTGCTAAATGTAAATGAGCGACAAATGGTCATGAGAATCCATTTTCATTTCTGCGTTGCCCCAGCATGACACGTTTGAAAAAATGAATGTCTCCACGACAAGAATTTAGCTTAAAGCGACAAACATTTTCTTGTTTATAAGAGCGAATCGTAACCAGGAAGAGGTTATTACCATAGACATACATGCATATTTCATATACATAACTGCCAGATAGCACAGGAATATTAAGCTGTTTAAATCCGTGACGGGAATATAAACTGGAAACTCCCATAATATATCTGACAACACATTTCTGTAGGCTAAATGGATACGATGATAAATCGGATTTCCAGAGGAGCAAAAGCCATGCCGGAAAGCCATCATTAATTCGCTCTTTGGAAGAGTATTTTGTTGAGTTGTATGCAGGATAACTATATTTTCTAGACGCCGTTGAAGGAGTTTTTTTCCTCTTCTTTAGTTGAAGTTTTCAGAAAAATGAGGTAACACTTCCATTACCACATTTTATGCTTTCCTGATGACAAATGTGTGTATCTTCATTTTTGCTTTAGAGCAGAAAATTTACGATGCATTAACAATAGGGGGAAACATACCTAGAAGGATAAATGCAATAGGTGGATAGTCTTCACGCCTTGGGAAAACGGAATGAATAATACTCTGTGTCTGTGTAGTAATTTATGGGTTTCCATGAATAACAAAACATGATGAATTCTGGAAGAATTTGAAAAACAGATGTTTGAAATTCATAGTACAGAGTGTCCCATAAGTAATAGGCAGTACAACAACAGTAGAAAGTGGTGAAAAGCAGCTCACATAACATAAACCTACTGTTCAAAAACAAACGTTATCTTTTTGAAGGGTTAGATAACGTAGAACACCTTGTAACGGGTGAATTGCCGTTCTCCCCGTTACATTGATATTTACTAATATTTGTCGCATTAATAAATTACCTTTTATATTTTTCAAATCACTTTTCTAATTATATCGTTTTCTGAATTGAGTTCTACCGTAATAAACCAGTGTCTTTACCTTAGTAAATAAACACGTAAGTAAATACTCCTATTTTAGTCGCTTACGCAATCGCTTTTTCGCTTTCAATTGCTAAATAACAGTTAATTCGTTTGGAAAATATTCTAAGTCCAACTCTGTCCCTGTGATTTGGCGGGATGATGTCTTGACAGAACGAACATCACGTACTATTTTGATGTAACTTCCGCCCAAACTGGAAATATAGAATTAAGATCATTTTGTTGGGAAGAAGGAAACTGTCACTAATAAAATTTTATCTACGATTTAATTAGTAAAATTTTGCTTTGTTCTTTTATCGTCATTATCTTATATTAGTTCCTGTATTGACCAACTATTGATTAATATTGCTACTTTCGCGCTCAATAAAATTTGAAATTTAACATGTTATTTCCTTCCTTGCTTCTACGAAATGACGGGTGGGAGAAATGCTTGTTGAAGAAGGGAGATTTTGTTCTCTCTTCTGTTTCGACCACCGGAAAAGACTGTATGTAAGCGAATTTCGTTCTGAGTTTAATTTTTTTATTGGGAAAATTCTTTATCTTTATCGTGAAAATATCTGCTAGAATTTGCTTAATTTATCGTTTTCCTTATTACCGTATCTTTGACTGTAATTAAGCAGATTCAGCTTATCGTTATAGTTTGATCTATCGAATGATTTTTTTATATAGTTTTTTATCCGCTATAGTTCATATTTTATCGTATCTATTAATAATTTTGGAAAGCAATCTTGGGTGAATCTGGTTTCATATTCATCTTAATTTTCTTGCAACGATAAATAGTGGCTTAACTGCATGGTTCATTATTTTTTTTGTTATTTTTTTGCTTTGCATCTGCAACGTAATTGGCATCGATAAGCAATCGTTAGTTGCTAGAGATTTCACACGTATCGTGATAAAAAAAATAAAGGAAAAAGGGAACAATTATTGCCGGCCTCTTTTGCATTTTTAGGTATTGGTGAATCTGGAGAGTTTGATTGACGATATCTACCAAAATTCAGGAAAGGACAAATTGATCCACTAGACGAAATCTCCTGTGAGGCTAAATTTAGTAGCTGACGAAGCTTCCCAACTGGGTTGGACTGCAACTAAGGATGACCATGTCAGTGGCTTAAAAATTTCTATTATTTTTTTACATTTCGTTCAGTATTTCATATATATTTCTATTTTATTGAATTTGATTTATATATATATATATATATATATATATATATATATATATATATATATATAACAAAACAATGAATGCCAACAAGTGGCAGCAGAAGGATAGAGATAGAGAGAGAGAGAGAGATCTGTCAAGGTTTCAACCTTCACATTCGGCGGCTCTACCACTCGACGAAGGACGTTTGTCATAAGAAAAATGACACAAGTGACATTTAATGCCTGGGTTAAACTTTATTTAGGTCCATTTTCATGCGACTTACGTACAAAGTCGAGTGGTGGAGCGGTCGAATGGTTTCGAGAATCGACTCCTGATAGCAGCGTTCAGAGAAGGTAGGATCCGATAACAACGCCCGTCCCCTTCACTGTGTTGTCTTGTCTTCCAATATACATATATAATCCTCAGGTCTCGCGCTAACTCATCTACTTACATGACACTTTCAAACTATCAACATACGTTCAATCCCCATAGAACAACAATTATTTTTTCAGTTAATTCTCACGTCTGCCGCTTGATGGCATTCATTTCTAGTCACGCCGCCATGTTTTTGTTAGTATCCATAACCTCCGTTCGCCGCCACGCTGCTCATAGTCCACGACGATCTTTATAGCGTCACTCTGACATCTGTCAACTGCAAGGTCTCTATAGCGTGCAGTCACACTGACATCTTGTCCATCGCAAGAACAATTTCGAGTTTGCTGGCGCTATTTACTGGGGAGAAATTAGTACTACGATTCTTGGCATTGTATTGCTTCTTGTACCCCCTCCCTTCGGCCGACTGCATGCATAACAATGCTATAAAAGCTTCAGTTCAAAAACATTTTTCCATTTAATTTATATAAATGCAAAAACTGAATATGAAACACAGCGGAATAGAATTTTTCATATCAAAATTAATAAAAACCTCCCTTGCTGACGACGCCAACTCTACTTTATCAGCACTGCTCTCACTTTTTTTGTCATCATAATAAATTTTTATAAAAGCAGGCTGCGGTGCACGGTGTAAACACAATCAACGACGGCGCTGTGCTTTTATTTGTTTCCCTGGCGTTTCTCTGTTAGAGATTAAAGTGTATGCAGTGAGCGTTATTGGCTCCGTAATTTGCCCTGTGAGCAGTCGGCTGTTTGTGTATGCGGATTTATCGAGCTTCGATAAGTTTCTAGTTATTCCTCCGTTCAATTTTCGCCACGGTTACAAGCCGATCGTAATAACGTTGTCAGTTATGCTGAAGATGAAGCAGTCATCATCAGTTGTTTATCTTTGAATTATTTTGTTACGGAATTGAAGTTGGCGGAAGGAAAAAATAATATGATGATAAGATTTTAGTCGTTTGGTCAGTAGAATATGCATAAAATTAAGAATCGTGATGTATAGACAGCGTACCAGAGGCAAAAGTATGTCTCGATATACTAAGTGTAGTTTGTCTAGAGTTGACTCAGAACTAGGTACTGCATACAGTAATTCAGAATTAATCGTTACAGTAGAATTAGTTACTAATTCTGAATACAAATAAACATCAGCGACAAGCCAATGAGCACTGATACTTAATCTTGTATATGGAAACAGGGCATCTCCTGATTAGCCAATAGCAATCGAGGGGAGGGGTCTACAAGTCTCACTGATGGCATTAATTTTACTCGCTCTAAAGCGGCATACGTATCCTATTGAGTTTTCTATTGCAATAGTTTAAAAAATAATAAAATTCATTGGCTTCATTCATTGGCGAGAATATTAGTGAGACCGGTTGGCAGCAAATCGGGTTGTTTGGGGTAGCAACAATGAGCAAATTCGCATGTGTTCAAAAATTTGATGTTGACAGTTGCTGAATGGTACAGGTATCTAGAAGATAACACTTAATCTTGACAATGGCCGGAGTATGGGTGGAAGTTATTACTTTGTTTTGAAAACCGTTTTGGTTTGCTCGGGAAACACAAGTACCGGACAACCTTTCAATGCAATGAGTTGTATTTTTAAAATATGGCAAGTAAGTTACTCTTCAAGTTTCAAGAGATTGTTGATCTTATATCTGATTGGATTTCAGTTGTGATTTTTAAGTACCTGCTGAGCTCATGGACCGAGTAAGTAAATTTTAGCCTGGAATGCAAGACATTCTTCTTATTTCCGTATATACACAATACTGAAAGTTTGCGACCACACTATTAATTCTTTCTCCGTTTGTTGCTGTACACATAAGATCTTGTCCATTGACAGAGATATTACTGAGAAAATTTTATCCCGTCATAAGCATTTTCACTCCTCAACATGCACTCAATGATCTGTGGTAAAAACTGGTGTATCCTGTTTTGTATGCGGTCTTCCTTTTATTGATGGTAATTAGAAGCTCCGTGAAGTAGTATGAAGACTTTGCCTGCGCTAAATTCAAATTTCAATTACTTACTCCCAAGTAGTTAATTGTCGCAACTTTGAGAGTCTAACTCTCCATGCCCTACTGATGTACAGTCCTGACATAGCGCTTCTCAAATCTTAGTCTGATGTTGAGGTTGAAATCTGTGTTTGTCAGAATGGCCCTGTATTGCATAAATATACTGCGGGCAGATGTATTCCATTCTGTTTATTCTTGTATAAACATTTGTATGCAGTCTCAACTTATCTGTGATGTAGCTATACAACAAATAAATAAATTATCTGATTTGATTACGATATTTATAAATTACTTGCCGTTACCTGCGTTTCAACCTCGTATGGAATGTAGAATTCTGGCCAAAAAACTAGCTTATCAAACAAATGGGCTATCCTATATAACAACTTTCTCTACATTCTGCGAACCACCTTACAAAACAATAAATCAACCAGTTCTGAATATATTTCACCCAAACTCCAAGTGCTTATAGTTTTATTCAACATTTTTTGAAACCATCTTGTATAACTATAACTCCACTACATCCTATGGTGCAACCATCCTGTATATACTGCTGTTCATTTGTCACCCAATATAGTATTTTAAACATTTACCTATACCTTTACTTCACCCTATATTTCAGCTATGTAACCACTTACGGTCTACGCTATATAAAAGTTATTTTTAAAAATTGTTGAGCCAACTTGTAAAGTATAATTTCTGTCCACCATTTATATGCAACTTTTTTTGACATTGTGTTCAACACTCTGTATAGCTATCATTTTGCATCGCTCTACACTTTAGGTATTCCACATAGTAGGATGCAACTGTTCATGGTTTTTTTTAGCATTTTTGATACAAGCTGTAAAACTATAACTCTACTCCGCCCTTGGGTATACAACTACCCAATATAACATTTTTTGTACCACTCTATATAACTATAAATCCACCAATCCCCAACATATGTTCCCAAACTGCGACTGCTTATTGGCCACCCTGTATAACAATTTTATTCAACTTTTTTATTGAACCTCTTTGTATAACCGTAAGTTTACTCTACAAAATATTTCAACCACCCTATATATGCATCTGCTTAGGGAGCACCAAATATAACATTTTTTTTAAACAGTTAACTCTACTCTAAATTTCAACTATATTATACATGCAAGTGCTTATAGACTACGCTATATAATCATATTTCTGAATTTTTTTGAAACACCCTGGAAAGTAAAATTTGTCTCCGCCGTATATTTCAAACACCCCCTATATGCAACTTTTTCTAACATTGCTTTAACCACACTGTATAACTATAATTTTACTTCGCCTCATGTTTGAGATATTGCATATATACAACAGCTCATGTTATATCCTACAATTTTTTATCCACCCTGTTTAACTATAATTCTACTCCTTCCTGTATTTCAAATACTTTGTATATACTTATCGGCCAACCAGTATAACATTTTTTGACACACAATGTTTAACTATAAATATAAATAAATTAATTCCCAATATATTTCCACTGCAACTACCTAGCTTAAGTCAAACTATAGGCTTTGGAACAATATCAGTTCAGTAGTTCTTACGTGATGCCCGTAGAAACAAACAAACAAACAAATAAACAAACAGGAAAACTAAAATTTTACTAATATAGATGTAGGGAAACCTTCTGTCTATTATTAGTCAAACGCATGTCCAAATCAGTACATTCGCAAACCTGAAACTATCGCATTCCTGATGGGGTATACAAACATACAGACATCATCAATTTTATGTCACAGGAAAAACTTTGGTACTCCACCCTTTGCTGACAGATCCTTGATAGCAATAATTTATTGTTTTAGAGATACAGAAGTATCCTCAAGTCACAGGTAAACTTTTGCCTAGAAACGTACGCTGTTCAACGTTTTTTTATAGGTATTTCCACTATTAAATTCTCCCCTACGGATGCGAGTTTACGAGTTCGGCATTCGAATTTTTTCTTTATCCAATCCGTTTCCTTTTAATGTTTGCACTCGATTGAAGGGCTTAGTTTATTTTGTGAGTCGAGACCAGTATTCAATATACTTCCAGGCAGGACTATATTGGCGTCCAATATGTGTACAATGACCTCGAAATTTTCCCCAATAATCGTATTGAAATAATAGAGAGGTTTCGGTTTGATTATTTTCTGACTAATAACAATGAGCTCGAAATGATTGTTGAGGAGGTTCTTGACCATTTTGTCTACTCACGGCATTTCATTTTCTCAAGGCTTAAATGTAACAAATATTTAATGTTTTTACTGTCGACTCTCGTTAATTCAAACCTGCGATAATTCCAACCTCTCTATAATTCAAAGTTCCCGAGAAAATCTCTTTATATTTTGAACAAAACCCCAATACATTTTTATGCACTCGGTAATTCGAACGAAAAAATCATAGCTACGTAACAAAACGACGTGTTAATTCGAACTCATCAGCGTCAAACACTAGACAATTCAATGTTGCTCATGTACGATGATACAAGTTTGAACTACACTTCTAGAATTTTGTAATGATTAGTTTGACATACGTTTCTGTACGAATTGGTTTGTTTAGTTAAGTTTCAGTTACTGTTACTCTTTCGTTGATTGTATACATCTATATACTGTTATAAAATTGTTGTAGTTGTTTGTTTGTCTGTCTGTCTGTCTGTTTGTTTGTTTGTTTGTTTGTTTGTTTGTTCGTTCGTTTGTTCGTTCGTTTGTTCGTTCGTTCGTTCGTTCGTTGGTTTGTTTGTTTATTTGTTTGTTTGTTTCTTTGTTTGTTACCTCATCAAGTAAGAACTACTGAACTGATTTTGTTGAATCTTTTTTGCGGCAAAGCGTATAGTTTGACTTAAAATCTGGTACACATTTTATCTCCCTACTTTGACAGAAACGGTAGATAAAGGGAAAAATCGACTACCATGTTCGGTAATACATGCACAATTAGTCAATTGCTTCCACCGCATGCACCAAATATTAGGTACTTGCATCAACTTAGCTTTAATTCAAAATTCGGAATATGCCAATGTAACATGTTTGGATTTAAAAAAAATTGGAACTGAAATATCAAGTGTAATTTTACAGGGTATTCCATATATAGGATGGGTAGAATTATATGGAGTTAAAAAATCTTAAAAAAAGTTTATTAGGTGGGCCGTAAGTAGCTGCATATATACAGTGTGGTTGAAATAAGGGGGAAGTTATACGGGATGGTTCGAAAAAGACATGTTTAGTGGACCATAAACAGTTGTATATACCAGGTAGTTGAAAAACCGAGTGGAGTTGAATTATATTTATGGAGGGTGGATAACAAATTATAATACAATTTTAGAAGCAGTTGTTTGTACAGGGTGGTTGAAATATAATTTGGAGTGGAATTATAGTTGATAGGGTGGTAAAAAAAATGTTTTATATCCACAAGTACTTTACAAGTTTTCAAGTAGCATATTATAGTATGGTTGAAATATGTAGCAGAGATATTAGGCAAGTCCTTAACTGGTCTTAAAATTTTCAACAAATAACCAGTTATTCATACCTTACGCCTATGTTATGGTCCTCTTGTCTTATGAGCAGCTACCACTTACCTTTAATTTAAATAAACATATATTAAACTATTAAAAAGTAACAAAAAATATTATATATGTTTAAGTAATTAATGTCGACCTCACACATAAAATTGCAAAGATTTATTAGTTAGAGATAATTAGATTTAATTTTAACTATTGTTCTCTAATACCAAAATGGTTAAATTATAATTGGTTCAATAATAATACCAGCCTATTCAGACCTAAAACATAAAAAGTTCCATTTGTGACAGAAACTTCTCAAGTGACAGATTCAAAAGAACTGGCAAATTGGGAATTTATCAAAATCTAAAAATACTGTATAATTAACAATTCTACAAAAAGCAGTCACAAATCCAGCGATGTTAACTAAACGACCAAAAAATGTCCTAAATCGACCTGCCTATTGTCTGAGTGTAAATCCGAACCGCTACCTGCATTTATAATAGTTGTCACTTTGTCGAGAATCGATGTCACATAACGATCAGATCGCACGGCTATTGGCCTGTCGGTGACGGGAGGTCGGACCACTCCAGTCTGGTGATTCTTGATTTCCATGTTGTAGGAAGGTGAGTGCTATCTTCACGTCGGTTAAAGCAAAGGGGTCGTTTCTCTATTTTAGTACTTTTACAAATCGTAAAATCGTAGAATTGAGGGATTTGATAATGCTTCTCTCCTTAAAATTAGTGTTCATACATTCAATCATATATGCGTCTATAGGTACGACTGATGTAGCTTTGTAGACAATCTCAACAACATATTTGGTAAACTACTGGATCTTCATTAGTCACTTTGTCCTTTGGGCGTCAGGTTAGACATGATGTGGTTCGGTTGATGCTGAAAACTGTTTTAATTTGATTTCGGTATGGAATCCTTAACTAGTCGAATGAATGAAAAAAATTCTTTTCGCTGTTAATCTGTTTCAATGTTAAGCCTAAAAATTTGTTGAAGAGTATTTGGTTCGTTTTCGTTTAAACTGTATGTAAGAATCTACGATTATTTCTGATGCTGGGAAATCATGTAGAGATTTCTTCCACCTTGTTTCAAAGTAAAACTATACTGTCTGTATCGACGACCAACAGAATAAACTGCTTCCTCTTACTGCTTTTATCTCCTTATTCGTTTAATACCGGGGTTTCCAAGGTAACAGCTGTACACGAGAATTGGGAGTCTCTTCTAAAGAATGTTCCAATTTGAGGTTAATTTTTAAATTTGCCGCCATTTATATTTTTTGTACTAGAATATCAAATGTTGGAAGAAAATTTCGTACAGAATATAAAAGAGAAAATTGTCCGTCAAATGAAACCATTGCAAAAATATTGCAGCTGTTACTGCTAGTGTTGTTGAACAACCAAAAACATCAATTCGTGATCGTGCACAGCAATTCAACATTACAAAAAACACTTTATTCAGAATTTTGCACAAAGATCTTCATTTAAAGGCTTACAGGATTCAGATAACGCAAGAAATAAAGCCAACAGACTTTAGTTTACGTCGTCAATTCGTTAAATGTGATTTTTTTCAAAAAAAAATCATCTTCAGCGATGAAGCACATTTTGAATTGGGTGGATTTGTTAATAAGCAAAATTGTCGTATCTGAGGTGAAGCAAATTCACGAGAAATACAGGAAAGACCGATGCATCCACAAAAAGTAACTGTTTGGTGTGGTTTTTGGTCTATACTTTTTTGAAAATTACAATGGAAATGCTGTTACCGTGAATGGTGATCGATATCGAAATTTGGTAATCGGATAATTGATCGAAGAGGAAACATTCATTGGCCCACTAGATCTTCCGATCTAACATCTCTAGATTTTTTCCTATGGAGCTATTTGAAAGAAAAGGTCTATGCCAACTATCCACAAATAATTGATGGCCTAAAGGAGAACATTATTGACTGTTCTCAATTAATTGAACCGCAGTTATGCCAGAAAATTAGCGAAAATTTTGGCAAAAGTTTAGAAGCTTGTCGTACAGCAGCAGGTGGTCACTTACGAGATATTTTTTTCCATACTAAACGAAACAATTGTACTATCATTTGAATTTTTTTTTTTAAATAATTTGTGTATTTTATTAAGACTATTCAATTCGTGTTTAATTATCTTATCATCTCAATCATTTGTTTAATATATTTAAGTAATATTTTGAAATTCCGGTCTTTTGAGGTAGCACAAATCATCACGGGTTCTGCTTAAATATACAACATTGCGGTATATAAATATAGAATATGTTAATAACTTGACACAGCACCTATCGGATCCTAGAATAGCTGCGTATAAAAGTATATCATCCCTACTTCCTACTAATATTGTAAATGTGAATGTAAGTTTGTTTGTTACGCTTTCACGCTAAAACCACTCAACTGATTATCATGAACCTTTTTACACATATTCTTAGAGGTAACTTTTATGTTTTCTTGGGCAATAACACCACAATAGAATTAAAACGACGTATATTGCAGGAATACCAAACGTTTCAAAGTCTATTCTGACTTCGTTGTCACTGGCTTAATATTTATTGATGTAGCTTGCAAAATGAAAATTTGATTTATGACATTTAAAATTGACATTAGAAAATTTGTTGTTTTTAGATATACAGGTAGCACAAAAAATTCTAAAGATCATGAATTATAGTTAACCAGCTTTCAAATTAGAAGGATTTGAAAGAGTTGTCTTTAGAATTTATAAGTGGCGTCCCTAGGTACGACTTTGTTATAAGATAGCGCATTCGCCAAAAATGCGATCCAAGAATTCTATTGTTTCAGTGATCTCATTAACGTCATAAGGGAAAACCTAGGAAAAACCTTATGAACTATCCCTATATTGGGTTGTTCAAAAGGAGGTTACCATTAATAATTTCTTCCTTAATTGTCGCTATCTTATAACAAAGTCGTACCTAGGAACGCCACTTATAAATTCTAAAGACAACTCCTTCAAATTCTTCTAATTTGAAAGCTGATTAACTATAATTCATGATCTTTAGAATTTTTTGTACTACCTGTATATCTAAAAACAACAAATTTTCTAATGTCAATTTCAAATGTCATAAATCAAATTTTTATTTTGCAATCTACTTCAATAAATACAAAGCCATTGACAACGAAGTTAGAATAGACTTTGAAACGTTTGGTATTCCTACAATATACGTCCTTTTATTTTTATTGTTGTGTTATTGCTCAAAAAAACATAAAAGTAATCAACTATATGCCACAAACAACGTTTAGAAGACAATTCTTAGAGGTATTGGAAACTTTGTATTTAAAAAAAATTTTACCGAGAGTAAAAAAATTATTTTGTCAGAAATGATATAAAAAAATCTGAAAATCTAGCAACTTCAACACCAATAAAGCTTTAGCTTCATATATTTATATATTTCATATATTTAATGTTATCTTGTCCTGTCAATTATAAGCAATACTAAAACTATTTCAATTTCTGAAGTTAGGTGCCAGTTTAATGTTTTAGTAATTACTCGATGCATTTTCAGTTTTTGAAACTTTATTGTATGTAGTAATTTTCAAATACTGAATCACTCTATTGGAATTGGAATGATTTTTAATATTTATTTAAGGGCTTCTTCAACGCTGGCGATACCGCGGGTAAAAAGTAGGGTAAAAAAACGATTAATTGTTATCAACTTATTTCTATATTAATGTTTTGTTCAAATCAACGAGATAAATATAGTGCATGAATTACGACAATAAAAAAATTGTACATAGCAACACATTAAAAAGCAAACGTTCCTTTTTAATTTTGAGTATTTTTGCAGTATTTTTAAACGAGCTACAATAAATTTGTGGGACACCAGACACATTTAAATGCTATTTTTCCCCAATGAAATTCGGAATTTTATTTAGCCAGTTGGCCGTCTATAGAAACATTCGGATGAAAGCTTTTCCTTCTTTCCTTTGAACAACAGACTAGACAGCCATCATCGATTCCGAATCCGGTTTTAGAGGTATTTTATGAAGAAAAATAAAACAAATCTAATATTTTTCGGTCAGTTATTCTTTCACAAAGACAAAAGTTTTGCTTTTTGCTTGACATGTTTCATGAACATAAAAGGGTCTTTTTTTCACCGAAAAGTAGTCTGGAATGTGGTGTAATGTATCTCAAGCTCCCACCGCGAGTTAAAACAAACACGATGCTTTCAACTGAAAAAATAACTCGAATACATTTTTACACAAACCGCAAAACAATAAAATAATTTTATGTGTCTCTTGTGCCATCACTCCAGACACTATATATATATATATATATATATATATATATATATATATATATATATAGTGTTATTTTTAAGTTTTCGCGGGCACTAAATGTGTTAAGTGGTTTCCAGGAATTCATCATCATGGTTGATAACTGATCCCTGCAGGGATCAATAGTAAAATGACGACATTTCGATTAACGCTTCTAGTTACTCGAATACTAAGACCTTCAGTAGCGCGCATGTTGTTATATAGTCGCGGTTCGGCGCTTATCGGCTGCTACCGATAACGGCTGCGTGTTATTGGCCCTTGGCGCTCAAGGGCCACGCCTCCCGCTTGGTGATTGGTTATTTCCGCGGTGTCATTCTTTTGTACACAAAAAGAATTACACCTCGAAGAGAGTATTCAATATCTCTGACAGGTAAACTAATCTTAAATTTGTATCGTAACATTCTAACCTATGAGTTACGGGAGAACAGCAGTTACACGGAACGGCTCCAGATTCGGAACCTCTGTTTGCTAGTTTCTCCGAAAATCCTAGATGTCGGTCTTTATATCTCGCTCTACGTCCGTTTCTGTTATTTTCTACGCTGGGATTTGTTTGCAAGTATTAGAGTCTACTTTATGTCCTGTATGGACAAAATCGGTTTAGAAAACCACCACCACCAGTCTGCAGTATATCTTGTGGAGACTGTCAAAAACAAAAATTCTCCAAATCTCTTAAATTATCAAAATGATGCTAATCCGTCTCCCTTACTTAATCTCAAAATCAAGTTCTAAATAATATTATATTATATTATTGATAACTGTTGGCAACAATGATTCATAAATGTATTATTTATCTGACCTACCCACTTCCTCTGAAATTTCCCACAATTAATACGACACCTTATTTCATTACCCTACCTTTAGTTTCTTTGTTAGAAATATAATTTCAGCCTTCATTGTATTGACAATTTCTGAAGAAGCCAGGCTTGGCGAAAAATATGTCATAAAAATAAATAAATAGTGAGCATTTAACCAAGGGTTTGGGGTTTTTAAGTAATCTTAACCCTATATATTTTCTAATATACTTAGTCATATGTGTCTATCCTAAGTTCTATCTTGGAAACTTGTCACCTTTATGGGAACTAAAACAATAGTCAAAACTCTGACGACTCAACATTCCAATAAAATATAGCAATAGCAAAATGGTTTTATCCGGTCAATTTAGGTCTAAAATTAGTAGGAACGTTACAAACATTCATAAGAAGGTTGTAATTTGGTAAAATTGCTCAAAATACAATTATAAAAGAAATCGCAAATGTACCTCAGACAAAAATTATAGATCATAATTTTTTTTCTATAAGGGCCACCGTTTTAGAGATATAACGCTATAAAAAGTTGAATAAATTGTTATCGTCATAATTTGCACATGTTTCCACGCCCAGTAGGTCAATTCCATGGGTCTGTTGTGAATTTGTTTGTTTCGAAACTATTGCAACATAATATTTATTAATAAGGGTTGATAAAAATAAAAGCGGTTTAATTAAAAAAATCGCTAAATTTATGTGCTTATCCTAACCTATTTCATTCTGTTTTCAGTTTTAAAACAAAAATGTCAGAATATTGTTTTATTTTTAACTGAAACTGTTACTGTTGATCGTGGTATGAACACACTGATCAATGCAACTATTGAAAGATATTATGGATTTTCGGAATATCTTGAAAAACAAAAATCTGCGACAATACATAGACAACGTCGTAAAAATTATACACTAAAGAGTTTCATAGCTGCAGTCATTAAAAGAAAACGCAAAGAACAAGAGGCCAGTACATCTGCGGGATCTACAGTAAGTCCTCCTCGTCCTAGATTACGTTTAAGTGATTCCGCTCGAGCTCTAACGTTGAGTCACCAACTGTAGAGAACTCCTATGACTCCTATGATACCAACGAAGAATCACTATTGGGGCAGTTTATTTGCACCCAAAGAGAAGAAGAAGAAGAACGAGAAGAAGATAAAAAGAAGAATAATAAGCAGAAGAACCAGAACTATTCGAAAATTATGATTCAGATGAATAATTTTAGCGACATTGGTGTAATTACAGCGCTTTTATTTTTATCAACCCTTATAAATAAATATTATTTCCAATAGTCTCGAAACAAACAAAATCACAACAGACCCATGCAATAGGCCCACTAGAGAAACCACGTTAAAAAAACTTACCTCATAGGTGGCGTGGAAACGTGTGAAATTATCACGATTACAAATTATTCAACTTTTTAAAGCGTTATATTTCTAAACCGGTGGCCCATAGAGAAAAAAATATGAGTACATTTTTTATATAGAATTTTATTATCTATAATTTATGTCTTAGGTAATTTTGTGATAAAAATGACTGTTTTGTTAAAAATCGCGAAAAAAACTATTTTGTAGAGCTTTGACCTGGAGCCAACTTTTTTCCAGAGACCGGAACGATGACTCCTTTAGAGATTTCTTTTTTAATTGTATTTTGAGCAATTTTACAGAAGTTATAGTTTCTTATGAATTTTTTTAACTTTGAATGTGTAAGTTGACCGTATTATTTTATCATGTCAAATAAATGAATGCGAAATCCACAGGTTTTCTTCTAGAACTCAATCAAAACAATCATTCTCTTTTCCTCTCTACATTGAATTATTTTTCTAGGAATCCTCTAAACCAATTTCCATTAATGCACTTTGCGCAGACAGATTGAAAATTCCCAAGGGTCCGCTTGATTCTCAAAAGAATTATACTCCTCAGAACTTATTCCATAAATACTTTTTCGATTAAATTCTTCGCTGTGGATGTGGGCACACGAGCTTCGCATTCCAATGCTTATGCCCTTTGTTTCATTCTTTGCTCGGTTGCGACTGATTGAAGAGTTTAATTGATTTTTGTCTGGGATGTAGGAAGCAATTCACCAGATATTTTGTTAAACCTATATCTTCTCTCAAATAAAACAATTTAGAGAACCTTTACTAATCCCTGTTCTGAAGTTTAGACTTAAATCTTCTGAATTCGAATGTACATGAGCGTAAATGTAGGATTCATTATGAGATATAATAAAACTAGAAAAATAGAGGACAATAAATGATTGTTAAGGAGGTCCTTGCTTATTTTGACTACTTCTTAAAGTTTTCTCTTTTCTGTAACTATATGGATGAAATGACAGTGTCAAATATTAAAGTGATTAGATTTAGAAATCAAACATTTATTTATACAGGGTGATTTTTTTTTGATGATCAGCATGGGGATCTCGGAAAGTAGCGAAGATAGAGCAATGGTTAAATTGCGAAAGATTTGCAGTTTTAATGGTCCAATTTAATGACACTTCCGGATTTTTGTAAAAAGTCATGGCTTACTAGATATTTTGAAAAAACGAAATTCTGTCGATTTAGTCAAATCCCTCTAGCTCCTTTGTTTTTGATTTTATAAAAAAAATTTAAATATCAAAGTTGAAGGGAATTGTATCCCGAATGTGATTGTCATGTTCTCGTTTGCGTGACAGCTCTCGTTTTTGGAGATATGACACAAACTTATCTTTTTTTTTTTGAATGGAAACCATAGTTGGCTATGACCTCAAAAAATCGAACGTTTTTAGAGCTTTTCAAGATATAATACTCAACATAGTTACTCATAAAAATAATGGAGTTATGAAAGCTTTTCTCTCTTATTTTCACTTTTAAGGTAGGTAGCCATGAAAAAGATTATTTTCAATTTTCACTTTGACGTTTCCTCATTTGAGAGTAATTCCATTAGTAGTGCGGAACAGACAGTCGATATTGACAAGTTTTAGTGATAAAATGAAATATTCTAACGAAGAAAAACTGAATATAGTGGTTATATCATATGCCATAAAAATTCAGTTCAGCTGAGGAATACTTTCATAGATATTTTAATGGTCGTCAACCTGTTCTATGTACATTTAAGAGGCTTTACGATAGTTTACGCAGATAACCACCAAAGGAACATAATCAAATTAACGAAGCAGCACAAATAAATGTTTTGGCAATGGTAAATCAAAATCCATCATCATCAACTCGTGAGATTGAGGCAGAAGCTGGCACATCTCAACGAACTGTAGTTAAGGTACTGAAAGCGCACAAGTTTCACCCGTTCAAACTTTCAGTTTCTAAAACTTTGCATGCTGGAGACGAACATCGACGTATTTTGTTTTGTACATGGTTTAGAGACATGTGCCTTAACAATCCATAGTTTTCATTAAAGGTGTTATGGTCAGATGAAACTAGATTTACTAACTGCGGTATGTTCTGGCAATGGTAAATCAAAATCCATCTACATCAACTCGTGAGATTAAGGCAGAAGCTGGCACATCTCAACGAACTGTAGTTAAGGTAGTGAAAACGCACAAGTTTCAGCCGTTCAAACTTTAAGTTTCTCAAACTTTGCATGCTGGTGACGAACATCGACGTATTTTGTTTTGTACATGGTTTAGAGACATGTGCCTTAACAATCCATAGTTTCCATTAAAGGTGTTATGGTCAGATGAAACTAGATTTACTAACTGCGGTATGTTCAATTGACACAATGAGCATATCTGGGCTAAAGAAAACCCTTTCCATGTAGAACAAAGACGACCCCAGATAAAATTTGGTTTTAATGTTTGGTGTGGTATCATAGGGTCTACTATTCTGGGGCCTTTTATCTATGACGAATCACTTACTGGGGAGCGCTACTTGCATTTCTTGCAATACACTTTTCAAGACATGTTGCATAATTTGAATTTGAGAACTCGTTTAGAAATTGAGTGGTTCCAATATGATGGAGCAACTGCTCATAACTCTTTATTAGTAACACAACACTTAGATAATATCTATCCAAACTCTTGGATAGGAAGAAATGGCCCACGCGAATGGCCACCCCGGTCTCCCGATTTGGCAGCTATAGACTTCTATTTATGGGGTGCGCTAAAAAATAAACTATAAAACAGAAAACAGAAAAAATAAAGCATACAAAAGAAAGTATGACAGTTGGTGACCTAAGGGAGGCGGTATTACAAGCAATTGAAGAAATTTATAGGCGGTCTGTGAGGAAAGCGGTACTGTCAATCTTAAAAAGATGCAATTTTTGTCTAAATAACAATGGTGGACTTTTCGAACATAAATTGTAACCATTATTATGTACTTTAATTTCTTTAGTTTTTAGTAAGAACTTACTTATTTAGTTTTTTCGTTATATCTGATATACCTAATAAAAAAATCGTTCAATATTTTTTGGAATAGTTATTAATAAATAAATCTATTTCATGGCTAACTACGTTAAAAGAGAAAATAAGAGAGAAAAGCATCCACAATTCCGTTATTTTTATGAATAACTATATCGAGTATTATATCGTTGAAAAGCTCTAAAAATGTCCGATTTTTTTAGGTCATAGCCAACTATGGTTTCCATTCAAAAAAAGATAAATTTGTGCCATATCTCGAAAAAGAGAGCTGTCACGCAAACAAGGACATGACAATCATATTCGGGATACAATTCCCTTCAATTTTGGTATTTACACTTTTTTGTAAAATCAAAAACAAAGGAGCTAGAGGGATTTGACTAAATCGACAGAATTACGTTTTTTCAAAATATCTAGTAAGCCATGACTTTTTACAAAAATCCGAAAGTGTCATTAAATTAATTGAACCAGTAAAAATGCCAATCTTTCCCAATTTGACCATTGCTCTATCTCCGCTAGTTTCTGAGATCCCTATACTGATAATCAAAAAAACTCACCCTGTATACTAAACGTAGTTTATTCGAAATTGATGGTTATTCATTGTATAAAATAAATAATAAAGTTTGCTCAATGGATGGAGTTTCAGCGACGTATGCATGATAAATGCAAAAGCATAAAAATAAAATGAAAAAGCTTAATTAGTTATTTTCAATAATAAAACAACAAAAGAACCTCCGAAAAAATCTATTGTGGAAAACTGAACATAGTAAAGTTATCGAGGATGTTGTGGCCAATGTTGAAAGCTCAATTTAGCACTTACCAGACACTTCGAAAGAATTGACCCGTGAACAGGTTCGAAATCAAATTACAAAAAAAATTGTCATTGATTAATGAATAAACAACATAGGAAAAACAAGATGGAAACTAATTTTATTAAACGATAAAGAATCAAGGACATTTTCTACATAAAAGCCGATAAAGGTAGTAACCCTGGACAAATCCGATTTTGATAGGATTAATAAGGTAATTGCAAATGGTCCATATTTAAAGTTACCTCGAAATATATTATTAAAAATGAAAACAGAAGTCCATAACGTCTTTAAAACATGTAAAACGATTTATCCTAAGCTAAAGCGTAGATTACATGATTATAATCCTACAATTCTGAAATTATATGGTCTGTCAAAAATTCACACCGGGAAAAACAGTACATCCAATGACTACTTATATAAATGGACCTGTCTGTTTACGTTAAAAATGGGTTGAAAGATATTTGCCAGAAAATAGTAAACAGTTGCTAACCGATGCCAAACTTCTTTCCATTGTAACCAATAAGATGTAAATCTAGGCCTTGTAAGCATTGACTGAACGACGATACTTTACGCCGACAGAAGTCCAGCAGGCTACAGCGCAAATCTCTTTAATTACATTTTAAATTGAGGTTAACTTCGTAATTCATATTGTGTTATGCGTTTTGAGTGTTAAAAATTGTTTTAAATCAGTGATTATTTCGTCTTGAATAGCATGCTTTCTGATCGAAAGTGATCATGAACGGCAAAGCCAGCAAACAGAGAATTCTAAATAATGGCCTTCCTCAGAGCTCCGTAATTACTCCTGTCCTTTTTAATTTATACACCGCTGATCTTCCTGCAACGACTGCCCATAATTTGCGTACGCCGATGATCTGACTATAGCGGTGAAAGTTAAATCTTTTGATGTAGCAAAGAGAATGTTAGAAAAAGATCTCGAAACTTCGGATGTTTATTATAACAAATGGAGACTAGTTCCAAGTCCGAGCAAAACAGAGTGTTCCTTTTTTCACCTAAATGATAAACAGGCTAATCAAGAGCCTGAAATTTTCTGGAATGGTGAATGTCTTAGGTACAATCCGAACCCAAAATACATGGGTATTACACTGGACAGAACGCTCTCTCTTAGGAAACATATAGAGAACACGGCTGCAAAAATTCAAACGAGGAATAACATTCTGGAAAAGCTCTGTGGAACCTCATTGGGAGCAACTGCCGATACCTAACGTTCGGAAATGGGTCTCGTCTTCATCGCGGCTGAGTATGGTGCTCCAGTATGGCTGAACAGTCACCATTTCTCAAAAGTTGATGTTGAGCTCCGCAGGAGCATGCGTATCATAACGAGATGCATACAATCTACACCAACTTACTGGCTCCCACCTCTCAGCCATATTATGCCGCTAAATATCCGACGCAAAGAAGCTCTCCTGCGAGAATACGAGAAAATAATGGATATCCCGGAGTTGCCTCTCCATGAGTATATACCAACTGCTTGCCTCATCAGACTGAAATCCAGACATCCACCAATCAGGACTGCGAAAGCGTTGTATGAAAGTGATTTCAGGGGTCTCCGGGAATAGGATTCAAGTTGGAGGGAGGATGCCCCTCCAGAGGTACTCGACTATGTGAGCATCCATGAGGAACCTGCGGGTTTCGATTTACCTCTCAATATATGAAAGACGGCAAATAGAATTAGAACGGGACACGGCGTCTGTGCAGGTATGCTGTATAAATGGAATAAACAACCCACGCACAATTGTGAATGCGGTGCAGCCTATCAAACAGTCAAACATATATACCAAGACTGTAAACTTACGGCCTACCAAGGAACAATAACGGATATATATATATATATATATATATATATATATATATATACTCTCCCTCCTGCAGCGACTGAAGGGATAAAGAACCTATCTATTTTTTTACTCTGTACGCTTTTATTCTTGTTCTTGTGTATTGTTAGTGTTTAAATGTAATTTCGTATTTTTACATTATAAGATCAACTCATGTATACTATTGTCATACGCTAAATAAATAAATAAATTCCTATAAGTGTAAAAACCTATAATAAAGTGAAAACGGCATATTCGTTTGCCGAATTATCTTCTCACCGGTAAGTGTCATATCATAAACGTGTTAATGAGTTTTACAAAAGGTCAATTAAGCAGTAAATACACCTACATTTTACGTGAATAAATAAATTTTTTGATAATTACTATTACCTATTAATAATTAAGCCACTAATTGTTTTCCTTTTTCTGTACATGTTTCAATGGATTTCATTCAATATATTTATATTTGTGGATTAGGTACGTATTTGTATTACTTTGAATCTGAATAATATGACCATTAAATTAATGCAGATAGGACGCTACTCTTGGAGCCACAATATTTGTAAACAAACATGTCTGTGTCTTTTTCTATTTTTGTCTCATGTTTCAACCCATTGTTCGTTTGGTCGTATATGAAAGTGCCGGGTCCATTTATATTACCAGTCATTGAGTACGTCCTATTACTTCAGCGATTGACGCTCCCATGTACAAGTTAACAAAGTGGTTGACAAAACAATTCGAGAACTTACCTTATCCACAAAAAAACTTTAGTATTAATAACTCTTTAGATGTTATTAAATCAATACAAAATGTGTCACTGCAACCAGAGGAAATTCTAGTATCGTCTGATGTTACTGCTTTGTTTCCTAGTGTCCCAATTCCACAGACTTTGGAGTACCTTAAGGATTTATTGCGTGAAAAGTCTGGGCCGGAGATTTATGAAATTTTATTTTTACCTCTACCAATAAGTTATTTCTTGTACATCCTTGCAAACATTTGAGCTGGTTTCGCAATATTTGTGTCAAATTTGTGAAACCCATTATGTTTGAAACATTATACGGGGCCTAATTTCATGTTTATAAAATAAAATTCTTCGGTGAAGTCACAACCAGCTGAGGTGATATTTCCTTTTATCTATGTATAAATAGGCAAAGATAAAACGATTAGGTACCATTTTCTCCTCTGTCTCTTAACTTGTTTTCTTCATTTTTGTTTTGTTTAGTAGCTACTGACGACTTTCAGTGCAGAATGCTGATGTCGACTGTTGACAGTCAGTGCATTGAGTAATTATATATGGAGATCATGCTATTCTTTATTTTAATTAGTATAGTATTGACGCGTTCTTTATATTAAAATATTCATTAAATACGAGATGTAAGAGAATAGGATCAAGAGAATCATAGGTTAATTTCGTTATTTACATCCATACTGTCAACGCCAAACAACTGACAGTGCCGCTTTATGCGCCGACCAGACAAGGAATGACACGTCGAAGAGCTCAATATCTCTGACAGGTTCTGAATATTTTAGTACATTTATATTATGTGTAGCGATTATTAGATTTATATTGCTTAGAGGACATTCTTGATGAAGTGGTAAAATAGTCAATGTAGTAGATCAGTATTGATTTTTCGGACCCGTTGCAGTAACTTTCATATTAAATATTCTGTTTAACGAAATTCAAATGCATAAAGAAGTGTTTTTAATTATTTGATTAATATATTATTATCACAACCTTCCCGAAGATATTATGTAAAACAATGTCAGACAGCGGACAATAGAGAATGTATTAAATATTTAAGTTCTCTTAGGGTTGTTGGTCCTCTCTTTTCTTTAGCATTCCTGAATTTGATTGAAACCGCAAATGAGGCAAACTTTTAGGTTGCAAAGAACAATCTTCCAATTATTATATCGAATATTTTGCCAGGAGCGGTTGCAGCCAAAAATTTGGGGGGTCATTCATTAGTCAAAAATATTTGGAATACCGATAATTGATTACATTTTTATTTTCTCTTTATTTGTCAATATGAGTGAACAATTACATCTACTTCTCCGATTTCTCCACAACTCTGTTTCTCATAAAAATATACTTTTTACAATTTCATGAAATAGGGTCGAATTTCGACCACTGGGCGACCACTAGTTTATATATTTGTGCTATTAAGAACGAAAATTATAACAATTTTATATCAATAAAATCGGAACCAAATGCAATATTTTTTCCTGGGAAAATCGAATGCGGCATCCATAAGCAAACAAACAGTTGATGATGGTGGCAGAAAAAATGAAAAGTCGGAGGGAAAATCTGAAAAGGTATAGCTAAAAAAAGTGGAAATGAACATGTGTTTTAGGTTTAGCACTTTCTCCTCAAATAACGCTAGAAAAAAATAAAAAGCGCACTTTGCTTCTTCATTTCTCGTGTAGTTTCTGACATTCCAAAGGTTATGAGCTGTATATTTCTCCAATTTTTGACAATCTTAGAGCATATACTTGATGGGTGGAAGCAGCCAATGATATTCTGATATTCTGCATTGCAAGTTACCTCCAAAAGTAAGTTGAAAATTGGATCTGTGCGAGAAACGTCAAAAATCAAAAATAAAATAAACATGTGTTGTGGGTGTTTATGCAAAAATAAGTTATTGCAGTTTTATTGAATTAATTTCATAATTTAATTTAGGCGCTTGGCAATATTTCTAAACCTCACAACAATTTAGCTATAAACGAATTTGTTTGGATATTCCAAATTAACGACGGGTATGGAAATTTAATGGTTACATTCTATTGTCTGTCCTGCAAACGGGAACAAAATTTGCCCGTCATGGAAAATATCATCTAAATAACAATGATGACAAAGTTTGTGTGGCTCACATATACAATAAAAATGATATTTAATTATTTTTTCGATGAAATCCGGTATATTTTGGGTATATGAGAAAAACGATACTGAATTAATGATAACATAAAACAGATTTGATTGTTTTTTTTTCTGGTGGATAGATATGGCATCGTATACATTATATATGTAGAGTTTTGGTAATAATCATTTCGCTTAAATAATAGTCTGGATAATTCAAAAGCATCTAACCGAACCTAATCAAACGTTTCTGGATCTAACTTATCAACGAGAAACATCAAAAAATGAAAATGTAAAAGTTTTGTTTTTGAAAATGCCAGATAAGTCATGAGAAAAACGGATGTACACCGGAAGAAAACTTCGACCACATAGTTCAATCCGTGAAACAATACGAACAAACATCTTTATAAATGTATCTTTTACGTCAAGCGAGGTCACAGCCAAAATTTGGTTTTTGACTGATTAAAACGTATGAGATTTCAAAATGTTCGTCGCGGAACAGACTTTTGAACACCGAGTTGTATTTTTTAAAAATTCAAAATGGTGGACCTAAGATGACTGTTAAAAACTGGAAAAAACTTGAGTAAACGACAGAAAAACGTCGTACAAAACAAAATTTGCAACGAACCGAGTCGTTTTTTTAACTCGAATTATAGCTGAGGATTGCCTCTTAATTGCTGGTGTGGTTGGATTTAAAAAATCCAAAATGGCGGATCCAAAATGTTTGTCAAAAAATCGATTTGGTGACTGAATTTTAAAAAATAAACCGATTTACACTAAAACTTGGTACCCGGGTTTTCGTTGGAACGCTTATTACGAATCTTAACGTCTAATTGAGAAGAATCAAAATGGCGGATGCAAGATGGGTTATGATATTTGTAAAATCAACCGATTTATATAAAATTTGGTATAGGGTAGTTTTAAGGTTGCTTATTACGCATTGTAGATCATGTTTGCAAAT
Source organism: Octodonta nipae (assembly GCA_034190945.1). Classification (NCBI taxonomy): domain Eukaryota; kingdom Metazoa; phylum Arthropoda; class Insecta; order Coleoptera; family Chrysomelidae; genus Octodonta; species Octodonta nipae. The sequence continues at coordinate 9,268,860 of CM067218.1, forward strand.
TACTAGATGCAGGATCCAAGAATGGAAAAAAACTTTGAATCATGATTACGTTTCTAACATTGGATGGGTAATCAGCCACCCCAATAATCTCCATGTACTGATTTCAGTTGAGATCGGTTGATATTTGAAAGTTTTATTCGCCATCCTAGATCCGCCATATTGAATTTTGTCAATTTGACGTCAGATGTAATCAGCGATCCTAAAATCTCTTGGGTACCAATTTCGGCAGCCATCTTGGAAAAATGATCAAGTTAAATTTCTCGATCTTTACGAATCCATATAAAACAGGGGTTTCTACTAGAAAAAATGAAGTTGACCTTCAAATAATCTTAAAAGTCAAAGTCAAGGACAAATTAAAAGTCACGATCGGATAGTGCAGATAAAAATGTTAAACTTTTTGTACAGGGTGTTTACAGAGTCCCGGAATCAACTGATATCTTGTCTGGAAGGCATTTCTGAAAAAAAACGTTATGTACAAAATCTTCAACATTTTTTTCGCACTATCCGATCATGACCTTTGATTTGATCTTGACCTTTAAGGTTAAGGTTTGAAAGTCAACTTCATGTTTTTAAATGAAAACCCTTATGTTTTTGTTTGTAAAGATCGAGGAATTTCACTTTATATTTTTTTAATCCAAATGACGAAAAATAGTCAACGAAATTTTCAAACTCAACCGATCGCTATTAAAATTGGTACCCCAGGGTTTTTAGGGTCACAAAATCTGACGTCAAATTGAAAAAATTCAAAATGGCTGATCTAGGATGACGGTTGAAACTTTCAAATATCAGTCAATCTCATAAAAAATCAGTATACGGGAATTTTTGGGGTCGCTACGAGTAGATATATAATCAGCGATCAGAAAAACTCCAATTCCAGTGGAAATCTACTGATGATTGAAAGTCTGTCCGCCATCTTGGATCCGCCATTTTGATTTTTCCAATCTTGGAACTGCCATCTTAAATTTTGTAAATATGATCTAGAATTCGTAATCAGCAACCTTGGAAACTACCGTACACAAAATTTGGTATAAATCGGTTGATTTTAAAGAAATTATCAGCCAACTTGTATCCGCTATATTGAATTTCTTTAAATTACATCTCAAATTCGTAATAAGCATCTCAAAAAACCCTCGGGTACCAAGTTTAGTGTAATTCGGTTGATTTTTTGAAATTTAGTCACCAAATCGGTTTTTTGACTACCATCTTGGATCCGCCATTTTGGATTTTTTCATCCAAGTACAGCAGCTGTTAAGAGTCATCTCCAAGCTATAACTCGAGTTCAAAAATGACCCGGGTGGTTGCAAACATTGTTCTGTAGAACATTTGTCGTTTACTCAAGTTTTTTCCAGCTTTTAACAGCCATATTAGATCCACCATTTTGAATTATGAACTACTACGCGGCGTTTGAAAGTCTGTTCCGTGTCGAACATTTTGAGACCTCATACGTCTAAATCGGTCAAAATATAAAGCCCTAAACATTGTGTGTCATTTATTATTATATGAATATAGTATTATATTTGAATGAAATTTAATTTATTAATTTGATTTATAATTAATTATATTTTGAAGATTTTAATTTTGTTATTTAGTAAATCTTCAATAGTAGTAATCAAAATGTATTTAAATAGAAATCAAGTTAATAAATTAAATTTCATTCAAACATAATACTATAATCATACAATAACAATTGACACACAGTGTGTAGGACTTGAAAACTGATTATATTATAAAAGTATATTTTATCCAAATTCAAACACAACTATACCATTACAATATATAACTAATTCTACTAGAGTAAATCCATAGAAACATCCTCATTTTTTTATCCTTTGTCTAGAGTTTTTCGTATTTCGTTGTTTACTTCGCTCTCTTTTAATTATTGTGCTTGATTGAAGGGTTTCATTTATTTTGTGTGATGCCAGACGTAATTTCGAGTTTTACTCTATTTTCACAAAACTAACAATTCGGCTATCATCCCTTAATTGGTTTTTTTCAACCAGATGACCGCTGAATTCGTGGAAAATTGTTAATATTACCTTTCTGTATTTGAAACTAAATAAATAGAAAACAACAGATTAAAGTGAAAAACTAAATGATTTTTGATAACCAGGAGTGCATAAACGTATTGCTTAAAATTAGAACAATACCCTACCTATTCAAAATCAATATGTCTTAATGCATTTACCAGAATGGCGAAACAGTGAGCTAGAAATATACTAGAAAACCGAAACAATTGTTTTGATAATATAAATTAAAACTATTAAACGAGCCGGTGGCGGATTCAGACAAATGCTTCGGGGAGGGGGTTGATTTCAATCTTTAGTGGGGTGATCCGGTACTAAATTTGCCTAAATATGATTTCAAAATCAAATTTCTTTGTCTATTCTATTAAAAATAGTCATTCTGAAGTTAAACCCCTAGATGTGACCTTCTTCTAGGGTCTTGAAGTTAAGATTACTTCGTTTTGATATTAAATTTATTAAATTTGAGGATCCCGCCCCCTTGGATCCGCCCATGAAACGGGATAATCTGGAGTGATTTCAGAGAGGCACAAATAAAAATTATTCAACTTTAAATGTACATTCCAACGACTTTCAAATTCTATGACAACAAACCTGTCAATTTATGCATTATTTTCATAGTTAATAAACAAATATTGAATATGTCTCGTTATTTTCTTCTTTAAAATTTTATATAGACTTCACTTTCTACATAAGATTGCAGTTATACGGAAAATGACTTACTGGACTCCTCCTGTCCATGTCTTTTAGATTTACTTTATGAGATTTTTGTATCTAATATTATTAAACGAGCAACCTTTTCTCAAAAACGATTGTACCGATTTTGATGAAATTTTGGCAATCAGTAAGTCTCAATATGTTATGATCCTCCAGTCAAAAATGCTACGTAATATTGGTTGCATATGCTGATAATAATAATTACTTTCTGTTACTAAAGCGCATACAAGAATTGTTTGGTTATAAGAGATTGTGAAAATTTTATTCAGCTCTTTATCAATTTATAACATTAAAAACGCATCTATAGGGAGGTTAGCGAGAGTTTTTGATGATGACAAATGAAATGAAATTGATGACACATATCAATTGCTCTAAATAAACTATTTTTATATGGATAGATGTCACCTATATTCGTATGCGCATAGATTAGAAGTATTATATGCAATGAAGTAAAAAAATTGGGCATTTCACTATATTTGCATAATTCTCCTCTTATAAATAGTTGCCAGTAGAATCATTGTAAAATTTAATATTTCAAGCACCTCACGCTTTTTACTTTGAATCGAATTATTTTGTTAATAACTAAATTTTATTATACTTTTATTTTGAGGTAATTAATCATGATTGATTGTTCGCCTTTCTACTGCTGTAATATAAACTGTTCATAATTAACAGTTATTTTCTGTTTTTTAGTTCGGTTTGCTATTAAAGCGTGTTTTTAGTCTTTTTTAACTATAATTATTTTTTAAGTTTGTAGTCTCATTTATATATGTATTTATAATAAAAAAGTTTACTTCATGTTTGCGTCATCTTTCCATTTCATTACCGCAAGTTTCACTACTGCCAACTAGATGGCAGTAGTTAATAGACGAATTTGGCAATTAGGCAAGAACAGTGACAAAAAAACAACAAACGGGAAAATTCAACTTAAAGAATTGTATTGTCATAGGCCCTTGAGAAGTGTGCCAATTTTCAACTTAATCAGACTTCTTTAAGTTGGTGAAATTTATGTTGAAAATTTCCGTTACATAAATACATAAGTCAACCTAATAAAAGCGTATTAAAAAGGGATTGAACTAAAAGCAAGATTTTTTCGTGCAAAAATGAAATACTTTTTCTAAAGTAGTTGCCAAGTTAAAGTGAAAATAATTAGAAAAGTATTTTGCAGGAAAAAAAGAGTTTTTGGTTTTAGTTCAGTTGCTTTTTTGATGTAGTTTTTTTTAATATATTGATTATAGTTACTTAAGTAAGTCCCAAACCTTTCAAATTCGTATCTGACTTCGCTATCAATAGCATTAAAATCTGAATTATTAAAATATTAATTTGAAACTGGAAGCTACATGGTTTTGAAAGTTTTACTCCGTTCATATTTTGACTAGCAGTAGCAAGAACTAACAGTATTTTGAACTTGTTAACTAGACTCCCCTTTTTAAGTAAAACCTTAATTATGTTTTGTCTATTATAAATTTAATAATTCCTAACCATTTTATGATTATAATCCCAAACTATGCTCAAAGCTATCATGGGAAAAGTGAAAATTATATTCCATTTTAATGAAAAGATATTAATTTTCCAGACGAATGCGGCAATTTGAATTTTTTTATTGCTTTTTCGTTATTCAGATGCCTCTTCGTTTAATTAAAATTTATCACAATTAATACACTTGACGTACCGAACAATTCTTTTCAAATTAAAACGATTTCCTCATTCGAAAATATTCCTACCAAATTCCACTTTTTTCCAACGTTCCATCGTTATATTGATTTCACTTAATGGAATGCCTTAATTCACTTTTATTGGAGATTTGGCAAATATTTTCGATACCAGATCGCATTCACCGCAAATTTTCAGAGGCAATATTGTTCTAGAGATAAAATATCTGCTGATGCTCATTCGCTTTCCCCTTATGGACAATAGAGGCAGTTTAGATTCAGACAGAATATACCTATAAGTTTTTTATCACTCGAAATTTCAGCATTTATATTGGTTTCTGCACACCTCTAGAATTCATAATTTCAACTTTTGATTAATTTGATTAACCCCCTCTTGCATCATGTGCCAAATATGGCACGAGCCAATGTTTTACACCTACTTACTACATAAATTACAGAACTTTATATGCATGAATTACCATATTTAACTGACTTCCAAAAGGGAAGAGGTTTTCAATTCGGCCTGTATTTTTTGTACGTGGTTGTGAAGAGATTTAAATAATTTTATAATTTTGTTTAATACAGTACACATCCGGATTGGTGAAATTTCAAATTCAATGTCAACATATGCCATGAAAGTATATCGTACGGGGTGTTTATAATGGTTTTCATTTTGATTCTTGAAGTCAGTTTCTTTTAGAGACGAAGTTAAGTTAAGGGGCTTATAGTCGCTTGAAATGTCAGAAAATATTCCATTTATTGAAACGAAAATTTGTTATGCGGGTTGCATAGAAGGATGGTTGAAGAATATTGTATTGGGTGTCACATAAGATTTACGTATACAAAGTGGTTGAAATAAAAGAGGAATAAAATAATAGTTATACAGAGTGGATATATTGTGTTATAGAACAGTTATACAGATATTGTGTTATAGAACAGTTATACAGAAGGATTTAAAAAATGTTAGAAGCAGTTGAATATACTGGATGGTTAAATATAAAGTGGAGAAGAATTCCAAGTATAAGTTATATAGTGTGAAACATTAGTTGTTTGAAGTAAGGATAGAGTAAAACTATTGTTATTCAGGGTGTATCAAAAATTTGTTATATAAGCATATCAATTCGGATATTTGAATTATAGGACGATGTATAATATAAAAAAATGTTAGAAGCAATTGCATATACCGAGTGGTTGAAATAAATAGAGTAAAATTATAGTCATAAGATGTGGTTCAAAAATGTGGATCATGTTATATAGGGTAGACTATGAGCAGTTGCATAAATGGAATACTAGACACATGGGGCGAAAAAAATCATAGGTATGCAGGCATACAATAGAAAAACAAAAAGGATCAATAGTATGTGGAGAGGATTTATACTTATACAGGGTGGTTTTAAAAATATAGGACCGTTGCAATGTTGTGTGGAGTTAAATTATAGTTGTACTGGTTAAGTTATGTAGGGGTGACCAATACACAAAAGCATATACAGTGTGGATGCAATATTGAGTGAATTAGAGTTACACTTATAGAAGTGGTCCAAGTAATGCAACAAAGAAATTAGAAAAAGAATAAAATTAGAAACGGAGAGAGAGAGAAAGAGAGACAGAGAGTGAGAGAGTGAGAGAGAGTAAGAGAGAGTGAGAGAGAGGGAGAGAGTGAGAGAGAGAGAGAGAGAGACGAGTTGAGGTCCCTGTAAACAATTTTACAGCTGCAGATACTCCACACTGCACAAATATCTTGACAAGACTACAAAGATAGGGCATTAAAGACAACAAGTGGCTATTTCACTTTAATTAGAAGTGAAATAAAATGAAATAAAAAATAAGATTGTGATTAATTGCACACGGTTTCTAAACGGTTTTTATTTTAAGTCAGCTGAAGTTGGTTCTATTTTAAATATTAATTATTTATGCCGTACCGTATATACAAGCAAAATTGGGACATTGGCATTGTTATAAGCGGAAAATGTATATATTCAGTACCGATGTTTTGGGAGTTTCAGTTTAAACTAAAGGAAAAGATGCAACTGGTTCTTTATAATTGGAAGCACCATATTTGTCACTAACTTCAACGACCAGTGGCGAAAAGAAAACATTTCGGACTAGAAAGTAGAGCAACGAAGTCACTTGCAAAAGCTTCCGAACAGCTTCCAGTGAGAACCCAAAGATCCCAAAAAAAGTCTAAGCGCAGGAAACAGAAAATACACCAACGTAACAGACGATAACGCGAGCAAACCTAAAAAAAAGAAAGAAAAATACTTTTACTGTGAAATCTACAGCACCACCAACAACAACATCATCATGATTACTGTCATCATCATCATCACTTTCGCTCGCATTTAAAACGAAGTCTTCATGTAAGGCTAGAAGATACCTCTACTAAGAAACCGAAAGATCCTTAAACAAAAACAGCAAAATCAGCAACTTCCAATAAAGCAAAAATGCAGCTGGTCCTAAAAAAAAGAATTAAACAGGAAATGGTTTCAATAACATTAACTTCACTCTTTAATTCTCCCAGATTCACAGTTAGCTTCAGCTCGGGTACATGTTGTCATATCGATTGACTGGGACTCCTGATTACGATTATAATCAATATAATCCTGGTAATGTGTTATAGTACATGTTTGATAACCTGACAATTTTTTTTAAGCATTGTTTCTTATTAAGCTGAAATCACTAACCCAACGCAACATCGTATTGCAGTTTTTAGCTGCAGCTTTTTTACAGATTTTAAAATGGGAGCCACAAAACAAACGTATCGTACGCTAACCCCAGTTGATGGTAGCCTTCAATGCCATATTGTACTCGTAACTAAAGTAGTAAGCCACCTTGAATAGAAGTCACCCAATAGCATCTTTCTGCCAGCACTTAAATAAATAATAAATACATAATAATTTATTTCCAAATATAACATAGCTTACAATGTATGGAATCCGTCAGGTTGCTTGAGCGTACATTTGCATCATAATTATCACAGTGATTGCAGGTTTGACACAAGATCACTTACTGAATACAGATAACACAAAAAAGTTGAATACATTTACAATATAAAATAAATCATATTAACTACACGCTAAAAACTGTCAAAGGTCATGCACCATATTGTTTTTTATATATTTATTTCTGTTTAGAAACATTACCTCAAATATGAATATAGCCGTCATGGTTAATATCTTCAATTGTTTAATTTCGTTCTACATGAGGTAGTTTGAGAAACACATAATATAGTTGAATGAGTGCGGAGTTTGTTAAGACTTTTTTTAAACTGCAAACCATAAAGAACAACCCATGTAGCTTAGAGCACAAAGGGTCACCCTCCAACTCATGGTATGGTCTAAATTTAACCCTAAAAATTTAGTGGTTTCATTACGACGAATTATTTCGTTTTCAATTCTAATATTAAGATTTTTATCCTGTTTATTTTGAGGTGTATGAAATCTAAGATACCTAGTTTTACTACTGTTTAAATATAAATAATTCTGACTAAACCATTTGAAACCCGATGCTATCCCATTATTGCATCGGCCTTCAAGAAGATTATTGTCTTCGGCAGAAACAATAAATAATGAGTCGTCAGCAAATAACGATATCGTCCAATCAGGGCTAACCCCTGACAAAATGTCATTGATATAACATATGAAAAGAACAGGGCCCAAGACTGATCCCTGGGGTACCCCCATATTTATATTAACAGAGTCGGATACATAAGACTGCCGCCCTGTGTCGCCACTCTCATATGACAATGAGACTAATTGTTTTCGATTTCTTAGAATGCTTGAAAGCCATGATAGTGCTAACCCCCTTACTCCGTAGGCATGCATTTTATTTAATAGCAGTTCTAAATTAACACAATCGAATGCCTTGCTTAGGTCACAAAAGATCCCAGCAGGGCATTCGCCTTTTTCCATATATTCCGTTACTTTTTGATAGAAATTGTGAATTGCATTTTTAGTTGAACAGTTTTTCCTAAAGCCATATTGAGAAGTAATTAGTATTTTTTTTCTAAGAAATTTTCTAGTCTATTCAAAAAAACAGTACTCAAATATTTTTGAGAATACAGATATAAGGGTTATCGGACGATAGTTTTCAGGGTTTTGCTTATTTCCTTTTTTATAAATACTTAACATCTGTGAACTAGCGTTCTAAACATATCGGTTTCCCATTTATCACCCTGTATAAGATTAAAAGGAGTAACGATTTTGGAAATAAAGTATTAAATAAAACATGGCGACTTTGTAAGTACCTTCCGACTCTAATAAAAACGTATTAACAATTTTCTCGCATTTTCATTTAATCGTGTTCAATCAATTCCAACCACAATACTTCCGAGAACCAACCGCAAAGTTGGTCCACTTATTCAAGTATTTGCTTCAACTCGATTACAGGATATTATTCGAAAATCCAATATTTTCTCTATCATCCAATATCCCATAAAAACAAATTAAACCTTTCAATCAAGTGGAGCCATTAAAATAGATTGGAATCTGCGAATAAAATCATTGGAAAATTGAACGAGCTCATAAAATCGAATACATGTAAGGAAAAATTTATTGGGAAAACTATCGGCTATCTGTATTTTCTGTGGTATAATTTAGCCGTAATGCTTGGGAATGGGAAATACTCGTAGATAGAAATACTGAATGATCTCTTTTTCAGCCTATTACCAGGCGTATCTATTTTACGAGTCTGTATTATCTTTTTATAGGAAATAGAGCACCTAAAAATAGTTGTTTTAATTGTGGGAAAATTCATATCTTTAGAATATGAATTGAGTCAGTAATGTTTCAAGCGAAGAAAATAATTTTTGTTACTGTGTATATTTCAAACTATAACATTATCAAGTAGTTTCTAAATGATTGAGGAGGTAAATGATTATTTTGAATGTTCATCTGAGATTTTCTCTCCTCGCAATGGTTTCTGAAAAATACAGATAAGTTAAATACTTAAATATCAAGGTGCAGTATTTAAGGGCAGTTTGTGGAAACTGCCTAGAACACTAGTTGCCCTCTTATAGAAAAAATTCTCCCGCAGGATCAACCGTGAGAAAGTAGGTCTACAGATTTGTCAACTAGTATTCCAGTATAATATGTTGGGATGTATTTTGTGTTGTACTTATCTGTTTTTTTTTTGTGACGTTTCGATTCCTTATCAGGAATCGTTGTCGAACAATGTTTGTTTGAATGTTTTGCACTATATTCGTCGCTTTTTTTGGTAATGTCAATTGACTGATTAATTGACTTTGAAGTTTCCTTTTTGATGTTCATTCGTCAGGAGCTGTTGCCATGCAACCGGTATCTCTACAGAGGGTCTCCCAATTTCTCCATTATTCAACAACATCCAGACACTTTCTTTGATTTTTCTTTTTTTGGTATGTTCTTCTTTAAGTAGTATTTTTGTCTTATTCCAGTCCATTTTGTGTGTACCATTATCCGTGAGTACATGATTTGCCAATCTTGATCTCTCTATATGTCTTCTTGAGACGTTATATTGATGCCATCTTGTTCTAATTTTGAGAGGTCTTGATGTCTCACCGGTATATGTTTTTCCGCAGGCACAAGGTACACTGTACACACAGTTTTTGGAACTTTGAGTACCGTTGTCCGGTTTTGTTTTTGTCAAATTTGATCTTAAAGTAATATTTGTTTTAATTGGTATTTATTGCCAATACGTTTAATTTTTTCGGAGAGGCCGGAAATATAAGGAATAACGTTTATAATTGTAAAGTTAATATCAGTTTGTGTGTTGTTATTTAAATTGGAAGTATTGTGTGTTGTTTGTGTCGTACATTGTACCTTGTGCCTGCGGAAAAACATATACCGGTGAAACATCTAGACCTCTCCAAATTAGAACAAAAGAGCACCAATACAACGTCTCAAGAAAACATATAGACAGATCAAGATTGGCAAATCATGTACTCACGGATAATGGTACACACAAAATGGACTGAAATAAGACAAAAATACTACTTAAAGAAGAACATACCAAAAAAAGAAAAATCAAAGAAAGTGTCTGCATGTTGTTGAATAATGGAGAAATTGGGACACCCTCCGTAGAGATACCGGTTGCATGGCCACAGCTCCTGACATTACCAAAAAAAGTCAAGCGACGAATATAGTGTAAAACATTCAAACAAACATTGTTCGACAACGATTCCAGTTAAGGAATCGAAACGTCACAAAAAACAGATAATTACAACACAAAATACATCCCAACATATTATACTGGAATACTAGTTGACAAATCTGTAGACCTACTTTCTCACAGTTGATCTTGCGGGAGAGTTTTTTCTATAAGAGGGCAACTACACCTTGATATTCAAGTACTTAACTTATCTGTATTTTATCAGAAACCATTGCGAGGAAAGAAAATCCCAGATGAACATTCAAAATATAACATTATCGTCTCCTAACGGGTCACCAAAAATCCCAAGAATTTCAAACGAGACAAAGGTTTAGAACTTGCGCCCAACTTGCAACCCTGCATCCACACTTCGACACATATCTCACCAACAAAATAAATCACTTACATTACCTACCTACTAATAAAATTGAGGAACGTATTCAAAAATATCATCACAACCATAAAACAATCCAAAAGAATCCCATTAAGTACATCTTACCCTTTTACATGAAATTTTGGGGCCAATTATTATTTCTTCGTTGGCTAAATCCAAAGTGATAGTCATTTACAACTTGTGCTTCGCTGTGAGAACTTTAATAAAGTGAAGTTTCAAAGTGTGTTTGTGATAAAAAGAATAAACGAATATAGATACGGCAAAGTAAGGAAAATTTGTATTTCTCAAAACGTCGGAAAACTTTGTTTATATGCTGGTTCCGATATATAAATAAATTAATTTGAAAAAATGACCCGGTTCAAATCCAAAAAAGCAGAATCAGCTAAAACATTATCATCGTTACAGGCCAAGATTTGACACTATTGGATGTGATTTGTGACCGCTTCTAGAATTACGAACACTCACGAGATTTAGCCAGAGTATTAAGATAAAATTATTGACTATAAAAGAATATTTCGCAGCAATATGCATTACACAGGCACACAAAATAAAAAATGTCCACGAGGTGAACTGTTAGGTTATACGTATTTCGGGTCGCTGATTCCGAATCTGCTCAAAACAATCTAAAAAAATCCATACATGGGTTTTTCGTAATGCTGAGTAGGAATCCGGAGTCGCTTGACTTTTATCAGACCAAGGTCAAGGTTCATTTGGAGGTCAAATTAATAAGGTAGCGTTAAAAAAAATGAAAAAATAATATATAGGTTTTAAGTCTGGCTTTTTCAAGTCCATTGAAATATGAAAATAAGAATCCATATATCGAGTTCGATAGACCTACATCAAACAATGTACAAATTCATTATAAGATCAAACAATTAACAATTCCCCTCGAAAAAAGAGAACGCTTTGTACCCACAAGAAACATGTACCTTGAAAAAAGAAGTTTGTCTTCTTTTTTTTACCTTGAACATGTCAAAAAATGCATTTACTAGAGATGGCCGGACGTATTTGCGGATATGCAGATCTCTGCATGTGTAGATTTTCAGATGCGTTGATGAGTAAATGTATGTATATGTGCGGATGTATGGATGTGTGAATGTGTAGATTTGTGAATGTGCGAATATGAGGATGTGTGGATGTACGGATGTCTAGATGTGTGGATGTATCTAATCGTTTATTTTTTCACTTGTTGCCTCGACGAGTCTTGTGACGGTGACAATAGCCTCGTAGGGGAATGTGTAGAATGATCCGCTGATACGATTGTCGGGGTACCGATGCTAGTGGAAGTGCACTGCCTTACAGGGGGTCGATAGGGTTTGAGAATGAAGCCGTAGTGTGTTCGTCGACGAGTTGACTTTGTTCTCGACAAAGACGAAAAGTCCTTATACTTAGCCCTGGAGAGGTATAAGGGTTATCACCTCCAGGACGGTAGATTCACCTGCAATCGGACCAAGATCCCTATCGAGCGAGATTATATATAAAAATATAGAAAATTTAAACAAACCTGCAGCCTCACCCTCTAAACACATATGCTCGAAAGATACTAACGCATGTTGCTTCGTTTGTGGAGCATTTATTTCGAGAAAAAAAAACGATCGACGATCGTTCAACGAACATTTTCGGAATATATGCAAACAGTTCTTTAATTTAGATGCAGTTTCGGGAGAGTGGGCTCCTGATAGTATTTGCAATAATTGCCGCAAATGAAGTTTTTCAGAATTTTGTGAGCCTTTTTTCAGAATTTGTCCTTCAAATGACCTTGATCTTGCGCTGATAAAGCTCAACCGACACCGGATTCGTATTCAACATTGTGCAAAACCCATGAATGAATTTTTCCATATTTTTTTGACCTTTTTCAGAATTTGACCTTCAAATGACCTTGAAAACGATCTGATACGAAAAAACCGATTGCAGGTTCGAAATCAGCGACCCGAAATAAGTATAACCTAACAATTCACATTTGTGGACTTTTTTTATTTTGTGTACCTGTGATTAATGAAATGGCTAAGCTCTAAAAGTCAATCTTAGTTTCAGATAAGACTTTTCTTGTGTGAAGAAGAAGAAGAAAGAATATAATATGATAAAGAAATAAATAAAATCTAACACACAACCAACAGATGGAACAGTATTTAAAAACTTGATGAAATCATAAAAAAATGTTCCAAAAACAAACGATATAAATACCTTAAATATTATTTCAATACAGCGAATGTTTTCTACAAAAACGAAAAATCCCGAAAATAGTGAAGAAACTCAGTAGAACATGAAGGGGAGAGGTTTCTTAAAGACTGACAAATCAAATACCATAAATGGTTAGAAGAGAAATACGAAGGTATAAATATGAGAAGATTTTGAAAACAAACATAAAAACATTAGAATTATACGAGGGCTGCCTTTTATATTTCGGGATTGGACAACCCTAGTGTTGCAATCTGACAACTGACAGCTCTATCGTAAAGTTTGACATTTTTGAGGTTATACGTACTCAGAACGTTTTGACATACGAGCGCTATGTGTTGTTTACAGTAAATTAAAGGGTTCATCTCGGCCAAAAAATGGAATTAAATCGTGAACATTTTCGTGCGATTATTTTTCACAACTTTCGACGTGGATTAAGTCAGCAAGAGTGCATGGATGAAGTTAATTTAATTTTTGGCGATGAAACTCCATCAAGGACAACTGTGTATCGATGGTATGGTGAAATCAATCAAGGTCGTAGTTCACTCCAAGATGAATTTCGTGAAGGTCGTCCGGAAACCATTGTTGCTGTGCGCGAACTGATATTGCAAGATCGTTATGTGACCTATCGTGAGATTGAGTCAACCTTACACATTAGTGGGACCAGCATACATTCAATATTGCATAAACATTTGAATGAAATTGTTCGCATTGGATCCCACACAATTTTTCAATCGTCCAAAAAAAAGCTCGTGTCGATTGGTCTAAAGAAAAGCTCAAAAAATACGATCGCGGTGCTTCAAAATACGTTGATGACATAGTGACAGGTGATAAATCATGGATTTACGCGTATGAGCCCGAAAGTAAACAGCAGTCGACTGTATTGGTGTTTCAAGATGAGCCGAATCCAACAAAAGTTGTTCGCGCACGAAGCACTTCCAAGCAAATGATCGCCTGTTGTTAACAGTCAATTCTGAGTGGCACACAACCATTTGTTTGCCAGTTGTCTTCCAAGAAATGTGGAAAACCAACCGCCGAAGACGGATCACTTTTCACCACGACAATGCGAGCTCTCACACATCGGTTCAAACAACTGCATTTTTGACCACTCAAAACATCGATTTGATGAGTCATCCGCGCTATAGTCCTGACTTGTCACCAAATGACTTCTTTTTATTCCCGTACGTAAAAAACAAACTGAGAGGTCAACATTTTTCCACACCTGAAGAAGCGGTTGCTGCTTTCAGAATGCATGTTTTGGAGATACCTCAATCAGAGTGAAAAAAATGCTTCGACAATTGGTTCAAACGCATGCAAAAGTGTATAGATCTTCATGGGGAATATTTTGAAAAACAATAAAGCGATTTTCTATGTTTAATATTTGTTTTTGCTCTCTAAGCCCGAGATGTAAAAGACAGAAATATCCCGAAAATTTTAGGTATAATTCATGTACAATGTCCTACACTTATCTTCAACTGTTTCGGAAATATCAAGTGTCGTCAGATTTATTTCCAAAATTAACATTAAAAATTATTTTATTTCAGAAATTCACTAAATTACACTTTAAACCTTATACTTAATAATATAAAATAAACAAAAAACCGTTAATGTCAATGTAGAAATGCCCGAAATGCTTGCCTCATATATCTTAGAAACACGCTAACCCTTCACTTCATGAATTTTGAAAAATAATTTTAAAAAAATAATTTTGTGTCAATTCTTATTTCTGTGTACCTATTGAAAAACTATTTGGTAAAAAAATGTATTCTTTTAGTTTTTTTGCAAAAAAATAGATGTTGCAAATTTACAACAATATGTAAAAAAGTAACTTAAGGAATGTTTAAAACTTTATGAGTACATTACATGAAAATTATGCAGACAAAGGAAGCAGCCCGACCGACATGACCAGCTAATGAGGCGTTACGAACAGTCAGCCTCGGTACGTATTAACTCTCCGAAATGTTAGTGCTGGCTCGTATACTAGAGGATTCGACGTGGAAACGATCGACCCCCGTTCGGCTACTGCTTGATGGCACTTTTGGCAAGGACTCCACGTCAACTGTCAACCGCGATCTCTCTATGACATTTGAAAGTCGCGCCACCAACTATTTGACCAATAGGAGTGATTATGTCACACGATACGTGCCGCTGATCAATAGCGTGCTACGACCAAGTGAGGGGTCGTGATCTTGGAAATTTTCCCGCTCTCAAGTGGGGCAACTAAAATAATTAATAATCTTATATAGTACCACATCTGTTAGCGAATCTCTCATCTGTTTATTGTGGTAAGACATCTGCAAATAAATATATTGATATATCAATATTTCATGAAGTTGCAAATATGCAACATAAGAATGTATGACACATTACTAAAATGATAAATATAATATTTTGATCAATGTATAAATACCTTTAGTGTTGCATTCAATCAAATGTAAACTCTAAATTCTTGATCCGTGCATCAATTTACATAACAAACGTACTGCACTTCATAACATATACAAATACCACTAGTGCAGGTGGTAATTTGTTTGTCTTCACAATCAAAAGGACATTTAGTACGCGGATGCCACATTACACTCTTATGAGATAGTAAGATACAAATGTGTAACAATATTAATTTGGCTTCTATAATTGTTCCTTTTAAAATCACGTATATTCAAACTATTATGTAGCAAATATGCAACAAAATGAAATGAAGGGCTAGTCTGGTTAGGAGCAGTTCTAAATACTTATATCCATTCAAGTTGTCATCAATGAAAAAGGGAACTACGTTATGATTTCCAACAATTCATGCCCAAACATTAACTTTTTAATTCGAAATCGTATTTTTTTTACTTTAGCAAAATCATAACATTTACCAACTGTACTTCTACAATAATTTTGAATGTTCTAAGTAACTAAAAACGTTTTCACTTTTTTGCACAAGAAAGTTCCAAATTTTAACTGACGACCGTTATCAGCAAAACCCAATCGACATAGTTGTTCCATTAAATTCTTTCGGGCATATGTGAGTTCACCCTCCTTCATGGATTTCCAATTTTTTCATTGTCTTTTCTACCCTCTTTTAGTGAGTACACTTGATTGAAAGGTTTAATTTGTTTTTGCTGGATGTCGAAAAAACATCTTGGATACCCATGTTGGTTAACCAATTGTGAAATTCAGTGAAACTGGTATATTCACTCTGTCTAACGATGTATATGGGTTGATAAAAAAATTAATCAAGTATGTTGGCCTTGTTTCTTAAACGTAAAACTAAAGTGACAAAGGACCCCGAACGATCCTTATAGAAAGCGGCCCCCGTAGATTTGGCTGAAATATTAATATTTTGTAGATCTCAACAAAATGAACAAATGTCTTTATGGCAGCAAAGTCCGATGACTGATAGTTTTCAAGTTATGGTTAATTTTATATTTATGTCAGACTCTGATATGGACATGATAAATGCTTTCCATATAATCGTGCTTTAATACCAAATTATTAGGAAATATTGTTTGATGACACTTCAGCATTAGTTTCTTGTTGATTCGTTCAAAAAAGCCTAGCAACAATTCAGATATCTCTCATAACCACAAAAATTCTTTAATTTAGGTATGGGGATTCAAACATAAAATCCAGTTGAAAAAATGAGATAGCCGAATTCGGGGCCAATTTCTGAACACTCCGTATATTCTTTTGAAAATTTAGGAAGCTTCACGTTTTATTCAGGCAAATTCTGGTAATTTTTGACCTAGCCCTCTTTGTTTCCAAAATAAATATATTTTTTAGAAAGGTGCATCTGTCAAGATTTTCAAAAAGTGTCAATAACTTTCATTTATAAAAACACAGTTTGGGTCCTCTTCCGGTAGAACAAGAAGTCGTAGATAACTAAAATTATTTTAACTGAAACCAGCTCCTCGAAATCCCCCTGTATACCAATTTTCAGATAAATAGTCCAAGTAGTTTCTGATTAACATATCGACTCAGCTCATCATGGTATACCCTGACATTAAACATAAAATTAACCATAACTTGAAAACTATCGGTCATAGGACTTTGCTGCCATGAAGACATTTGTTCATTTCTTTGAAATCTACAAAATAGTAAAATTTCAGCCATATTCACCGGGGGCTACTTTCCATAAGGAATGTGCGGGGTTCTTTGGTGAATCATCCATAATTTATAGGAAATGATATAAATTGCACTGAATCTGTTATACAGGCCCATGAAATATAACTTATCTTATTCCCTTCAAATATTTTTTTTGTGGTTTGTGTACATTCAATTATAATAGCAAGCTGTTTTTATAACACATCACGATTTATTTTATCACAAAAATACACATGTTTCGTTACAGAGGAAACATATTATTTTCAAATGTGCCATAAGAGACTAGATAAATCAGGAAGACTTATGATACCATTTCTACTTTTTTCAAAGCATTTTCTGTTGTAGTTATGTTGCGCTTTATCTTTGTTTAATATATAATCATAGTCAGCCGTCATGCTTTATATCTGTTCTCCAAAACTTTGTCTTTGTAAAATAGCTCACCCTCGTTGTTACTAAAAACACCAATTGTTGGGAATACAGAAAATGCACTTTATACTCATATTACAAAAGTTACATAATCAATGATACTTCTTTTTTTCCTGATAAATGGTCCGAGCCATCTTAAAATGATGTTCATCAAGCACTTTGACTTTATTGTATTCATAGCATTAACTTCCCTATGTCAGGACCAAAAAAGTGGCTTGTTTGATCTTTGCATCCAATAAATAGAGGGCAGGTTGACATAGTCTAAACGGACTTCTCGAAAGCTTTTGACAAAGTTAGTCAGTCTAGACTTCTACGTAAGCTAACTTGTTTGGGTTTTTGTGATAATTATCTTACTTGGACCAACGTAAACCATATGTATTTTACAATGGTTATTGTTCAGACATTTATCTTGCAATGCTCTGGTTATTTTTTCAGCCAGGTAAATATTTATATTACACTTGTTAAGGATTGCTTAAGGTTGTTTTTCTAAAGACTTTATCTACTAAAACTATATCTGGTCTATTGAGCTTTCCCAATACAGCTTGTAGTTATTATTTTCTAAAACAGATTATGGTTTGTATACATAATATGGTATTCTTACCGACGGTGATAGTTTCAGTGCTAGTTCCTGCTGCAGTATTTTTGCCACACCATCTTGTCGTTCTTTGTAGTCAGTTGCAGCGAAATTTTGACAACCTCCTGTGATGTGCTGGATAATTATCTGTCGTTGTTGATAGAAGGGTCTTTAAAGATGTACCTTAGATAGTTCTTAGGTGGAATTACTTGAACTTTGATTGTCAATATAATACTGTCCGTTTCAGGAAACATATGACCTTTGGTCAACCAGTGGTTCGACGCTGAACTGTCGACATAATCTTGGTTGACGTCATTTATATAAAATTCTCTATTCATTAGGTATATCCCCGACTTGACCATACAATGTATGGCAGTACACTCCCTCTAAAAATTCACTAAACCCCAGATATCCTAGATATCAAAAGAGTTTAGCTCTGTGGGAGCCCTTGCCAGGTTTTTAAGTCCGTGATTAGAGTTGTGGCGGCAGTTTCCCATGACTTTCCTGACCGTCCGGGCTGTTCCTAACAGGGCGGCTTTTTGCATTTGTTGGTAAAGATGTTCGTCCAGACCGAGGTTATTTAAATGGTTTAATAGATGTTATGGGACTAGTCCTGTCGTTGACATAACAATTGGTACAGTTCGTGTGTTATTCATGTCCTACTGAGTCTTTATTTGAAATTCCAAATCCCTATATTTGGTTATTTTCTCAGCCTGCTTGAAATTTATATTATTGTTGTTAGGAATTGCTATGTCAATTAAAGTTGTTTTCCGAGAGACTTTATGTACCAAAACTATACCTAGTCTATTGTAAGCAACAGTCCGATCAGTCAGTATCGTGCGGTCCCAGTACAGCTTGTAGTTGTTATTTTCTAAAACAGATTCTTGTTTGTATTTATAGTATGGTAATCTTACTTTTATTATAAACTAGCCGTTACCCGCGGTTTCACCCGCGTACAGAATATCAACCAATCCCGAATATATATCACCCAACCTGCAAGTACTTATGGGTCACCCTATATAACTGTTTTATTCAACATTTTTTTGAATAACTGTAAGTCTACTTCACCCTATATTGCAACCATCCGCTATATGCGGCTGTTTATTTGTCACTCAATATAACTTTTTAAACACCTAACTATAACTCTTATATAACCCTATATTTCAGCTATGCAACTGCTTATGGTCTATGCCGTATAACAGTAATTTCAGATATTGTTGGAACAACCTTTTTAAAGTACAATTTTTCTTTACCACATATTTTAATCAACCCTTAATATGCCACTTTTTCTAACATTATGTTAAACACACTCTAAACTATAATTTTGCTTCTCCGCATATTCCATATAGTAGAATGCAACTGTTCATGATCTACCCTATATAACAATTTTTTTCTAACTTTTTCTGATCCACCCTAATGGAAACACCTTTGGAACCCTTGGTGTGTCACAAATGTAAAAAACACAGTTTTGCACCCTAACACCAAACTTTTATTTACACACTCACCCAAACTGCAACTGCTTATTGGCCACCCTATATAACAATTTTATTCAACAATTTTTTTAACTGCCTTGTATAACTAACTGTACTTCCAACTACATTAAAACCAGCCTTCCACTTTGTCAAATATTATAACTTATTTGTGAACCATCCTGTATAACCATAATTTTACTCTACAAAATATTTCAATCACCCTGTATGTGTATTTGCTTAGGGACCACCAAATATAACATTTTTTTAAACTCTAAACTATAACTATAACTCTGGACTACTCACTTTCTTATATATGCTGCTGCTTATGAACTACGCTACATATCTATTTTTTTTAACCACACTTGAAAGTATAATCTTTCTCCACCTTATATTTCAACCACACCTTATATGCAGCTTTTTCTAACATTCTTTTAAACACATTGTATGAACTATAATTTTACTTCGATCCATGTTTCAGATATTGCATATCTGCAACAGCTCATGTTCTGTCCTACAAAAAAATATATCCAACATGTTAAGTATAATTCTACTCCACCTGCTATTTCAACCACCTTGTATAAGCAACTACTTTTCGGCCACCCAGTATAACATTTTTGTACCACCATGTATAACTATAAATCCATCAATGCCCAATATATTTCACCAAAACTGCAACAGCTTATTGGGCACCCTGTATAATAGGTTTGTTCAACAAGTTTTTGAACTCACCTTGTATGTATTACAACTACCTGTATACGCTACTGCTTATTGGTTAACCAATATAACAGGAAAAAATTTTGAGGAGAGAAAACCCCAATGAACAGACAAAATAATACAAGAACTCCTCAACAATCTTTTCGAAATTACTAACCAATATAACATTTGTTAAATAATTAACCATAACACTTCTCCACCCTTTATTTCAACTATCCTATCTCTGCAACTTATTATGAACAACGCTATTTCACAATTTTTCCTCATTATTTTTCAACAACTTTATAACATATAATTTCTCTCCACACTTTATTTAAATCATCCTTCACTATTTCATATTTCAGGTACTCCCGATATGCAACTGCTATATAACAAAATTTTTCTAGCATTTTTTACCCACACTGTATAATTATAACTCTACAACACCCTATATTTCAATAACCTTTTATATGCAACTACTTATTTGCCACACAGTTTTGTAACACCCTGTATCCTTAGAACCCTACTCCGCCCTATATTTCAACCATCCGGTAAATGGAACAGCTTGTAGATCATAACAATTCTCTTTATACTATTTTTAAAGAGATAAAATGTCTACCAGATTTTAAGTCAAACTATAGGTTTTGCAATAAAAAAAGATTCATCAAAATCAGTTCAGTCGTTCTTACGTGATGAGGTAACAAACAAATAAACAAACAAACAGACAACTACAATTTTATAATAGTATATAGATGATATTGCCATAAATGCTAGAATTATGTCTCTATTAAGCTACTTCGGACAATTTACATCGCAAAATCTAGTACATTTTTTATTGCTAATTTACTGCTCCAAAATAGAATTTAAGGGTTGGAGCCATACCGATGTGACATAAGTCTTAAGCCACATTCAAAAACCACAAATCTTCCCGTTATAATAGATTATATGGAATTTATACAGTAGCCTTCAATGATTTCCCTTAACACAATGCAGTTTAAATTATCGAAGACAAAACTTCGAAAATTGTCTCAACCGGTCCACAATGAAAAGTCCTGAAAAACATAACCACTATTTACCTCTCCGACGAACACTGGCATAATGAAAAAAGTTTATAACTTTATTAAAACAGAAGGAAGTTTTCGAGTTGACATTTTCATTAAACAAGAAAAAAAAAGGGTAATTACGGTGACAAATCGCTTGCAACGAGAAACTATTAATCCCGCTCTGGGACACAACGACAAGAACATAAAAAACAGCCACAGTAATGACATGATGAAGTGTTTGGATACATCATTGGATTAGAACAAAATTACAGAACGTCATTAGTCATCAGGGACACTAATTCCTTATAAGCTGCGCCGGAAAAATTACTATCTGGAAACAAATTTTTGTTCGTTTGCCCGTTTTTAGAATGCAGCTTTGTGAGCTTCAGCGGGAATTGTTCTATCGATTGGACTGGATCGTAATGAATTGGAGGCTGTTTTCAGTCCTATGGCATCAGCGAATCTAGATAGAGAAACAATATTTCTTGTTCTTGTTCTTATTTATACAGGGTGTAAATGAATAAAGGCGAAAGATTTACAGATGTGCCTCCTTCATGTCATTTTATGACGAAAAGTTCTTATGAACATATTTAAGCAAACCATTTTTAAAAGGAGGAGGTTATCAATTCGTCGCGTATTTTTTCGCTTTTTGAATGAATATGGTCTTGTTTAATAGAGTATATATCCGGACTAGTGAAACTTCAAATTTGGGAAAAGAATTCTGTTGGTAAAGTGATAAAATTTGTGAATGAACACATGCGTGCATGGAAATCGAACAATATCCCTAACATATTGGTCGATTTTTCAAAAACGCCTTATGGATGTGTATATTTTTTAACGTTTAATCTATTAAGGAAGATTCCTAGGTGATCTCATACACTTTTTTGTGACGTGCAACTTGCAGTTTTGCAGAAAATCGCCGAAAATTACAAAATTCTTATCAAAAATTTCATCGAAATGACATAACGGACATTTCCTCATAAATATTTTAATTCCAACGTAATAGTGCTGGAATTTTAGGCACTGGAAGTTTTAATTGCGAATTTGAAAATTTTCTATGTACATCTCAAGCATATAGGTAGTAAAGCATAGTATTTTCAGCTGCTTAAATCAATGAATGCCAAGTTCGTTTTGTTTGTATACCAGGCAAATACCTATTTAAATGAAAATTTTTCCATTTTGCGAAGACGGTGCTTTTGGTTGTCACAGTCTCCCGGCCTAATTGAAAATTCAGTGACAACACATGCCATACTCTAAACTGCTATTTGGTGCGTTTATACACAGGGTGTTTAGTTATAGCAAACAAAATCAGAAACTAAAGTGATAGAAGGAGTTGCATTTATATGATGACTGAAATATAAGACGGAGTAGAATGTTAGTGGTCCATAGGCAGCCGTATTCAGGGTGGTTGGAATATAGAGTGGATTGGACGTTTGGTGGTATAAAAATGTTGGAAAAAATTTGAAATTAATATTATATAGGGTGATTACAAAGTGTTATATGATGTGGTCGTAAACTTTTTAATTAATTTTTATTAAATATGAAAAAAAATATATCAGAATGAGACCTTTATTTATACAGTGATGAGTTTGAAAAAAATTATCTATAATTTTATAGTCCATAACGAATGCTAGCATAGGGGGGGGAAGTGATTTTTTTAGTTTTTCCCCCCAGGATTTCTTCTTTTGCGAGATCAAGAATTAAGTAGTTTACACAGGGCCGATAATAATAATAATATTAAAAATGAAATAATTTATGAGGTAGCCCACAAGGAGTTATATATTATGGGTGAAATATAGGGCGGATTTGACTCCGTAAATATGGAATGGATTCTACTCCGTCCTATAGTTTACAGAAGGCAGCTAACAAATTTATGCTTATCAGTGGGCAGAAGTATGTACAGGATGGTTGGTACATAGGGTGGAATGGAAATATCTATAGTTATATACATGGCGTGGTCCATAAGACACAAATATATTTTGGGTTTATTAAGTCAATGCGTACTAGTACATTTTGTTCGTAAACATTTACCTGTCAATTTAAATGAAAATATATCATTGTGTAATGTTGCGGCTTTTGACGTTACCTGGTCCTGTCTATTAAGGTTATACATACAAAATAAAAAATAAAGAATGAAAACTACCTGAGTTCAAATAAACTAAATAGTTGAAAATAAAACATTTCAAAAATATATAACCGACTTCCACACTAAGAAGCAAAAAATAATTATAACAAAATACAACTCTAGCAAATAAATAACACATTCAGTGTTGTCAGGTACCTATACAGGAAGTAAAAACTAAAAATTTAAAGGTGCTCATTCTGTACAAATTAATTACCTACCAATCTAGTATATTTTTGAATTCGGTGCCAAGCAACAAGCAAGATTGATAAAGTAGTAGATAAGTACGCAATGAAGGATTTTGTATTTGCTAGGCATCGACTTCAAAAATATACTAGATTGGTAGGTAATTAATTTGTACAGAATGAGCACCTTTTAATGTTTACATTTTTTACTTCCTGGGTAGGTGCCTGACAACATTGAATATGTTATTTATTTGCTAGAGTTTTATTTTGTTATAATTATTTTAAGCTTTTTAGTGTGGAAGTCGATTATATTTTTTTGATGTTTTATTTCAGTTTTTTTCTTCTGACTACTAAAGTTTTCTAGATACTTAGTTCAATTCTGGAGCATTAATGCCTCTATAAAGTCTTCATAAGATCACAGAAATGGCCATGAAATTCTACAGGGTGGTACTTTTTCTGGGATCACGTGTTCTTTCTGTCCTTAGAACTAGAACTATTTTTCAGTACGCCCTTGGAAATTGACAAAAATTGTAAACAAATCTCTTACGAATTTGCAATATTTTTCATTTCTTGCTTTTTTCGTATCTTCCACCGTTTTTATGTAAAAAAATGATCAATTACATGTATACCGAAAAAACAAACAATCCTTCTGTGATGTAATATGCTATTATTATTTCAAAATCAGAAAAAAAAACAAGTTTACCGAACTTTGAAAACAAAGAGAGATCAAATAAGGTGCTCAAAATGGCCCATTACACAGGAGTCCAGACTTGACAAATAGATTTTCGTATTCGATTGAAAATCCTAGGAGAATCTTGGAACTCTACAAAAAACAATAATGCAGTTTCTTAAGTTCTCTATGTCTTAAACAGGAGTTCCACTGTAAACCAATGTTTTGAAATGTCCGCAAGTTGAAAATTCTATCGGATTTAAATCAGGTGAACGAGCTAGCCAAAACTGAGGTCCACCTCGACCTATCCAGGCGATCTGTATACGTTACAATTAAGACACGTCATGATACGACAGATGACAATAAATACTAGTTCTCTCCCGCTCGACGGTTCTTCTTCTCCCGAAAACAGATTCATTGATATAATACAAAAATACTCAATTATTCAAAACTTATTTGTCCCATATATTCATCGGAAAATAAATACATAACAATTCTGTTGTATCTGTACTATAAAAACTTTGCCATCGTTGTTAATTAAATGATATTTTCCATAACGAACACTTTTTATTCATTTTTTAAATTATATTGTTCGCAAAAAAGCAGAGCAGACTATAGATTCTGTTCATTAAAATTTCATAACTGTTGTTAATTATCGATATATCCAGGCAAATTTGTTTCATAAAAAACGCAGGATCAAGCCAATTAAATTATGCTTATAGAGCAGGGCTGAATGAAGCCTTTGAAAATGTTAACAAGTGAAAAAAAAAAATAGTAGGATGAAACCTATTGGAAAAGGAACAGAATACAACAAAAACAAGAGAAAAAATAATTTACGAGCAATCTGAGGTCATAGGTAATAAAAAGGTCTACAACGTTTATATTTACACTTTCTTCACAAAATGTATGTGAAAAATTAAAAAAAAAACAAGTTTTTGGTTTTTTTGAAGCGAAAGCGTGCTTGAAATATTAAATTTTACAATTATTCTATTGGCAACTATTTATAAAAGGAGAGTTATGCAAATATAGTGAAATGCACCCCGCTTTTTACTCTGAATCGAATTATTCTGTTAATAACTAAATTTTATTATATTTTTATTTTAAGGTAATTAATCATGATTGATTGTTCGACTTTCCACTGCTGTAATATAAACTGTTCATAATTAAAAAAAATAGTTTTTTTAAACTCAATTATTCAGATTATACCTACAGAAAATGGTATTTCATAGTGAAATGGGGAAGGGGCTAAGAGGGTATGTGCCTTACTATCTGGTATTTCGTAGCAGTTATTTTTGAAACCATTACCATGTTAATTTTTAAATCATCAGAATATCGAGTTTACAAAGATCAAAAAGCCCAACGACTTATTTTTAAAAGCAGATATACTGACGTGAACATTTTCGATTGAAAATTAGGGTGCTTTTTCGATATAAAGTGAAAATAAGGTGAAAAAAATGAATATTTTAAATCAAAAAAATTACTGTGTGTTTGGCACATAAAAAGATAAGTTTTCACCAAATTTCGTGAAATTTCTTTTGTCGAAGATAATAATAGAAAAAAAATCAGGTTTTCTAATTTTTCAGATAAATTTTGAGGTTATGTGAAGAAATTGTATTAGTATTCTGAAGAAGGGTTCATAAATTGTTATTTAAAAAATATCTACTTAACTATTGTACCTACCATTTAATCTGTCATATATTGGCAGGATATTAAATAGGTAAAGAACGTGTGAAACTGAATTGTTAAAATTCAAGCATGTTTTACATTTTAATTAAAAAGTTTTCTTGCAACAATATTTAAATTAAGAACTCAATAACACATTAGGATTAATATCTGAATTTTATCAAAGCAGTTGATATGTTGATTTTCTTGAAATTTATGTCTATTACTAAGAATGCCCGAGACAGGGCGATATCGACAGCCATTATTTTATATTTTTCTTCTAAACGTTGTTTGTGGCATATTCTTGATTACTTTTATGTTTTTTTGGGGAATAACACCACAATTGAAATAAAACTACGTATATTGCAGGAATACCAAACATTTCAAAGTCTATTCTGACTTCGTTGTCAATGGCTTTATATAATAAAAATAATAAATAATATAAAGCCATTGACAACGAAGTCAGAATAGACTTTGAAACGTTTGGTATTCCTGCAATATACGTAGTTTTATTTCTATTGTGGTGTTATTCCCCAAAAAAACATAAAAGTAACCATTATTTTATAATTAGAATTCTAGTCTAGAATGACTGCCGCTCTTTTTTACTAGTTTAGCAGGTAATTTTATACGAAAAATCTTTATTGATCTAGTATATCAAATATTAAAACGAAATACAAATATATAGGGTGAGTTTTTTTTGATGATCAGTATGGGGATCTCGGAAACTAGCAGAGATATAGCAATGGTTAAATTGGGAAAGATTTGCAGTTTTACGGATTTTTGTAAAAAGTCATGGCTTACTAGATATTTTGAAAAAACGAAATTCAGTCGATTTAGTCAAATCCCTCTAACTCAAAATTAGTAAATATCAAAATTGAAGGGAATTGTATCCCGAATATGATTGTCATGTCCTGGTTTGCGTGACAGCTCTCGTTTTTTTGAATAGAAACAAGAGTTGGCTATGACCTCAAAAAATCGGACATTTTTAGAGCTTTTCAACTATATAATACTCGACATAGTTATTCATAAAAATAACGGAGTTATGGATGCTTTTCTCTCTTATTTTCACTTTTAACATAGTTAACCATGAAATAGATTGATTTATTAATAACTATTCCAAAACAAATTGAACGATTTTTTATTAGGTATATCAGATATAACGAAAAAACTAAATAAGTAGGTACTTACTAAAAACTTAAGAAATTAAAGTACTTAATAATGGTTACAATTTATGTTCGAAAACGTCCACCATTGTTCTTTAGACAAAAATTGCATCTTTTTAAGATTGACATTACCGCTTTCCTCACAGACCGCCTATCAATTTCTTCAATTGCTTGTAATACCGCCTCACTTAGGTCACCAACTGTCTCATACTTCCTTTTGTATACTTTGTTTTTTAGCGCACCCCATAAATAGAATTCTATAACTGCCAAATCGAGAGACCAGGGTGGCCATTCGCGTGGGCCATTTCTTATTTCCAAGAGTTTGGATAGGATATTATCTAAGTGTTGTCTTGCTAATAACGAGTTATGAGCAGGTGCTCTATCATGTTGGAACCACTCAATTTCTAACACGAGTTCTCAAATTCAAATTATGTCTTGAAAAGTGTATTGCAAGAAATGCAAGTAGCGCTCCCCAGTAAGGTGATTCGTCATAGATAAAAGGCCCCAGAATAGTAGACCCTATGATACCACACCAAATATTAAAACCAAATTTTATCTAAGGTCGTCTTTGTTCTACATGGAAAAAGATATGCTCATTGTGTCTATTGAACATACCGCAGTTAGTAAATCTACTTTCATCTGACCATAACACCTTTAATGGAAACTGTAGATTGTCAAGGCACTTGTTTCTAACCATGTACAAAACAAAATACGTCGATGTTCATCACCAGCATGCAAAGTTCGAGAAACTGAAAGTTTGTACGGGTGGAACTTATGCGCTTTCAGTACCTTAACTACAGTTCGTTGAGATGTGCATAGAGCAGGTTCACGACGATTAAAATATCTATGGAAGTATTCCTCAGCTGCACGAACTGAATTTTTATGGCATATGATATAACATTCCACCATATTCAGTTTTTCTTCGTTAGAATATTCCATTTTAACATGAAAACTTGCCAATATAGACCGTCAGTTCAGCACTACTAATGGAATTACCCTCAAAAGAGGAAACGTCAAAGTGAAACCAATCTTTTTCATGGCTACCTACGTTAAAAGTGAAAATAAGAAATAAAAGCATACATAACTCCGTTAATTTTTATGAATAACTATATCGAGTATTATATCGTTGAAAAGCTCTAAAAATGTCCGATTTTTTGAGGTCATAGCCAACTATGATTTCCATTCAAAAAAAGATAATTTTGTGTCATATCTCGAAAACGAGAGCTGTCACGCAAACGAGGACATGACAATCATATTCGTGATACAATTCCCTTCTATTTTGATATTTACACTTTTTATTAAATTCAAAAACAAAGGAGCTAGAGGGATTTGACTAAATCGGCAGAATTTAGTTTTTTCAAAATATCTTGTAAACCATGAATTTTTACAAAAATCCGAAAGTGTCATTAAATTGGGCCAGTATAACTGCAAATCTTTCCCAATTTAACCATCGTTCTATCTCCGCTAGTTTCCGAGATCCCCATACTGATCATCAAAAAAAACTCACCCTGTATATTTATAAAAGTTCAATAAACAACGTTAAAAAAGTTCTTCATCAACTCGGAAGGACAGTTATTTTACTAGTAACAGCTAAAAGTTTTAAGTATTCACAAGTGTTTGTACCTGTATACACACTTCTCACTACAGTATCCTATTTTTCTTGCAAATTGCACTTCATCAAAGAGAAGGGAATGCTACATTTTGTGAACACCGTCACTTGGCTCACTCTTTTGACTTTGATGTCCTCAAAGCAAACTTTAAAATTACTTCCAGAGTTGAATGGCTACAGAAGGGTCGTTTTCGTTCGAGCTGCAAATGCGTTAAATGCTGCGTTATCATACGGGCAATTGATCTGCCAAAATGAATCTTGAATAACACCTTTAAAATCAAATTGATAATCCGAATATCTCTGTTACACAGAAAAATATAAAATGCAGTAATTCGGGATAAGGAAAGAAAATGTGTATCTTTCAACAATTAGAAGACATTATTATTTTCCATCATCTGCTTGGGGTAAATAACTTTTGAAAACTTAATATTTCTACATAAAAAGTATAACTTTATATTGTAAATGACAGACAATATTTGGAGCGAAATTATTACATAACCTGTGGACTTCCGGGAAAATGGCGGGACGGCCACACTTGTAAATAGCTAGTTAAGTTTAAAAATTAGATTAAAGAAGTTAGAATTAAAGTTTAACATGAAATAGTATAAGAAATTGGTGATTGTTCATTAAGTGTTAGTTATCCCCATGAAGACTAGTTTTGTTGAAAGGTATGAAAAAGTTATATATGAGACGCTCAATGATAATGCACTAACAATAAACAAAAAGCAAGCAGAAAGCAGTTGAGCCAAGCAGTAGAGGTAGAGCAGCATTTATTCAACTTGTTAACATATCCCGAAAGGCAGCTAACATAATAAGGTGCAGACAAATACCTACAAATGAGCAGAGGTTAGCAGATATTGAACCGAGAGTTGAATGAAAGCAGAGGTTTGAGGTATCATCAAAATACATCAAAGGTGTGACAGAAACTACTCTACAACAGAAACACATTCAAGAAAATTGAGTGAGAAAACTTTAAAACAATTTAAAGTGAGTAATTTATATTTAAAAAAAAACCGACTTCAGCTGACTTAAAATAAAAACCGTTTAGAAACCGTGTGCAGTCAATCACTATTTTTAGACATGTCTTCTTTTTTGTCTGATTGAAGGTACAATTTAATTAAAAATTTTAGCATATCCTTATTTTTCTCTCTCTCTCTTTCTTTCTTCCTTTATCTTTTTCCCTCTCTAATTTGTATTATTTGTCTATATATGTATCACTTATTTTATTTTCTAAATCACCCTGTACAATTATAATTCAACTCAATATAATAATACAATATCACAACGGTCCTGAAATCTTTAAAACCACCCTGTATAAGTATAAATCCTCTCCACACTATTGACTAACAAATTTTTGATACACCTCAATAACAATAATTTTACTCTTACTTTAAACACCTTGTATAAGCCTACACTACTTATATTCCAAACTATATAACTTTTTTTAAACCGCCCTGTATAACTGTATTTCTACTCCAACTTATATTTCAACCATCCTGTATATTCAACTACTTCTGACAATTTTTAAAGCCTTTTGTATAACTGTAATTATTTTCCCTCTTATAATGCAAATATCCGCTCTGTATAACTCTAATTTTGCTCCACTCTTATTTCAACCACCTTGTATACGCAACTACAAAATACAAAATACAATATTTTTCGAAACACCCTGTATAACTAATTCATTTCCAACTTATATTTCAACCATCCTATGTATCCAACGGCTTATGTACCACCTAATATCACAGGCAAGCACGTACACACACCTACAACCAAATACCATATAGAAGAGACATATCTTACAAATTTTCGTTTCAATAAACTAACGGAATATGTTCTGCCATTTCACGCGAATATAATATCGTCCCTAACAGAAACTGACATTCAAATGCATCAAATTGAAAACCATTAAAAACACCCTGTACGATATACTTTCATGGCATATCATGACATTTAAACTAGATAATTATGAAAAAAATTTGACATTTACCATGATTTCGAAAATATTGTTGAGTAGGTCTTGAATTATTTTGTCTATTCATTGGGTTTTCTCTCCTCCAAATGTTTTTCTGTAACAGATAAGTATTTAAATATTGTATATGTAGAACAAAGTGTAGTAAGGCAGTTTCGTAAAATTGCCCGGATTACTGGCTGTCTGTACAGAGATTCTTCCTCACAGTTTTTCTGAGAGAAAGAGATGTCCATAAAATGATCAACCAGTATTCCTGTATATAAGTAATGTATTGTATATTGTGTAATACTTATCTGTGTATGGAGACGTTTCAACTCCGAGTCTTGAGTCGTTGTCAATCGTTTAGTGTTGTTTTCGAGGGTTTTTTTAAAAATTTTCGCTTGAATTTGTTGTTTGTCAAAAAATTTGACACTGACAATTTGTCGTTTGGCGATCGTTTGACTCTGAGGTTACCGTTTTTTTTTTGTTCTGTTAGCAGTAAATTCTTCCAGTTCAAATGAAGGTCGGCTGAAGGTTCTCCGATTTCAGTGCTGTTTATCATCATACAACTGGCTTCTTTAAGTTTTTCTTTTTTAAATTTTCTTCTTTCAACAAAATCTTTGTTTTATCCCAGTCTATCCTATGGCTGCCGGTGCTCGTTAATACATGATTGGCCAAATTTGATTTGTCCACATGTCTTCTGGAAATGTTATATTGATGTTCTTTTTTCCTTACTTCTAAAGGTCTTGAAGTTTCACCGGTATAAAGAAGCTAGCTGTATGATGATAAACAACACTGAAATCGGAGCACCTTCAGCCGACCTTCATTTGAATTAGAAGAATTTACTGCTAACAGCACAAAAAAAACGGTAACCTCAGAGTCAAGTGATCGCCAAACGACAAATTGTCAGTGTCAAATTTTTTGACAAACAACAAATTCAAGATCAAAGCAAAAAAAATTTAATAAAACCTCGAAAACAACACTAAACGATTGTCAACGACTCCAGACACGGAGTTGAAACGTCTCCATACACAGATAAGTATTACACAATATACAATACATTATTTATATACAGAAATACTGGTTGATCATTTTATAGACATCTCTTTCTCTCAGAAAAACTGTGAGGAAGAATCTCTGTACAGACAGCCAGTAATCCGGGCAATTTTACGAAATTGCCTTACTACACTTTGTTCTACATATACAATTTTTAAATACTTATCTGTTACAGAAAAACATTTGGAGGAGAGAAAACCCAATGAATAGACAAAATTTACCATGATGTTTACAGTGTTTGCATATATTTTTCCGATTTTCAGAAAAATGGTATGTTTTGCGTTATAGAAAAATGTACGGAATGAAGCTGGAACATATCTTTGTATAATACAATATATAATATTCAAATTGCTTAAGCACTTTTAGAGAAAACAGTGAAGATTCATTGAAAATCACTGAAATCTAGTCCCTTATTTACTTTTTATTCTGATTTTCTAGAAAACCGTAAATCTAATGTTATAGACAATTATATGGGACCTTTCTGTAATGTTCCTTAATGTAATGCAGTTTAAAGCATCAAAATTGCCCAATCCGTTTTTGAATAATTCAGAACTTAATGTAATGATAACCTTTTTGGAAGTTTAAAGTATTTCAGTTTTTAGTTCAATTAAACAGTTTATTTTGTCTTCCAAAAACAGTATAAAATAGAAATTCAAGAATTTTATTTATTGGGAAATATTATTTTAGTAACGGGTTTATTTTAAAACACTAAATTCAAAATTAAATATTTTTGTTTTAAATAATCGCAGAACGTTAAAAATCAAACTTTTTAGATTAATTTAATAATTTAGTAATTAAGGTATTGTTGATATTCAAATTTTATTGGTTTACGTTTGATTTTGGTTTATGATTCATTGGTGTTACATTTTTTGAAGTTTTGAAATAAACATAAATAAAAGGTGAGACTTTTTATAAACAAAATATATTGGTATATTGTTTTTTATTAGGGTTCCGTTTACAATTGGATACCCTTATAATAACTCCGGTCGCCTCTGTCACATTAGAAAAAAGGTATTTTTCAATGTATAGTTTTGACCCGATAGATTACATTCGTAAAAGAAGAAATTTTGATTTTAGGGGTACTTCTGGGGAGAAAAACTAAAAAAACCGTTTCCCCCCATCTCCGAAACTACTTAGCCTATTGAAAAAAAAGGCAATTAGAACGTGCCCGAACTACAGGAAAAATAAGGAGAAACCATTAATATTAATTTTGAGGGGGGGGGGGGCAAATTATAGAATTAAAAAAATTTTCAGTATAAAATAGAAGGTCCATTCAAGAACACAAATAATTTTATGTTTAAAAAAATATTAAAAAGGTTAATATCTTATACCAAATATACCAATATCTACCCATCCCCCCCTTATCTCCGAAATATAAAACGTAGTTTTGAAACAAATTAGTAACGGGTTTATTTTAAAACAAATTACAGAATTAAATGAAAAAAATAAAATTAAATTGTTTCAACCCAATGTTATATATAAATAAGGGCTCATTGAAAACAAATATATTTTATTCATATTTTTAGAATACATTAATTAAAATATATTAACAAAAATATAATTATATAATTATTTTACCCATCCCCCCCATCAACTCCGAAACCATAAGCTGGAAAATTGAAAAAAAATGGAGGTAAGCCCCTCACCTGAACTTTACTGGAAAAATAAAGAACTAATATTCATTGGGGGGCAAATTATAGAATTAAATGGAATATAAAAAATTATAATTGTTAAAAATCAAATCACAGGGCTTTTTAGAATACAAATATATTTTTTTAATTTTTTTAAAATGAAATTTTAATTTAGAACTATTTAAAAAAATTAAGTCCCCTCGTTATTTCCCAAACTATAAGACCTATTTTTTTGTGTTTACAGGAAAAATTGAATAAATCCCTGTTATTTTGGGAGACAAATTATAGAATTAAATGGAAAATTAAAAAATTGTTTTTCATATTTTTAAAATTTTGTTTACAAGTTTATGCTTTACTTCCTAAAATTGAAAATATTGGTGTACTGGGGCTACTTGAAATTTATAAGAAAAATTTTAGAAAACCCCCATGATTTTAGACAAATTTACAAACGGAAAATAAAAATATGCCAAACGAATCATTTATTTAAAAAGCTCAAGAATTACAAATATATCATATTTTTCAAATTTGTTTAGAGATATTAACAGACTTAATTGCCACTTTAGAAATAACACAAATTTTGAAAAATAATTTTATTTGTATTTTTATATGAATAACAGATTTAATAATTTATAATTTAAAACTTCACATATTATTGCCCTTTATCTTCCAATTACAGAGCCTCAAAACTCAGACGGTGATTATAAAAGGCGTTTGAAATTATTGTAAAATAAAACTCTAATGTTAATTTTTGGGGCCACATTAAAAAATTAAATAATTGTATTCTGATAAAAATATAATCCTGAAGCAGATAAATAAAAGGTCTATTGGAAAACAAAGTGTATATTTTTTATAAAATTAAAAGCTTCCTTTAACGATATTAGGGTAAATTAAGAGCACACATTCCCCTTGTCTGAAACTGGAATATTCAATTTGAACCCTAAAGGAAAGTTGACCAAATTATTATTCACAAAAGTCAATTGGTATTTATAAATATATTACAGAAAATCTCAAGAGCCGGAACAGTTTGAAGAAAATTTGTGTGAAGTTTTTATACATAAAGTGTAAATTTTTAAAGTGAAAATATTTAATTGGTCACTTTGTAAACAAAACCTGAAAGTAAAATTTCCATTACAATATATATGCTAGAGCGATTTAGTTTCTCCTTTAATATACTCTAACATTATTCTAAAACCCAATTATTTCTCCTTACATCACTAACGAGCATCCTCAGTATTTTCTTTCCAGCTAATTCATAGGATACTTGATATTCTACATTATCATTACAAATAAACCTCCCTTTGTCCGATGATGTGCAATCCTCGAAATTAATTTCAGCCAATCCATATTGAACGAACTAATAATATTGCGAAGTAAGAAACTCTCAATTGTTATTCTTCCAAGTGTTTAGATTTCAATTGTTCCGAATCTGACATGACATCTTGAGTAACTAATTACGTAGTGAATGCTTCTGATTTCATCCGTCAGTGAATCCGCAACTACATTATTTCCTCTTGATCTCTACTAAATATTAACCGAAAGGGTTGAGTTTCCCGATTCAAGGGTAGCGAGTGGTGTAATTGCTAATAACTCTTCGGGATATTTCATCTCACGAGTTTCACCGTTTCATTCTATCGGAACCCGTTACCGCGTGTCAGAATACGAGATATCTCGATTAATTCGCCCGTTTGACGTGCTTGACAGGAGGAAATCTTATAATTTGATCATTCTCAGTGGCTTAGTAGGTGATAGGAGAATTCCTAACAGTTCTGTTCCGATATATTAGAAAGTTTATATTAGATTACAATATTTGATTAAGTTGTATCTTATGTTATATTTCTAGCCACATATTTAGAAAGCGCATCATCATCATAAGCTGTTCTCTTCATTAATTACTGTGTCTCGTCCAGTTATGAACATACACTTCTCCTAACACTTTTCATCTTGCACAGTCCTGGGTTATAGTTACTCATCTCTTCCACCTTTCTTATGTTAAGGTACCATTCAGTTAAAAGACGAACTCTACTTCTGTTTTCTCCAATGGCTTGCAATCTGTTGTTTTTCATGTCCATTGAAATTCACCTGTTCAAGCTGTTTGTAATGACCATCTCCACATTTCTCTCATAACTATTTCACCTAGGTCTCTATTCTTCCCGGAGTCGTACTTTATGTAACGCCGTTTCGCTATGATTCCTAGGATAGAAATCACACGAAAAAACTCGTAGGTTTACTAAAACCTGTCAAAGAAATTACGATGATTTCTTGAAATGAATGGTTTTCAGCTAATCATTTATATCTTAACCCTTCAAAAACACAAGCTTTGAGATTTCATCACAATCAACGAGAATGGAATGTGTTGTCATTTCAAGTTAATAATCTATCTCCGATAATTTCAACTAATTTAGATGAAACTATCTTTCTACAATGGCATATAGATCACAATCTAAATTGGAAATCACACTGTAGATATTTGATTTCGAAGTTAAATTCGATTTTCTATCAGCTAAGAAATCTAAGATGTATGTACTGGAGACTGACCAATTGCTGAAGCTCTATTATACACAGGTTGAAAGCAGACCCCGATACAATGTCATTTTCTGGGGATTATCGTTGTCGGCTAATGATGTTTTTATAGCCCAAAAACGAGTTTTAAGATCCATGAAAGGTCTTTCAAAATGTGATTCTTGAAGAGACGTTTTCAAGAAACTAAGAGTATTAACATTTCCGCCATAACTCATATTAGAATTATGTTTACAAGTATTTACAAATAACGATTGCCTGTATGTAAAAAACAAGCAGCAATATAGTTTTAATACAAGACGACAAAAGGAAGTTACAAAGCGTTTTTCTAGTCACATGGCTCCTACAATGTATAATG
Source organism: Octodonta nipae (assembly GCA_034190945.1). NCBI lineage: Eukaryota > Metazoa > Arthropoda > Insecta > Coleoptera > Chrysomelidae > Octodonta > Octodonta nipae. The sequence goes on from CM067218.1 coordinate 9,305,163, forward strand.
CTCTCTCTCTCTCTCTCTCTCTCTCTCTCTCTCTCTGACATTTTCTTTTTTATATATTGTTAAGAAATAATCAGTCTTACTTATTAGGTTTTTAGTGTAATGTAGCGAACATAGAACATAGATAAAATTTAGAAACATGCAGACGATTTGGAAACATTTTCCTTTTGTTACCAAGGTTAAAAACTCATAGGGAGGAAAAAAATTTAGGTGGCATAAATGAATTGGTCGTATACTAATAATCCCATAAAAAATCTCCAAAACATGCAAATATAGACAAAACCGACACCACACCAAAAGCATCCGGGACGAACCCCGAAATTACCCAATTCAGAGCAATCTGAAACCCTTCCATATGACCCTTTTGATCCCTCTACAGAGGAGATATCCGAGCAATACTAATTTAACTGACAACTAACCCTCTGGCTATTTCAATCGTATTTATTCTCACAATTTCCTCCTCGTACAGATTCCCAACACTCCAACGACTAATAACTGACAGTTGTTTCGCACTATTCGAAATTAAAACATATTGATCACCTACAAGATATCTTTGAGAGTGGATCTGTTTGAGAAGTCGGCGTAATTCATGTAAATTATAAGCATTTCTCTTTGAAGAAGGCAGTTTCCCTGTTTCAAAAAGGATGTTCTCGCGAAAATTTTTCATCGATCCCTTCTTTGATAAACTATTCATATACACTGAATAAATAAATACTGTTAAATATTGATTTGCGAGGTACATAAGATATTTCAACTGAAATATACATTTATATAAAGGGTGTTCCAATTTGAGATTATTTTTAAATTTGCCCCCATTTATATTTGTTGTACTAGAATATCATATGTTATTTGACAGATGACAAGTAGGAGTATTTCGGTCATTAAACATGGAGATATATACGAATGAGCAACGCGTGCTTATTACTAAAAATTATTTTAAATTTGGTGAAAGTTGTGTAGAAGTTGGAAGAAAATTTTGTGCAGAATATAGAAAAGAAAATTGACCGTCAAATGTTACCATTGTACAAATTGTTCAAAAATGTGTGGAAACTAGTTCAGTAAGAGATGAAAAAAGCAAATCATATCATTATAGTGGACGTTCAGAAGAGAATATTGCAGCTGTTACTGCTAGTGTTGTTGAACAATCAAAAACATCAATTCGTCGTCGTGCACAGCAATTGAAAATTCCAAAAAGCACTTTATTCACAATTTTGCACAAAGATCTTCATGTAAAGGCTTACAAGATTCAGATAACGCAAGAAATTAAGCCAATATACTTTGGTTTACGTCGTCAAATCGTTAATTGGGGCATACAACAGAATCTTGAAAATGTGAATTTTTTCCACAAAATCATCTTCAGCGATGAAGGACATTTTGAATTGGGTGGATTTGTTAACAAGCCAAATTGTCGAATCTGGGTTGAAGCAAATCCACGAGAAATAATGGAAAAACCGATGCATCTACAAAAAGTAACTGTTTGGTGTGGTTTTTGGGCTGCTTGGTCCATACTTTTTTGAAAATGACAATGGAAATGCTGTTACTGTGAATGGTGATCGATATCGAACGATGATTACTAACTTTTGTGGGATGAATTAGAGCATGTTGATATGTAGAAGATAAGGTTCCAACAGGACGGTCCAACATGTCATTCAGCAGCAGAAACAATCAATCTTTTGAAACAGAAATTTGGTAATCGGATAATTGCTCGAAGAGGAAACATTATTTGGACCCCTAGATCTTGCGATCTAACACCACTAGAATTTTTCCTGTAGAACTATTTGAAAGAAAACGTCTATGCCAACGATCCACAAACAATTTATGACCTAAAGGGGAACATTATTTACTGTTTTCAAGTAATAGACCAATCAATAGAGCAAAAATTAACTGATAATGTGTAAAAAATCAGGATACCGGCTGTGCCATCACATTAACAAAGATTCCTAGCGATATTTTGCTATGTTTTCCACTCGCAACTATGGTTTTTTACTTTTTTTATATACAATTGAAGCAAGAAAATTAGGTTTTTCTTAGGATGTTTATAAAATCAAAAATAATAAACTAATCTCAATGGTGTTAACAGGTCAATTGTAAAGCATGAAAATACCAATGAAATGAGCCCAGGCTCGATCCGATTGGATCATTAGTAACAGGTAAAAACAAAAAATACTGAAAAATGTAGTATTTTTTTTAAATCGTATCTTCGTCACTTCAGAAGCTGTAGAACTGGGCTTGTAGGAACTGATAGCAATTTACATCTATTTTATGTATGCCAAAACCAGACGCTACCGGTTTATTAGTTTTTGAACAATTGTGATATAAAATTTTCTGTTCACTATTTTTGCATTGTGCCTCCATGCGTCATAGATAATCAAATTTCAATTTTGAAAAAAGTTGTTGAAAGTAGAGGTGTCATTCTATAAAGCCTCTATTCTCATTTTTCACTAAATGTCGGTGAAATATCTGAAAAATGTTAGCAAACATGACAAAAAATGGGCGAGCGAATGAATGTATCCAAGGAGTGGGGGAAACACGGTTGTGGAGGGGAAGCGTATAGTAATATATAGTAGAGGCACATACATAGATCGTTTTAATATTTAAAATCCTCATAGGAATTTTTCTAATAGCCGCTCTCTTTCGATGTTCCGTAAACCCAAAATCCACAAATTAAAGCAAAAACGAGAAACCATTTAACATATAAGTATATTAATAAAGAAACAGTTCTCATTTGATATAATAAAATCGAATAAATCACTCTGTATAGAAGTTTTTTAGCGATTAGATTCTTTCACCATATGTCAGAGTGACAGTTACTATCGATAATAATTATTGTTAGCAGTTCCCCTCAACAACCGTGTTCCCCCACTACTCGAACACATTCATATGCTCACCAAATTTTGGTAATTTTTGCTAACATTTTTCGCATATTTCAGAGACATTTAATGAAAAATGAAAACAGAGGCGTTGTAGAATGATACTTTTATTTTCAACTTCTCCATTCTGAATTGATATTTGACGATCCATGGCGCATGGAGACACACTGCAAGAATAGTGGACTAAAAACTTCAGATCGGAATTATTCAAAAACTAATAAACCGATAGCGCCTGATTTAGTCACGCATAAGGTAGATATCGATTACTATCAGTTCCCACAAGCCCAGTTCTACAACTTCGATAGTGACGGGGTTATGATAATTTATATATAAATAGGCTAAGATAAAACGATTAGGTACCATTTTCTCCTCTGTTTCTCAACCGATTTTCTTCATTTTTGTTTTGTTTAGTAGCTACTGACGACCTTCAGTGCAGAATGCTAATCTTAATTTATAATATTGGTTCATGCATTAAATAAAATATAATAAAAATTCATTATTTACGTTCAATAATGTCAATGCCAAACAAATGAATGTGCCGCGTGCCGCTGCCGCTAGACTCAAACCATTGAGTAATTATATATAGACAGACCAATGCTATTATATACTTAGAGCATGTACTTCTGGAGGTGGCATGCAAGCGTTGTAATTGTTTAGTGGGTAAAGTAATCGTTGAATATCATAATTATACAGGGCGATTCCAGATATGTTAGAAATAATTTTTTTAATGGGTGGCACATAAGCAGTTGCATGTTTAGGGTGTTTAAAATATAGAGTAGAGTGCAATTAGAACTAATAAAATAATTATATAGGGAAGCCCATTAGTGGTTGAATTGAATTGACAGGGTTCTTAGAATAGAAGCTGCAGTAAAATTACAGTTATACAGGGTGGTGCAAAAAATGTTATACATAGATGCATATACAGGGTGGCGGAAATGGAAATGCAACATTTCGTAACCCATAAACATTTGTATATATAGTTAAGATGAAAACATTTAAAAAATTAAGATGCAATATAGGGTAAGAGGAATTATAGATATACAGGATGGTGATAAAAAATGTTAGAATAGGAATTGATTTATAGAGTAGCCAACGAAGAGTTCCATATATATAATGATTGAAATATAGGTCGGAGTAGAATTATAGTTACAGAAGATAATTAAAAATTTCATAAACAAAAAGTTTAAATATGGTGGGTTATAGGCAGTGGCATATACAGAATGGTTTACCCGGTGGTTGAAAAATGTTAAAAAATATTATGCGTGGTCTATAAGCAGTTGCATATACAAGGTAGTGGAAATATATAATGAGATGGAATTATTATAATGAGGATTTTAATAAATTTTAGAGAATTGAGTGCAATTATAGCTATACAGGGGTGTTAGAAAAAATAAATATGTAGGGCCATTAGCAGTTGAATTGTTGTCATATTAAATTAAGAATTACGAATTTGAAAACAAATAAAGTTCTATGAATTATATCTGAAAAAACTTGAATTTCGTTACTTATTTGTAGAAGCGAGATGTAAGACCGACATCTAGGATTTTCGAGGAAACTATCACACAGAGGTTCCGAATCTGGATCCGTTCCGTGTAATTGCTGTTCTCCCTAAAGTCCTAGGATAGAATGTCACGATAAAATTTTCTTTACTTAACCTGCCAGAGATATTGACACAATTGGTCGAATTTCGACCACTGGCAGACAGCTAGTATAAAGAAAACCGCTAAATTTTCTAGTATTTTTGTTTTTCCCTGTTACTGAAGATCTTATAGGATCGATCCCGGGTTCATTTTATTTGTATTTCCATGCTTTACAATTCACCTGTTGACACCATTGAGATTAGTTTATTATTTTTCATTTTATAAACATGCAACGAAAAAAAAAAGCCATTTTCTTGTTTCAATTGTTTATAATAAAGTAAAAAACCATAGTTTCGAGTGGAAAAGGTAGCAAAATATCATTACAAATCATTCTTAATGTGATGGCATAGGCAGTATCCTGATAGTATTTTTTGTACGAAAAAATCTCTATTGATTGGTCTATAATTGAACCGCAGTTATGACAGAAAGTTATCGAAAATTTTGACAAAAGATTAGAAGCTTGTCGTACAACAGCAGGTGATCACTTACAAGATATTATATTCCATTACTAAACCGAAACAATTGTACTCTCATTTGAAATAAAAGATTTGATCATTCTCAAATAATTTGTGTATTTTATTAAAAATTTAAAAATTAACCTCAAATTGCAACACCCTTTAGTACGAGAAATATGTTTATTTAGAAACTCTTACTACACCATGCACTATTCATGCACTATACATAGTGCAAAAAGCTGCAATAAATATTGACAACATATCAAATAAGGGCATGATAACGAAGGAAGTCTGACATTGCTGAATATTATCTTCGTCGCTACTTACATCCGATTTGCAGTAAACAGATTCAATGAAGTGACAACCTTTGGTATAACAATATAACGTAAGAAAATTACATACTTGCAATACGCAGATGATATCGCGATCATAGCGGAAAATGAGCAACACCTGCAGAGAGCTCTCAAGGAAATAAATGAAACATTCAGGGAATATAATATGACAATATATACTGAAAACCTAAAATACTGTTAAGCAGAAAGTACATCGTTAACAGGAAAATAGAAGTAACATGATATTTTCAATACCTCAGAAGTGTAATCTATAAAGACGGAAGAGATAATAAAGAGATGGTATTGAATACAGGAAACCAAACTAAGTTTCCATAAAAGAAGAAATTGTTAACATTGAAAAATATTTCAATACAATAAATACATTTTTAAAAAAACAAATACCGACTTCAACAAAAAAAACTTAATTAAAAGGCATGATATATTTTTTTGCTACAACAATTAAATACTTTTTATGTAGTCGGTTTCAAGCTAAAGTGAAAATACTTCAGAAAAAGTATTCAATTGTTTTAGCATAAAATTATTTCATGCTGTTCTTCAGTTTTTGGTATTTCTAATGCAATTATTCTACATTTTTTAGTGATGCAGTTCTTAAATCTAGTTAAATTTTTCGATATTGCCTAAAATAAGGTATTTTACTTTAAATCACTATTTAGTGGTTTGACTATCCTCGTTTATTGTTGAATAGAATAAATTGTTTTCTAAATATGGATATGTATTAAATTTTGTATATGATTCTAACGTAGGTGGATCCACTATATTGTAGACGATCTGAGTATCATCATTCTTTAGGTCTGTTAATTATACTGACATTCATTTAATAGTCTTTTCTCAGCGGAATCTTATAATACATCGTTATTACGTTTTAATTGAAATAGCATAGTTTTTATTTCTAATAAACTTTCTCTGAAAACCATTTGAGTTATTATTAAAAATAAAGGTATTTAACTTAAAATTTTTATTCTTTATCAAACCTAGTACACAATTTGGAAAAGTGACATGAAGATTTATTATACTATTTTTAGTGAAGTAACATAATTAGATGCAGTTTTTAATTCTAATTACTTCTATTTGATAACAATTTTAAATATTAACAAAAATAAAGATACTTCATTTTAATCAAAATTCCTCTTTGATGACAAACCTCGTTGTACAGTTAAAAAAGTGACATGGAATGATTACAATGTACGTTTTAGACCATGAAAATCTATTTTGAATGTTCATCTGGGATTTTCTCTCCTCGCAATGGTTTCTGAAAATTACAGATAAGTTAATTACTTTAATATCAAGGTGTAGTATCTAAGGGCAGTTTGTGGAAACTGCCCGGAACACTAGTTGCCCTCTTATAGAAAAAACTCTCCCGCAGGATTAATTGTGAGAAAGTAGGTCTACAGATTTGTCAACTAGTATTCCAGTATAATATGTTGTGTATTTTGTATTGTACTTTTGAAAAGTCAAACATTGTTCGACAAATGTCACAAAAAAAAACAGATAAGTACAACACAAAATACACAACATATTATACTGAAATACTAGTTGACAAATCTGTAGACCTACTTTCTAAAAGTTAATCCTCCGGGAGAGTTTTTTCTATAAGAGAGCGACTAGTGTTCCCGGCAGTTTCCACAACCTGCCCTTAGATACTACACCTTGATATTCAAGTACTTAACTTATCTGTATTTTTCAGAAACCATTGCGAGGAGAGAAAATCCCAGATGAACATTCAAAATAATCATTTACCTGTTCAGAATACATTTTTCTCTAAAAATTATTAATAAAAAGAAATCGTTTTATTTATGAATACACACTGTAATATAGATTAATCGAAAATCCTTACTTTGAAGTTTATTGAATGACATTTATTTTGATAAAGTCAATTTATTTACAATTTATCCCAAGTTCCGAACAGAAACATTTTCATATTTTTAGTACCAACGACTCCACCAAAGTTTACTGTATAAGAAATTCGGTTAAATGTTTTTCTTCATTTTCTAAAAAACGGTACGAGCTATGTTATTGAAAAAAATATGGGACCACTTGGGGTACCCCATAACTAATCTAATTTCTTTTCAATTTATCTCATGTTCCGAATAGAAAATTTTCCATATTTTTATTACCAGCGATACCACCACACCATACTATATAAGAAAGTCGGTAAAAAAGGTTTACCCCATTTTCTAAGAAACGGTACAAGCAATGTTATTGAAAAAAATATGAGATCACTTCGGGAATCCCCGGAACAGGATCCAGTGTAAACGGTAGAAATTCCATGAGCTGTTTGCGAGTAACCGCCGAACAAACAAACATAGATACAGACGAATAGAGAACCTCCTTCTTTTTGAAGTCGGTTAAAAAATGTAAAAACGTTAATATGTATCATCGCATTGCATAAAAGTAAAACTTGAATAATCTCAAAATATCAAAATATGAAGGGAACAAATTAGAAGCGTTGAAAATGTGGTGCTACAGACAATTGTTGAAGATCAGTTGGACAGAGCATAACACAAATAAGAAGGTGCTAACCCCGAGGGATGAGCAAAGATAGAGAATACAAAACCGAAAAGAAATTTTGATGAAACATATACAAAGGCACAATGGCTTAGTTGAAACACTTGATCAAGGAACAATGGAAGAAAATAACGAACAAGGAAGAACATACTGAAAGGACTAAGAAATAATAATTGCGAAAAAGTAATCATTAATTACATACCAAACTGAATCTAATGAGGTTCAGAGAGTAGAGAGATTTTCCAAGTTTGATCTAGGATATTTAATAGTCTTTCAGTGAGGCTAAAGGAGCAGGCAGATTGAGACTTCGAGTTTAATCTAGACTATAAAATATTTCATATATTAATATCCTAGTAAGGCTTGGGGACAGGGCATATTGGGGCCCCTAGTTCAAACTAGTTTCTAAATATCTAATTTCCGTATTACCTCCTTTTTGTCTCTCGATAATGGATCTAAAGCCATTTTGTTTCTTGATACTGGCTCTAAAACTACAGCCGAAACGTCGAGTTTGTTTGTATTTGTGTGATTGTAATGAAAATTTCTAGAAATCTTTAGAACATCGCATCTCTATATAAGATCCTTAAATAAAAAAAATGAAGAGATCACAAAAGAAAAACTATTTGACAATAAATTCAAAGAAAAAATATCTTTGCCATTAATCATTTCAACCCATTCCAGAAGTAATTCAGGATTGAAACAATGTCAAACTGTAGACTCATTGAGAGATAATGTTCTTAAAGTTTAGTTTTTTCAGCTGAAGATACAGGGAAGGTAAAGCAACCAAAATTTTTTGGGGACTTTTTGGAGGGGCGTAATATTTCAAATTTCATGTGAGGGTTTTTCCTCTAAAAATTCCCTCTAATAATCATCAGTAAATCATTTTTTTCGGTGTTATTTATATATATTATAAATTAAGGCATCATTATGATTATTGTAAAATTATTTTACCTGTAGGACTAGGAGACATCGGCTTCATCATGATGTGTACATTGATATCATAATTTTTGAGAAAGTTCAACTTCCTTTGCACTATATATTTTGCCGAGTTCACAGCTTTGTTATATTCCCGCGTACCGAAAGCTTTGTAGGGTACCACCATTCCAGCATGCAAATGGACCAAATCACCCTGTGAAGTAGCCACCGTTGGTGGGTGGATAATGTGATCTTCCTCCGGCATCATTGTGGTCGTTGAAGCTCTGACACCTCTGGTACTTCCCCCGAGCTTGATGCCGTTACCGCGCAAAGAAGAGGCATTCTTACTTCCGGCAGAACCAACCTTCAACCCCCCACCTCTTTGGACCTCCTTCCACGTCGTACCGCCACTGACAACAACTATGACCACCACCAGAATGTTCGAAATCAAAATCCCAAGATGCATTTTGTAGTTCAAAAACGTCGAATGTCAATGCGAATTTTTCACATTCGAAAACCTAGCACATCGGAAAAAAAAAGTTACGTAACGCGTAAGAACATCGAGAGTTTCGAATTTTTCGCGATCATCGGAACTCTGAAGGTGGGAGTGTCGTTCCAGAGGGCATCGAGTCTTCGAAACATACACGCGGACCGGATTCAGAATACTGAAAGAAGCAGCTTCCAATGCGGATCAGACGGCTCCCGCCCTTAGGATCCTGCGCGTAGCTAATATTAACATTGAGAGTTTGCAATTTTTGTTTTTGTTTAATTATAAACTTTATACTTTATCGAAGTTAAAGTTCATTTATACAGTCTAAGCTGCAGGGCAATTAGCGATTTACATATTAATGTGATTTTAAAAGCATATGCACAGAGACTGGATGATATCTCTGTGGACGGAGTTCCACCACGGAAAATATCATTTTCGCGTTGTTTATTTGGGATGCACATATGAATTGTAATGTGCTCCTTCTTCATGAAAGTATATAAGCGTTGATGAACATTAAAGTGTTAAGAGGTAAGCTGGATGGTGTGGTTACTTGTAAAAATAGTGTAAAAGTTTTCCAGCCTATAGCATCTTCAGTAGTAAATTAAATACCTTATATCCCTAGATGAAACAATACTTGTTTAGAGTTTGTAGCTTCTTATCTATGTCTATAAATTGTGTTAAGAGTTGCAAAATAACGATATTTTCAAAACTTTTGTTTTTTGGTTTACTTCATGATGATGACAGCTTTAAAGCGTTGAGTGAAAAAAAGAAAGGTTTAGTGTTAGGGTACAAAACTTTGTATTTATACGTCTGTGACACACAAAAGGTTCCACAGTTTTCCCAGTACTTGATCAAAGTGTCAAATTTCGTGACTGGAGCTTTTTCTTTGTAGGTTCAACAAGTTAATTGTTTGTAGCTCCTGACTACCTTGTATCCTATTGTATTGGTAAGTTTCTACAGGCCCTCGGTACCAAAGACATTACTGATTGATAAAATGGGATGCGAATTTCTGTTAGCCTATTTTTTGTTGGGACATTCATAACTACGATGTTTATATTCATATGCCTGAAAGTCCAATATGCTTGTTGTTAAAGTGAATATTTAATTTAAAACCGATTTGTTTCATTCAAAAATTATGTGTTTACAACTGTCAGATTTATCAGGTTAGAAACTTCTGCTTCTGCGGTAAGTATGGTTTAATCATTAGAACATGCTAGTCTGTGATTTTCTTGAACCCGTCGTTCTTTGATATGGGAGAGGGGAGAAACTTTCGAATTTTGAATTCGTGAGTCAGCTGAGGTTGAGTCAACTCGTCGAACCGTCTGATTTTGAGAAACCTACTTGGTTAATATCAGTCATAAAAGATATTTATGGAGGCCGTTTATTTCTTGGTATCCTTTGAAAGTTCCAAATAGAACCGATGGGCTGGAATTTTAGAGATTTGGTTATAATACTTTGGTAGAAGGTTCTCAAGATGAGGCAATAAATCTCTTAGAAGGGGACATATACTTCTTAGGAATAGGCCTTATATTTTTGCAAACGCCACATATTTTACATTTTGACCATTATGATAATAATATTAACTATCAGTAAGCGTGGTTCTAGAGTGGAATACTTCATGGTTGCGAACTCGCATATGTCAACTTTCGATCTGTCATGTTATAGTCACGTGTCATTATGACAGTCAACCATGGCGGGCAATTTGAATCCTGCGTTCTTATAGAAACACTAATTATTTATCAATAGATATAATACAAATGTGGATAAATGTACTATTTCCCAATTTTTGCAATAATTTGATTTTATTTTTATTTTATTTCGAAACCGAAGTAAAATACGAAAATAATTCAAGAGGTAAAGCATTTATATTTTCACTCACTTAACCATAAAAACATAATACTGGCAAAATAGTTTGCGCGTAAATGATTGTTTTACACTGTACAATGAGGACTAAGCATTACTTGACCTAAAGTTTTCTTAAAAGAAACTAGAATTCATTAAACAACTAACATTTTCACCAAATTTTGCATTTATATGTCTGTGATACACCAATGGTTCCACAGTTTTCCCAGTACTTGACCAATGTGTAAAATTTCATGGCTGGAGCTGTTCTTTGTAGATTCAATGAATTAATTTATGTGTATGTAGTTCCCGACTAACTTTTATCCTATTGTATTGGTAAGTTTCTACAGGCCCTCCGTACCAAAGATATTTATATATATATATATATATATATATATATATATATATGAACTAAGCTAGGTTCCGGGTGAGAACCGCGTCTGAATAGTCACTAGGTAACTGAACTGTTCAGTTACCTAGTGACTCTTGGGGAGTAGGCAGATTGAGGCCCCGAGTTCGATCTAGACTCTGAAACTCTTTTTCACTTTTGTCTCTTGATAGTGGCTCCAAAGCAGGAGTCGAAACGTCGAGTATTCAATAAATTCAGACGCGGTTCTCACCCGGAACCTAGCTTAGTTCATAATAATGACCGCGGAAGCCTCTCAAAACATATATATATATATATATATATATATATATATATATATATATATATATATATATCCTCTGATTGATAAAACGGGATGCGAATTTCTCTCAGCCCACTTGTTATTCGAACATTCATAGCAACAATATTTATGTTCATACCCTAAAAGTCCAATACTTTGTACCATACGCTAGTCGTTAAAGTGATCACTTGATTTAAAAACGATTTGTTCTAATTCAAAAGTTATCTTTTTAGAACTGTTAGAATTATCAGGTTAGAAATAAAAGATTTTCTTTCTTCTGCGGTAAGTATCGATTTATGATTTTCTTGAACACGTTGAAAAGTAGATCCAATCGTTCTTTGATCTAGGAGAGAGGAAAAAATTTGACTTTTGAGTTCACGATTCAACTGTAGTTGAGTCAACTCGTTGAACCGTCTCGTACGGATCTTAGGTTCTTTGCAGGCGCAATATTCTAGCGCTTTAAGAAGCCGACTTAGTTAATATCAGTCGTAAAACAGATTTATGCAGGCTGTTCATTTCCTGGTATCATTTGAAAGTTCCAATTGAAACCGATGGGCTGGATTTTAGAGATTTTAGTTATAACACTTTTATAGAAGGTCCTTAAGATGATGCGTTATACTTCTAATGATTAGGCATTATATTTTTGCATAGGCCACACCTTTTACTTTGGTCAAATTTTTAGAATTTGGTTGTTTACCTCTTGACCATTTTGATAAGAATATTTTATAAACAGTATGCGTTGGTCTAGAGTGAAATGCCTCATGGTTACGACCTAACAGCTGTCAACTTCAGATCTGTCATGTTATTATCACATGCCATTATGACTGTCAACCATCGCAGGCAATTTAAATCTTGCTTTTTTATAGAAACACCTATTATTTATCAATAAATATAATACAAATGTGGATTTTTTTTCCAATAATTTAATTTTTATTTTGTTTACTCGAAACCGAAAAAAGTTCAAGAGTTTAAACATTTTTTATTTTCCATTACAACCATAAAATCGTATAAAACTCGCAAAATAGTTTGTGGCATAAATTATTGTTGTACACTGTATATGAAGACTAAGCATTTCCTCGCCCAATTTTTTTTAAAAGAAACTATAAGATGCCATAAGTAAGTTTCGTTAAACAACAAAATCTTTATTTTTACTAAGAGATATAGCAAGTTTTTTAAACACACTGTACAAACTTTATTTAACCGATTTTTTAATTTTTTAACAACTGCATGTGCATAATGCCCCAATAATATTTCTTATTAAACCAAATAATAAACAACCAGTGTTTTCGTTTGCAATAAAGGTTTAGATGATTAATCGAAAATATTGAATATAAATTTTTAAATTTCTAAGTTAATTGAATTTTAACAACTATAATTGCTGTCTCTTAAATATTTCAATAAAACTCCTCCATTCGAGTGAATGGCTGATGGCGTGAGCTCCCAAAGCTTCAATTAACAAGGTTAAACACGTCCAAACGGTTAATTAAATGACAAAGAACAAAGCAGTTCTATCAATTAACACGATAAATAAAGGTAATTACAAGATGCTCTCATGTTAGTTTTGAAATTATAAACATGTTGACAGACTCAATTAAATATGTTTATATAATTAACAGAAGGTTGGTAGAAGTTAATGAAATATGATTTAATGCATTAGTACAATGAGAACATTTTTTAACTAAAATATTAACCAACTTCAAAGTAGAACCAAAAAGTTGAAAATAATTTACAATGTAAAAAATTTAAACAAATTAATTATCTACCTATCTAGTATACTTTTGTAGTAGGTACCAAACAAACCTTAATTCGGACATTGATTACATATATATAGTATTTTATCAAACTTGAATGTTGTTAAATATTACTTTGAAGGTTTCCGACTGCAAAGTGACTTTCAAGGTCAAACATGGGTTCAATGGCAGCCCCCGTTTTAATTTAAATAGTCCTTTTTATTATATAAACACACAGTTTTGTACCCCAACACCAAACTTTTACTTTCTCACCCTACGCACGTTTCAACATCTAAGATGTGATCATCTGGAGTAAACCAGTTTCGATTTGTTTTCTTTATTTTTGATATTTTTGTTGGCATGGGTGGTAAAAGCTTTGCTTACTTTTGCTAACAAGGGGAGGGAGAGGGGAAGTAAATAATTGTAAAAAATCTGCTACATAATACTTGAACGGCCCCATATCTGTGACACACCAAAGGCTTCCCAGTTTTTCCAGTCCTTTTTATTAATTATATAATTTAGGAGGTGGTAAATAAATGTGTAAACGACAAATGTCCATAGAAATTATACAGTAAGTAAACTTTCACTGCATATTCTATTAGGAGTAAAGTGCCGGATTAGGTTTACTGTCAATCTTCATTCGAAGACTTCTGTTTGCGAGAACTGGAAAAGCATCTCTCCCGATGTTACTGATCTGCACTAATGACTTTTTTCAATTTGAGATATAGTAATTAAAAACAAACAATTTACAACAGCAATGTGTTCAGAAATTTTCTTATTGTCCGGGAAATTCCACATCAATTTCCCAGTCTCTATCCGCCAATTTCCTGTAAAAGATGTCGCAAAAAAACAGTGCGATTTATGGCAAACAAAGATTTCAAGTCGTCCGACTACGCCAGTTTTCTACCAAGATTTGACTTCGTTTCATTTCAATCTACGGCATCAAAACAGTATGTTTTAAGGAAGTTCCATACTATTTATTCGAGATTTTACTGTGCATTAAACAAAAGACAATATACTGTTTCTGATCTCTAATAAGTTTAATATACTAGCTGTCGCCCAGTGGTCGAAATTTGACCAATTGTGTCAATATCTCTGGCAGGTTAAGTAACCTGAAAATTTTATCGTGACATTCTATCCTAGAACTTTAGGGAGAACAGCAATTACACGGAACGGATCCAGATTCGGAACATCTGTGTGATAGTTTCCTCGAAAATCCTAGATGTCGGTCTTACATCTCCCTTCCACAAATAAGTAACAAAATTTAAATTTTTTTTCAGATATAATTCATAGGACTTTATTTGTGTTCAAATTCGTAATTCTGAATTTAATATGACAGCAATTTAACCGCTAATGGGCTACAGAAGATGAATATGTATCATCTCCTGTACCTACTTCTATATTTCAATCAGCATATATATGGAACTCTTCGTGGGCTACTCTATAAATCATTTCCTTTTATAACATTTTTTATCATCATCCTGTATATCTATAATTCCTCTTACCCTATATTTCATCTTCTCTATATATACAACTGCTTATGAGTTATGAAATGTTGCCTTTCCATTTCCGCCACCCTTTATATGCATCTCTGTATAATATTTTTTGCACCACCCTATATAACAGTAATTCTACTGCGCCTTCTATTCCAAGAACCCTGTAAATTCAACCGCTAATGTGCTTCCCTATATAATTATTTTATTAGTTATAATTGCACTCTACTCTATATTTTAAACACCCTATATATGCAACTGCTTATGTGCCACCCACGAAAAAATTGATTTCTAACATATCTGTAATCGACCTGTATAATTATAATATACAACGATTACTTTACCACTAAACAATAACAACGCTTGCATGCCACTTCCAGAAGTACATGCTCTAAGTACATAACAGCATTGGTCCCTCTATATATAATTACTCAATGTTTTGAGTTTGGCGGCGGTGGCACATTCAGTTGTTTGGCGTTGACATTATGGCCGTAAATAATGAATTTTTATTATATTTTATTTAATGAATGAGCCAATATTATAAATTAATATTAGCATTCTGCACTGAAGGTCGTCAGTAGCTACTAAACAAAACAAAAATGAAGAAAATCGGCAGGTGAAGTACCCTGAACATTTTATTGTGACATTCTATTCTAGGACTTAAGAGAGAACAGCAACTACACGGAATGGATCCAGATTCGGAACCTCTGTGTGATAGTTTTCTCGAAAATCCTAGATGTCGGTCTTACATCCCGCTTCTAGAAATAACCAACGAAATTCAAGTTCTTTTTCAGATATTATTAATAGGACTTTATTTGTGTTCAAATTCGTAATTCTTAATTTAATATGATATCAATTCAATCGCTAATGGGCTACCCTACATAATTATTTTTTCTAACCACCCTGTATAACTATAATTGCACTCAATTCTCTAACATTTATATATAATTCCATCTCATTATATATTTCCACCACTCTGTATATGCAACTGCTCATGGACCACACATAATATTTTTTAACATTTTTGAATCACCCGGTAAACCATTCTCTATATGCGACTGACTATAAGCCACCGTATTTACTCTTTTTGTTTATGAAATTCAATAATTCTACTCCTATTTATATTTTAATCATCATATATATGGAACTTATTGTGGGCTACTCTATAAATCATTTCCTTTTCTAACATTTTTTAAAATCATCCTGTATATCTATAATTCATATATTTCATCTTCCCTATATCTACTACTGCTTAGGGGTTACGAAATGTTGCATTTCCATTTCTGCCACCATGTATATGCATCTCGGTATAATATTTTTTGCACCACCCTGTATAACTGTAATTCTATTGCGCCCTCTATTCCAAGAACCCTGTAAAATCAACCGCTAATGGACTTTCTTATATAATTATTTTATTAATTATAATTGCACTCTATATATGCACAGCTTGTGTGCTACTCACGAAAAAAAATTATTTCTAACATATCTAGAATCGCCCTGTGTAATTATAATATACAACGCCTTATATCTCAGTCAATTTAAAACATGAGAACACATAACTTTTTGCCCATCCAAAAATCGACTAAGCAGCAATTTTTACTTTAAAAAATATTAAATAGCGATATAAAATTCTTATAAGATTCTACACATCAATTTGTATTGGAAATTTTTTTCAAGAGCAGTTTCAACCTCAAGTATGTTACCAAATCCTCCTGTATAGAAGCTCTTGTAATTTCAAAACAGAGCTGTCATAATTATTGTCACAATATTGTTCTTTCTCGATAATACGATTTTTCCCCAGCAATCGATTTGTAGAAGCCAAAACCCCGAAATGAAATTTCGACAGTCATAGTGCTGTTTGCGAGAATTACATATATTAAGATATATGTAAATAAACAAAACATTGTATGTATTGTATTGTTAGATAAATAAGTAAAAATATATTTGCAGCATATCACATCTCGTTAAAAGAACATTTAACAATTTTTGACTGACTGCTAATATTTTAGAAGACATGTTAAAATTAGTTTAAAAGGTTACCTTATATCGAATAAAACAGCAACATATTACTAATACTTATTCAATTTTCAGTTGCACATGGCATAAAATAAAAAAATATATTCAACTTGAGAGGATCTGAAATCAAATGTATCAATTAGCTTTATAATCTCTCAATAGTTAGTTTACTTACGTAAAAGTTTCCATCGGGGGATTATATCAAACATTTAAGAAATACAATGCACCACCTGTTAATTTATGTTAAATAATACCTTTATTTGTTGACAATTTTTGTAAATTCATTGAAATTGAAATTTTGAAAATTATACATAGACAATTTTCTGATTGCATTGAGAAGGTACCTTAACCTAGCGGTTAACTGTTGGTGTGGACCCTCAAAGGTGGAAACATAGCTGAAATTTGGAGACAATTTTCTCTAACTAGTTCCACTCTATATAATAGCACAAACAATGTGAACTTCAAGAAAAAGTTTTCCGTTCCATCCAAATACATATCAGACCATCCTCTAATATCCAAAAGTGAAAAACAAAATGATTTTCAACCGAATACGAGATGTGATTTTCTACGGAATAAAAGTCACATTCTTTTTATCGAAGACAAATCACACAGGCTCTCGTGGTATCTTTGGAGGAATGTCAAGCACGTTGCTCCAATATCGATTGTTCTTAGTCGTTACAGATAATCCTCGAGAGATTGAATCAGTTATCACGATTTCATTTACCTTTGAGATGGTTCGGAGTTTGACTGATACGTACCGAACTGTACATTGGCTTTAAGTCTTTGAGAGACTGGAGATTGGGGGAATTGCTGCAGTTTATTACCCTCAGGGCAGACGCTTTCATGTAAAGTGTATTCTGAATTTACTGTGACTGTCGTTGAATTGACAGATAAAATAAAATAATATTTCTGAAAGGGCACGATAACATTTGTAATGGTCGTTGTTGGAATATTTAATATGATCGCCTGAGGGATAGAGTGCTGGATAATTCAACAATATGAACACGTTACTTCGAATTGCTGCCCGTTATTTTTATCACTTCTGGCGGTAAACGATTGCCGTTATGACGTGAGTCTTTCATTTAGAGAACTTTTGGCGCAGAATGACTTTTTAAGATTACTGTAACGTCAAAACAAGACTATAGAATATGCAAATTTATGTTTTTCTTTACCTGTTGTGAGGATTATTAACATTTTAGTTGTAGATTAGTGTACAATTATTTTGGACAAGAGTTTCGGTGAGCAGTGTAATCCGACTCATTATTTTTGTTTTTAAGGTTCCGTATATACAATATACGGATACCCTTATAATATCACTCCGGATTTCTGCAACTGTCACATCACAGCAATTTTGCTCCTAAACTACTGGACGAAAGAGGTTAAAATTTAACACCAATGTATAGTTTGGTGACCCGATCGGGAGTACATATCGTAAAAGAACAAATTTTCATATCAGGGGTATTTTTGGGGGGAAACTAAAAAAACGACCGTTCCCCCCTGATCGCCAAAACTACTGAGCCTAAAATTTAGAAAAAATAGGAAATATAGAACGTTGCCCGAACTTTACAGGAAAAATAAGGAGAAACCTTTAATATTAATTTTTGGGGGGCAAATTATAGAATTAAATGAAAATTAAAAAAAAACGCATCATGTAATATATCAAATGAAAGGTCGCATTCTGAGGAAAACGAATATATATTTTTTTAATTACAAAAAAAATTAATCAGAAAGATATTTTCCAAAATATACCAAAATTTACCCATTCCCCCCCCCCTTATCACCAATACTATAAAACGTAAAGTTTTGAAAAAATAGAGCTATAGGGTCTGACCTGAAGTTTACTGGAAAAATAAAGAAAAACCTGTACTTTTAATTTTGGGGGGTCAGAATTAAATGAAAAATAAAATATTGATGTTACATATCAAATAGAGCTCATTATGACGACCATGAGATGTTACCCATAAGCTGGAAAATTTTGAAAAAAATGGAGGTATAGCCCCTTGAACTTTACTGGGAGAAACCCCTAATATTTATTTGGGGGGGGCAAATTATAGAATTAAATGGAAAATAAAAAATTATAATTGTTTCTAACGGGTCATGTAATATATCAAATCCCAGGGCTCATTATGTCGAATAGGTACAAATATATTTTTTTAATTTTTTAAAATGATCTCATTTTTTTGTTTATAGGAAAAATATGAAAAAAAATACCTAATTCTATTACTTGGCCTCCAAATAATAGAATTAAACGGAAAATAAATTACTAGAAAACCCCCATAGTAATTTTAGGGACAAATTATACAATTAAATGGAAAATAAAGATTCAATTTTCAAACGCATCATGTAATATATCAGATAAAAGGCTCATTATGTGAATTACAAATATATCATATTTTTAAATCATTTGTATAAAAGATATTAAAAATAATAAACATCGACTTAATTCCCACTTTAGAAACTACACTATTTAAAATTTGAAAAATATATTTTATTTATATTTTTAAATAATTTGAATAACAGATTTAATAATTTATAATTTAAACTTTGACCTGTTTTGCCGTTTTTCTTCCAATCTACAGGGCCTCAAAACTCAGATAGTAGATTATAAAAGGCATTTCTGAATGTAAAAGATATAAGGGTAATAATAAGGATATAAGGGTAAGTATAAAAAAATGCACTCATGCCCTGCTTGTCTGAAACTGGAATATTCGAATCTTGAAGGTGGTACGGAACCCTTAGTATGCGAGTCCAGCTCGCAGTTGACCAAATTATTTCTGTGAGAAGGCAACTAGTGTTCCCGGCAGTTTCTACAAACTGCTCTTAGGTACTACTTCTTGATTTTCAATTATTTAACTTATCTGTATTGTGAGAAGTGAAAATCCAAACGAACTTTCAAAGTAATAATTGTAGATACTAGTCACGTAACAATTCGTAAAGACCACACACCCAGTATTTAAAACAACTGATTGCATGAGCTGACATAATAGGCGATAAAATAATTGGTGCCTGTTTCAATGAAAGCAACTTAATTGGTTGGCATATTTAAATTCATTGGAAAAACAGTGGTATACCTGAGTTTGTTCGGTTATTGCCAACTCCAAGTAGTAATAACAACACCCCAAACAACAATATTTGGCTACAGCATGATAGAACTCCAACTCACTAATGCGTGTAGGAGTTGATGCAATATCTAATTAATGTGTTTGCCAGAAGATGGATTAGAAGGCGTGGAAGATTTGAGGCATTTAAGTTTTGCGGTTCATGAAAAAAACATGAAAAATCAAAAATATTAAAATTCCTAAATTTAAGAAACATGGAATATGCTAAAAATTTTAAAATTGAGAAACAATGCCAAACACATCAATTTTGTCGAACTTACCATAAGGATCAACTTCTGAAAATGTAAAAAAAATCCAAAATGTCAAAAACGTCAAAAATGTAAAAATACCATAACACCCAAGCAAACCAATACATACAAACGAGCAAGCATTAGTAAATATATTGCGACACCTTTCATCTTCCCCACTATACTCTAGGGAAGTTAGTATTTTGAATTGCAAAAAAATTCCACAGATATTTGATTGGCTTTCTTGAAGAATGTATATAGCATAACACATAAAAACTGTTAACAAATTTTTATTCCTTAATTGATTATACGGAGTGTTTAAAGTTGCAAACATCGCAATTTTAGCAGTTTTTGTATGTTTTCAGCAACTGAATGAAAAGGTATAGGGTCGAAACTAAGTTTGTTTTATACGTAATTTCAATAGCGACTAAATAATAGGTTCCTATAGCCGATTGGATAATTAGTTATTGAGTTATTTGGAAAAAATTGTAAAACATACGCAATTTTCAATCGTCCATGGTTATTGTATAAGATGCGTTGAAATTTTCAAACTCGGCAGAATCTTTCATTTCTACGAGGTAAATAACTGGTAAGAATCTCAAATTTACAGCTCAGACGGTTTTCTTGCACATCTGATTTTTGTTCCAGGGCTTTTGATTTTACGTGAAGTTTACAATGCTCCCATTTTGAGCTAAATTAATATTTTAACCATCTGAAAGGAACATATTAATAATTGGTTCTTTGAGTATACCATCCCTAATAAATTAATTTTATTTTAGTTCTATTTTATTGTATGTAAATTCACTTTGAAAGCCTGCATTTTGGTATTAGGAATTAAATTAAACGTACTGGTGGGAGAAGCACCTTCCCCTCATTTTACTACTGCGTTCGAACTGCCATTATTAGGTTTGTTCCTACCTGCAAAATCCGTACCGCCATGAAACTGTTACGAAATCGCCTGCATCGAATTTGTGCGCAACTGCGAATTTAGCATCGTTCAACGTCCTACATTGTACAGTCACAAAAAATATTAGTTGAAACGGTTTAGACACAAGCTTGTTGTCTGAAATCTGCATTCCATAACCTGAATTTATTGACAGTTTCTACTGCGCATGATTAGTAAGAATCACCAAACGATTCTTGCTCTTCACCAAGGATTGAAATGACGATACGAGCACCGGTACATTATTTGGTTGGAACACTGTGATGCATCGTTTCTGAACCGTCACAACTTGGTTGGAACAGGTTTTCTTGAATGCGCATAACGGTGATCGTCACATGTACGCTTTCGCATCGGGTAGGAACAAACCTAATTTCAAACCGCTTTTATTCTTTCCCTAATACAAATGCCATGCCAACTGTCAAACTGTTTGCTGAGACGAGGGACGAGAAACGGTGGCATATCATAATTTATTCATTGAAATGTTACATTTCTATTTATTGATACAACTTTTTTTTCTAATCATTTTACAAACAAATGACATCATACCATTTTTATAGATGGTGTTTTAACAAATAATTTTCATTATAAACTTTTAAAATTTATTCATAAGTTAACTAACTTCATAGTTCATAACTATAAATTAACATTAATGATTTGCCATAGCTATAATGTTGACTTTGATTTTCTATTTCCTTTATAAAGTTTTTTACTTTTAAAATTGTCGAATAAATTAAATGTGATACTGCAATCGACTTTGATTAAAAACTCTGAGAATTAAAGTTAGCAAAACAATTATGAGGTTAAATCATATATCAACGGAAATTTTTTCATTCATTTATTGAATAACATTATACAGAAATGATTGATTTAGCATTTTTCAGTATACCACCCTGCGTGATCTACACACTTTTTCCACCGAGAGATGGGAGTTTCAGTATTCTCTGTTCATAGAATATTTGCGGGCGAGTTGCAAGCCAACTGCGCATGTGCTCCTCAACTTCTTCATATATTCCAAATCGTTTTCCACCCGGTCATTCTTTCAGAGGCAAGTCAGGGCTATACCGAGGGTGGGTGACTTCTCAGCCCATTTCTTGCAATATTCCTTGTTTTTTTTTCAAATACGCGGCTTTTACCAACCTTAACAACTGGCAGTAGTAATCCACATTCTCTGTACGTTGGGCACGTAGAAAATCAATCAGTATATTTCTTTAGAGTCCAAAAAACTCGTGGCAAGGACTTTTCCAGATGAGAGGCGAGTTTTGAATTTTATTCTTTTTTCGCCACTTTAGACGATGCGCTTCAAAAAAGCCTTCCCTTGTCGCTGAAATCTATTTAGAAGTCTTTCAACAATCTTTAGATTACAGTCAAAAACCTCGAAACCCATCCAGCACAAATTTTTCTGAAACCAAGTTGATCAATGATAATTGATTGAACACTTCCATAGCTGACACCCAATTCTGAGGAAATTCTCCTCTACGGTTAATCGGCGTTCACGTTCAATAAGCTGTCGCTCACTATTGGCATTGTCAGCTGTAAGACTTGTCCTTGTGCGTCGATCATGGTTATCATTCTCGTACACCCTCAAATTTTCTCACCCACATATACACACGATTCTGACAGTATACTATACCCAAACTGTGCCTTCAAATGAGACGAATGTAACTCTTGCTTAGTCATGACTGTATTCTGTACTGACTACACATCATACAATAGGTATTAAGGATAAAGTCAAGCATACGCGCTTACCCGGCTGGTTCCCCAGTGTCCATAAACCAAACATCTACTCCAAACAACAAAATCTAGCTCGAAACTGCATTCTAAGCAGAATAGCAAAATTACCATTTATATTTGATTTACCCTCGTATATAACGTACTTTGCTTGGAACATTTTAAACGTCATGTCAATTCGATGACATGCTATTTTTATTCTACCATGAGGGGAAATTAGGATCCCCCTCTACTAATATGTATGCGTTGGCGAATACCAAAATGCAGAATTTCAAATTAAATTTACAGACAATAGAACAAACCCAAAAGAATATTAATATATGATGAGTTGTACGGAAAGATTTGATAATAAGCATATTCCATTGAGATTTATCGAAAAGTAATTTGATGCAGAATGGGAGCATTTTAAACATCACCAAAAATAAAGAGCTCTCGATAAAAAGTTTCATTTGTGAAAAAACCTTCAAAGCCTTGAAGTTGAAATTTTGAAGAGTTATTTTCGATAGACAAATGAAACTTTTTGCCAAGTTTTATCGTTCTATTTTTTTTAGATAAGAGTTACAAGTGATTAAAAATTGCGCCTTTTTCACATTTTTCGCGAATAACTCATTTATTAATTAACCAATCTTATCGATCAACATCTCATTTGGTAGGTTCTAAAAATGCGCATCCAACACACTTACCTTTGATTATTTAAATTTTTACTCTGTTGCTGAGAAGTCACAAAACTGTCAAAATTAGGGTTTTTGCTATTTTAAACAGCTAGTATAATTAACTAAGAAGTAAAAATTTGTTAACAAAACTTTTTTGTGTTACGCGGCGAACCTTCTTCAAGAAAAACGATTCAAACACCTGTGGAATTTTTTTTGCAAAAATGGTATTAAAATAATGCTAAGTTCCCTACACTACTAATCTTCGCAGGCAAAGCTGTGGGCAAAAGCTGCTTTAGGAATATATAAACAAAAACGTCATATGTTGTGTCAACAAAAGTCGCATTAAAATTTAATTGTTGCCATAGAAACAATGAATTTCTATAGCAGCACATGAAATCGATTCGATTTGAACACACAGTCGAGGTTAATTTGTCCAAATGCCCGTTCAAATTCCGTTATTACAAAACGCTATACCATGATTGTTGCTCCTAATGCCAAATACAACTCAGCAAATTTGAGTTTCAGTAAATTTATGAACAATGGGCGTACGTTGCATCGCTTTCGCCAGATACGTGATCGCATTCCGTTACAATAAACGAAATGGAGGACTGTCCTAATTTTCGCACTAATTCAGTTTATCGGGCTACGTGTTTTACTAGGTTGACAGCTTTGGAAGCAATAAACTTAAACTATATATTCTAAAGATAACGTGATTTGCTAGCTAATACGTTTGTTGTATTGGTGTAGTCCTTTCATAACTGAAATACAGTTTTACCCCCAAATCAGGACTATGTGTTAAATATTCTACACTTTTCCTTGAGCTATGGTATTTTCAAACAAAATTTCAAAACCATGTGTCACAATACCGTATGTATATGTTGTTTTACAACAGAAATAATAACCGATTAATGGCCATTACATTTACGAGATATCAAGACAGAAACCAATGAAATGTAATGTAACAACACGCTTATGAAAGCGCCCTCACGAGGGAATTCGATAAAACTTCAGCTTCAATGACGAGTACAGAGGGCGTTTAAAAAAGTGAACCAAATTCTATCTCAGTGTCCACCCCTTGATCATGACCTTGCCCTTGACAATTAAAATCAATGTCAGATTAAAGTTGCGTTTTTTCAATAGTTATCTGTTTTAGGGTTCCGTATATACAATATACGGATACCCTTATAATATCACTCCGGATTTCTGCCTCTGTCACATCACAGCAATTTTCTCCTAAACTACTGGACGGAAGAGGTTGAAATTTCGTATCAATGTATAGTTTGGTAACCCGATCAGGAAAAGTATCATTTTTTAAAATGAAAAAAAATGATTTTAGGGGTAAAACGTCCCCCCTGATTCCGAAACTACTTAAGGGTACTTGCCCGAACTTTACAGGAAAAATAAGGGAAACCAATAAAAATTTTGGGGGGCAAATTATGAATTAAATAAAAATTTAAAAATAAAAAAATCGATCGTGTAATATATCAAATGAAAAGTCTCATTCTCCAAAATTTACCCATTTCTTATCTCCGAAACTATAAAACGACTTTTGAAAAAATTAGAGGTAACTATAGTTTACTGGAAGTACCTCTAAATTTTGGGGGGCAAATTAAAGAATTAGTGGATATAGAAGTCAAGTTTAACCCATATGTTAAAATCAAATGAAAGGGTCAAGGATTTTTTTTTCATATTTTTAAAATAAATTTAAAAGAACGTAAATATTTTCCGATCTTTCCATTTCCGAAACCATAATGTCAGAAATATGTCAAATGAAAGGGTCCCGTATTTTTAAAATAAATAATTGATATTAACAAAAATATAAAAAAAATCTCCGAAACCTTCTGGAAAAATTTGAAAAAAATGGAGGTATAGACCTGAACTTTACTGGAAAAATAAGGAGAAACCCCTAATATTTATTTTGGGGGCTTGAAATGACCTTGAAGGCTCATTGAACGAAAACAAATATATTTTTTTCATATTTTTAAAATAAAGGTCAAATTCAAGGTCACAAATTATAAAATTAAATGAAAATATAAATTAAAATTGTTTCTAACCCATCATGTTATATATCAAATGAAACGGCTCATCGAAAAATATAAAAAAACTTACCCATTTCCCCCCTTATTTCCGAAACCATAAGAAATTTTTGTATGGCCCCTCACCTGAACTTTACTGCATTTTTCATTTTGGGGGGGCAAATTATAGAATTAAATATAGAAAATAAAAAATTATAATTGTTTCTAATGCGTAATATATCAAATTCCGAATACAAATATATTTTTTTAATTTTTTTAAATGAATATTTTAAAACATATTAAAAAAATATTTTTAAAAAATTACCCATTCCCTCATTATTCCCCAAACTATAATACCTATTTTTTTTTTGTTCATAAGAAAAATATGAAAAAATCACTAATTCTATTATTTGGCCTCCAAATAATAGAATTAAACGTTAGAAAACCCCCATATTAATTTTAGGGACAAATTATACAATTAAATGGAAAATAAAGATTCAATTTTCAAACGCATCATCCCATGTATAAACAAAGATTTTTATCATTTGTTTAAAAGATATTAACAAAAATATTTCGACTTAATTCCCACGAAACTACGCGACTGAAGAACATATTTTACTTGTACAATTAACAGATTTAATAATTTATAATTTAAAACTTGACCTATTTTGCCCTTTATCTTCCAATCCAGAGCCTCAAAACTCAGATAAAAGACTTCTAGAATGCTTACGATATGTAAAATAAAACCTGAAAATTAAATTTAATGATAAAAATCACACGGTCCAGAAGCAGACAAAATAAAAAATCTATGTGTGGAAAGAAAACGGCTTCCTTTAAAAGGTTATAAATTAAGAAAATAATTCCCTGCTTGTGAAACTGGAATATTCGAATCTTGAAGGTGGTGAAGTCGGTCCAACTCGCACTTGACCAACTTATTTAAATATAAATTATTTATTTAAATTATCGTTTCTTTGGGTATTGAAAACTTGTTGTTTTCATAGCTTAGATATATTTACATCTCTTACAAATCCCATATCAAAATTACATGAAAATATTCCTACTAACTGTAATTGTTAAGTGCATTAGCTTGTACAAGTACTCTTTTACGCTTATTTCTAACTTCATTGTAATACAAAATTTGATTTGCTATAGCTAACAAGCTCTTAATTAAATTTATAATACTTGACAGAGTCTACCGTGCGGAAACAAGGTATGGCATTAATTCAGTTAAATAATAGCCATGTATCAAAATTAGCCCAAAATGACATTTTACGAAATATAATAAAAATTAGATTACAGCCGTTTTGTGATCGATAAAATTCTGTTCGGGGTTGAGCGTGAATTTGGGTCTAAATGGCCTTCATAAAACGAAGTTTGACGCAGGATATTTGTCTGCCTAGGGCAATGACACTGTGTGTTGCGAAATACGGCAAACAAGAAAAGGATGCGAAAAAAGATATTTTTTTAAGAAACCGCTTTTATGTTTGCCTTGCTTCCCAGTATTCTGTCTACTTGTTTTACGTAGCTGGAAGCGTATATTAAAAACTAAATTTAAATAAAACATGGCGAAGAAAATTGTTCCGACAATATCATGAATAATGAAGCTCTATGAGATTCACAATGTAAGGAAAATCTAAATGAGACAGATGCTGTGGAAATTCGGTCTGAGATGTATGAAAGAAAATGCTGTTCTGCACAGCATGTAAATCCCCATGGCACTAATTTTGTCGGTATGACAGAACTGCAAGACATTAGTTAAGTTTTATAGAGATTACAAAGTTCATCTAAGTTTTTTTGCATGACGAGGAAAGCCGATGATGATGGCATATATAATATCAGTGTAGAATAATGTTTGGAACATGCCTATCATATGTGAATTTTAATATAGCTTTTTGAAGTGAAAGATTTTTAACGGAAGTCCACACTTACACACACGAACAAATAGTTTTAAAAAAAACTCAGCGACTTCACTGCATAGTAACAATAATGACACTAAAAACTAAAAAATAATTCAATTGGATATTTAAAGCGAAAGATATTATATGTTCTGTAAAACTGCGTTTGAAGTTGATGCCAAGCCTAAGAAATGCATATATTTTACATAGGGATATAAACAGCTTTATAAATTACTCTGCTATTATTAGCAGGATGGTGGTGTGATTGGGCATTTAAGTATCAATTGATATGGGTTGGTATGTGAGAATATGTCATTGTTGGTTTTTGTTATGAGGACATCAAGAAACGGGAGAGAAGAATCGCACTCGATATCCATTGTAAATTGTATAATAGAATATATACCATTGAGGTGTTGTAGAAAAAAGTCTGATCTAATCAAATTTTCATTTTGAAATCTACATCAATAAATTTAAAGTCATTGACAACGAAGTCAGAATAGACTTTGAAACGTTTGGTATTCCTGGAATATATGTCGTTTTATTTCTATTGTGGTGTTATTGCCCAAAAAAACATAAAAGTAATGAAGAATATGCCTCAAACAACGTTTAGAAGACAAGTCTAATGAATCTCTGCCATAAGGCCGAATGACAAAAGTATTCATTGACAAAAGTATCATCTACATATCTAAGCCAACAGGAAGGTTTTAAATTAGACGAGTTTAGTGCCTGGGTTTCGATTTGTTCCATGAAAATGTTAGCTAACATTCTTTCTACAACACCTCAATGGTATACATTCTAATATACAATTTACAATGGAAATCGAGTCCGATTCTTTTCTCCCGTTTCTTGATGTCCTCATAACAAAAACCAACAATGACAGATTCTCACATACCATCTATAGGAAACCAACCCATACCAATCGATACTTTAATGCCCAATCACCATCCTGCCCAATTGGGTTCTGTAATGAAATCTTTGACTCTTAGATCTATTCGTTTAACAGATATTGACAATAGACAAAACGAACTTAATAATCTTCAACAAATCCTTTGACAAAACGGTTATCCTCCTGACCACATTACGCGTATAATTCATCAATCTCAACAACCCCCAATCACACCTACCCCGTCAGAAACAGACCAACAACATCGAAAAGCTGTCCTTCCGTAAATTCGAGGAGTCACTGACAAAATAGCACGGATTTTACACGAACATCAAATAAAGACTATCTTCAACACCACTCAAACTATAGGCAACTTAACCGGTAACCCAAAAGACAAAGTACCTAACGAGGATCGAGGAGTTTACGAAATTTCATGTCACGATTGCCCACAAAGCTACATCGGTCGTACCAATAGGCGCGTTAACCATCGAGTATATGAACACTCTCTATGAATTCGTAAAAAAGATCCGACTTCAGCTTTCGCGCATCACCATTTCAAACAGGACACTCTATCAACTTCGAGGACAGTAGGACTATCATATCTCTCAATTCTCTTAGGGCATCCACTATTCGCGAAGCCATCGAAATAGAGGAAAGACCTCTCTGTCTAAATAGACGCGATGACAGCACTCACCTTCCCACAGCTTGGACCCTCGTAATTGCCAGATTAAACAAACCAGACACGCCCGCCAGAACCCAACCAATCACCGCACATCCCCTCCTAATAGACCTAGTGACTTTTGGGGAGTAGGCAGATTGAGGCCCCGAGTTCGACCTCGAGTCTGAAACTCTTTTTCATTTTTTGTCCCTTGATAATGGCTCCGAAGCAGAAGTCGAAACGTCGAGTATTTAATAAATTCAGGCGCGGTTCTCACCCGGAACCTAGCTTAGTTTATAATAATGACTGCGGAAGCCTCTCAGAACATATATATATATATATATATATATATATATATATATATAGACAAATTGGAAACATTCATCTCGAAATATTTTGATGATATTTCAATCTATTTTCAATTAATTTCATCCTAGATTTGGAATCACGATAACTAAGATGTTTTAATACTAGCGCATTCAGAAGTTGGTTACAAGAATTTTCAGATTTTTTTCAAAATGAACCATTACATGTCATTAAAAAAATAATAAAAAAATACGGGACCAATCTGGAAGTGTATTCTATCAAATGAAAAAAGAATTATCGAAATCGGTTCAGAGTCGCCGGAGTACGGACAAAGTCTAAAAAAAAACAATAACTAAAATGTTTTAAGACCAGCGCATTCACCATATATTATGATACATTAAGAAGTCGGTTACAAAAATTTTCAGATTTTTTCTAAATGGACCATTCCATGTCATTGAAAAAACTTAAAAAAATATGGGACCAATCTGGAAGTGTATTCTATCTAATGAAAAAAGAATTATTGAAATCGGTTCAGAGTTGCCGGAGTACGGACAAAGTCTAAAAAAAATAGAACCGAATTGAGAACCTCCTCATTTTTTGAAATGGGTTAAAAAAGATGACAATGGTAGTTAAATGCAAAATTTTACACTTATTTCGCGACTTTCCGACCGACACCACAATTTCTTAATTTTTAAATACCCATACCACTTCGTTTTCTGTGTAAGAAAATGGGGCCAATTTATATTTTAATACTCTTTCGTTAGCAGTAAATCTATAAATTACAGTAAAAGAAATATAACATCGAATTACTATAGAGCACTTGTACAAAATTTGCTGTTCGTTCAAATAAACAATCCAATTCTCTGTTTTTGCGGATTTTTAATTGGACATGCATCAGAAATCAGAACACCACAAAAAAGGGCAACTTTACTTGGCATGAAATTTGTAAGCTGCTTAAGTTTGTATTATACTCAATGACAAAGAAAATAGATGTTTAAATTTAAAATTGATTTTGTAAAACATAGATGATATTGTGAGGAGTGAATGATTAAAATTTGTATAAAAAAACACAATGGAGTGTTAATGAACTTTATTAATAATGCGTTTATCCACCGCGGTTATCTGGAAACCCCCAAAACCTCTTGGCATTGATTCAATAAAGTGATTTTTCATCTTGAGGAATACTATCCCAAGCTTCATGTCTTAGAACATCTAAAGACCATAGGAGCTGGGATAAATTTCTAAGCGTTCTACCCATCATATCCCAAACACGTTCTATAAGCGAAAGATCAAGGGATCTGGGCAGCTATGGCAGCAGATTCACATGGGTCTTTTCAAAAAGGATTAAATTAACTGGAGCAACGTGAGACCGAACATTATCTCGTTGAAATCAATAAGCCGATTAAGGTAAGGGAGTACATGCGGCTCCACTACTTCCTGAAGATTATGTTGCCCTATCATATTGCCTGAAACAAAGACTAAAGGTAACCTACTTTCATGTGCAGTAGCACCCCATACAATAACGCATACTGTAAATGTAACACAACATCAAATTGAGGTTGACGTCTTTCTCCTCGACGCCGTCTAATCCTTCTCTGGCCATCATGTTCACCTAAGCAGAATCGAGATTCATCAGAGAAGTCGACCTAATGCCATTCCGCATTCCAATGTGGTCGTTCTCTGCACCACTGTAGTCGTTGCCGTCGATGCTCAACGGTCAGAGGTTGCACAAGATGGAGTCGATAATGCTGCAATCCAAAAGACCTTATACGCCGGGAAACCGTTCGGACACTTACAAGATTGTTCTACTAACCACTCATCAGCTGAATTTCGGGTTTTCGCGAAAATCTAATGCTTCGTGTACACGGTGCGAGAAATCACGACGAGAATGTCTCCAATAAGAGTTGCACGCAAGCGCGTATCGTGTATACCATTCACGTGCGTGCTCGAATGCTCGAATGCCACCACGCAGGTGCTTGAATCGGTTTATGCATGTTAATTAGTTGATGTGCGAGTTTCATGCGAGAACGTTGAGTCTAAAAATACGTGTTTTTTAATTATGGCAAAGTGGAGTGAAGAGCAGACTTTATTCAAAAAATATCAAACTGTTCTAGATGAAACCGAAAAAAATTTTTTAATGACGAAGTATTTTCATTTCCTAATTCGTGACAAAGTTGATGAGAAACACAGCTTCGTACCCACACCCTTCCATATTTTTTTTCTTGTTTCAATTTTTTTGTTATTAATATAGCAGTAAGAACACAAAACACCTTGTCCTACCCAATCCATCTTTACAAATGAAAGTACGAGATACATAGAACCGTGTCGATACTTCACGCATATAATAGTCACGAATGCTCTTCACGCAAGAGGTTTCTAGCACGATTTCTGGCACCGTGTACAAGCGCCATACCTTAAAGCTCATTTGTGCCCCTTCGTAGTCCGGTGACTAATCTTCTACGATTTCAGGTAATATCAAACCACGCTTGACAACATCTCATAACAGTATTTCTGTTAGTGCGGTTAGCGATTTCTTTTTGAAATTCACTTAACTGGCGATACATATTCTAGGAATTTTAACATTACTAAACATCGACTTTGGATCCCATCAAACACTATTTTGGTAAATTAAAAAAAAATGCAAAAAGCGACAACAATATTCATTGAAAAGAATTTTTATATGGATTGGGATTCCTTCCCTCATTTCTTAAAGCTCCTACTCTATTTGAGCTTTAACTATCTTAATACTCTGCATATTTCTATACTAAATTCTTCTATTAATTTAAACAAACCATGCAGCTGCTGTTTTGTAGGTGCCAATAACATTAAGTGGTCCATAATCAGCAAATTGTTTATCTTTAATACTTCACCGTTGTTGTATTTGAGGCTAAAAAATTAGTAATTTATTGTCATAATATTTGTAGTTGTACCTATAAAATTATTATATTGTTCGCCCTGTTTCAGTTATTAACCACCTTCTAGATTAGCAATACACCATTGCGGAAAATTCAATACCCTTAGTCTGTTTCATTTTTTGTGGCAAGTAATTATCCACCCCACCATTATTTGCAGTCGATTAAAACACTTCTCCCGTAAAGCGACCATAAATTGCTCACAAATGCAGGCATGGATTTTTTTCAGCTTATTGAAATGTGTTTGATGGTCCATTTGAGATGAATTATTACGCACGGTGACGGTTAATAACATTTATCACTCAATTAACTCTTTTCTAAAAGTATCATTAATTTATAAAGTTTCTTAATTTGTGCGATAAATCTTTTTAGTTGAGCTGGCCAACATTGATATACCCTATCCAAATTGTTTTTAATTTAAAATATGATGAATTAACAAAATTTTGTCACAAATTGTTCTGTTTGTCTCAGTTCAAGGTTATTCTGTTTTTTGCCATAGAACCTATTAATGTTTGCGCAAACATTCCAGATATACAGAAGCATATTTTGGCGCGTATTGTAACAGAAAACTGAGTAAGTTGTGATTCATACTGTAACTGAGGTTGTTACCTGAATTTGAGGGTTGCATTGTGAAGTAATTAACAAAATGACTTTAAAGATGAAATGACCATATTAAAAATGTACATAATTTCGGATTATACTTATTGTTAAAAAAATCTGTCAATAAATTAACAACGATTAATTGTTCAATAATATAAATAATGTAATTATTGAATGTTATTCTCTCTCTCTCTCTCTCTCTCTCTCTCTCTCTCTCTCTCGGCACGCCACCCGCCCACTGTGCGCCAAGTGCCAATCACACGCAGCCGTTCACGGTGCCAACCAATAGGCGCCCATATAACAGCGCGAGCGCTTCTGAAAATCTTAGTATTCGAGTAACTAGAAACGAGAGCAGAAGGCTACGAGAATTATGCGAACCGACCTGAAGAGGGCAGATGTGACTCTGCCGAAACGTCGTCATTTTACCATCGATCCCGGTAGGGACCAGTTATCAACTACGCGGATGAATTCCCGGAAACCACCTAAAACATTTAGTGCTCGCGAAAACTTAAAAAATATATATATATATATATATATATATATATATATATATATATATATATAGAGTCATCGAACTTACCCACATAACTACTCAATCGGAGACAAGCAATTACTTTAATTATCGGCTACAAATTTTGACAAAGCAAGTTAAATTAAAGCTTTTAAAAAAGTGTACAAAGTATGTTGAATTTACGAGCATTTATCATCAGCGCAAAATAATCATAGAAGCGCAAACGGGAACTGAAATTCGTAACGCAACTCAAACATCATGTTCTGAAGTATTACTGGCAAACAGTTGCCAGACACGTATTTTTCGTGCAAATAAGTTTACTCTTTGCGAAAAGCTTGTTATCCGACTTTGTTCTGTCAGAGTTTAGCTGCAGAATACAACGTGCATCATAGTATATGTTTGTTGCAATGTTGACATTTTAATAAAACTATCGCTATTTTTGTTGTTCTCCCATGTAATAAGTTTTACGAGTTTTAGGGTCATCTCGATATTGTTCTTTTTTAGGAAAGTCGGAGGAAGTTTATAAATGACCAAGTATTTATCATAATATATTTTATATTATATTCGACAGCAAATCTGGAAAGTGTGAAATATAGAAAATATTCATATGTTCTAATCGACTTTACAAAAGGTGGAGTTTCAACGTTTGTCTTTATATATATGTTCTGAGAGGCTCTGCAGTCAATTTTATGAACTAGGCTAGTTTCCGCTACTTTGGAGCCATTATCAAGAGGCAAAATGAAAAAGAGTTTCAGAGTCTAGATCAAACTCGGGTTCTCAATTTTCCAACTCCCCAAGAGTTACTAGGTACCATTTTTCGAAAATTATCGATGTATGACTCACTAAGCGTAGTACAAATTGATCCGTGATTAGTTAGTCATGTCTTTATTGTCAGAGAGATTTTTACAAATTTCTTACTCCTAGTGCATGTTGCGATACTTGTTCCCTAATTTGATTTCTATATTATATGTTTCCCTGGGCTGTTACAATATTTCCCCTGCGCTATTCTTTAAGATACTTCTTCCCTAAGATCTGTTGCGTCTTCTTCTGTCTGCCCTCCTAAGTCTCTTGGTCCTGTGTTATTCTTCTTGCTTAATCATCTATACTTGCTGCCGGTTCCCCTTCTTCTTCGGTCTTATGTGTGGCTTATCTGTCCATCTGACTGCTGTTATCGTCACTGTATTGTGGTCCGATGATAGTTCCTCCGTTGTCGCTATGTCCAAGTTCTGTAGGATAAATTCGTCCTGAACTTCGCCTTTACCTCCTCTTGTCGGGTGATGGGCTGATTCCGTCGGTCCTCTAACGTCGCATCTCTCTCTCTCTCTCTGTCTCTCTCTCTCTCTCTCTGTCTATCTCTCTTGTTCTGTCCATTTTCAATGTTCTGTATTTAGTATGTGTCAGCCTGCTGGTGTTTTAGTCGGTTCTATACGACTTTTCCTCCTAGTTTCCGTTCTGGCCTGTCCACTCTATGTACTGTGTAGTTCCTGATCCTTAAGTTGTCCTTGAGTCAGGTCTCTTGTAATGCTGCTGTGACGTTGTTGGTCTCCTCTAGGTAGTCCCCGTTGGTTCTTCAGTCCGTTGGCGTTCCTCGTCATGATTTTCCATGCTGTAGAGTTCGTCTTATCCATGCAGGAGGTTGAGTCTAGTTGCCAGCCCCATGAAGGACTGGAAAATTTTCTTCATCTCTTCCATCATTGTTGGTACGTCCTGTCCTTTTGTCCGTGTTTCTCTTGTTTCTTCTACGGTTGGACTAGCTGCCACTGCGTAACTTATTCCCGCATTTCTTCTTGGTTCCTCTTCGTTGTCTCTCTTCCTTGGGAACTTTTTACATTCTCTATAGCTGGATGGGTGTGATCCTCCGCAAATGGCACATTTTGTTGGCTGTTCTCTCGGTCTTCTGCATTTCCTGGATTCGTATGATCCTCCGCATTTAACGCATTTGCCTTGTCCATGGCCGAACTATTGGCGCTAGTAGCACTGCCCGATGTCCTGTAAAAGAAAATCTTTTTTAGTTTCCGTTGTTTTCTATAGTTGTACGATGACCGTGACCATCCGCGTCTTTTTTGTTACTCCCTTCTCTGTCCTAATGGTTCTGATCGTCCTGGTGACCTTGATTCGTAGTGCTTTTATGTTTGTGTACGAGATTTTCTGGTAGTAAGTCGAGGAATAGCAGTTGATTGTTTTGTTTTTGAAATTTGTAAAGCCGTTCTCTACCGTGTGGCCATATTATAAAAGTGTCATCTAGGTATCGTAACCGTTGCTTATGCTGGTACTCCATGATCTTAAAAACATGCCTTTCGATCTTTTCCATAAAAGGATTTTCTGGGGCTGGGAACAAAGTGAACTCCACTGGTGTGTCTTCTATTTGCTTGTAACGTTGTCCTGCGTGGGCTAAATACGTGTTTGATAAGCAGTGGTTAGCTAGGTTGGTGATATGTTCTCGATGTAGTGTAGGCCCTTACTCAGAGTTATCTTTGTACCGATTATTGGTCGATATCTGGCTTGTGGATTTTGGGGAAGCCATAAAACTTCAGGCATCTGGATGATTTTTTCCTTGAAATTATATCTTTCATCATTTATCGGGCTTGCTCTTATGTTTGCCTTCGTGGATTTTCCAACTATGTTGTAGGATCATTTTTTACCTGACTCGGATCTTCTTGTCGTAATGTTTGGTATCCAAAACTACGATGGTGTTTCCCTTATCTGCTGAAAGTATGACGATAGAGTTTTCTCTTTTCAGGTCACGTAGGACGTCCACTACTTCTATAAAGAGGTTTCGTTTCGGAGGTTTTGTTCTCCTTAGGATGGTCGTAACGTCCTAGGGTATTGTTTCTGCAGTCTGTTCATCTGTTTTCGTTATAACAGTTTCTACCCCGCATATGATGTCCTCTACTGGTATTTGTGTGGAAGCTATTGCATAGTTGAAGCCATTTGATAGAACCACAAGTACTACAAGGGTCAATGTTCAGTTGAAAATGTTGTGAACTGGGCAGAGCATACCTGATGTTACTGTTTTCTCCATTTTATTTTGTTGTTTTAGTTGTTTTACCTTGTCTTTTTACGCATTGTCCTAATTCCTGCGTCTATTTCGGCTCTGTCTTCTGCTAATGTGTTAATGGTGTACCGAGATTGGTATTATTTAATCGGAACTTGAGTTTGATTAAAAACAGGTCGGTCGTATTTAGTTTTCTGCTCACATTTTTTCGTAGAAGGGCTTTTTTTGCCCTATGTATAATATTCTGAGTTTGTCTGGATTGAATGTGAAAATTTAGTATGCAGGACGTAGGAATGATGTCTTGATCTCGGCAGTGACGTAAAAAAGCTAGATCGCATAGCAGTCTCGATTTCTTTGTCCATAGTTTCTTGAATGTCTTGATATTTGATTTTCTTGTGTCTGGTTTATTAGTCTTACAAAAAAACAGTTTTTTTTTAAACAAGTTATCATACGCTACCAATTTTCATTTAAAATTTCTTTAGGTGTAGCTATTACCGCTAGGGGGCTAAAGGGACAGGTGTATAATTTTATTCAAAAAGTGTACATTAATAAAAAATTATCTGTTTCAATATTTTTAATTTACATTCTTAATTACGAAGTAAATGAATTTATCCATTACTTTAGGACCACACTGTATAATGAAAGTTAATACAAACACAATTTTCTCTATCTCAGAGCAGGTTCCAAGATCTTATTCGAGCTTAAGTGCTACGCAACAATACATAAAGTTATATAATTTTATAAATTACTAAATTTTGACACTAATAACATCAAATAAATTGTACCGATTTTCGTTGTGATTTTGTGAAGCTAAAATTTGAAATTTCATCGAGTTTGCGGTCTTTAGTAAACAGGCCTTCTGTACACATATTTTGCGAGCTCTTAATGACCCCATTTTAGAACATATGTCGCTTCATTAGAGACTAAAGGTTGACCTATATTATACAGCCCTTAAGGGATACTGTTTACTTAGCTATATATTCCCTAACTAAAGTGGCTAGAAGCTATTTATTTTCATATAGAATAATTACTCGTGTAAATTTAGCTGCTCATCACAGATTGTTTATCAATGGACCTTTAAATACGTTTGAGTGGGTATTTTAAATTTTATATACAATATTATTTACTTCATTGTTAAATATCTTAAATTATCAACTTGAAATTAAGATTTTTTGTTAATATAGCGACTAGTTTGTAACAGTATATGATATTTCCATTTTACAATCTATTGAACACAAGACAATATATTTTTAGGGTTCCGTATATACAATATACGGATACCCTTATAATATTTCTGCCTCTGTCACATCACAGCCATTTTCTCCTAAACTACAGGACGGAAGAGGTTGAAATTTGGTACCAATGTAAAGTTTGGTGACCCGATCAGGAGTACAGATCGTAAAAGAAGAAATTTTGATTTTAGGGGTACTTCTGGGGGGAAAACTAAAAAAATCGACCGTTCCCCCTGAACTCCGAAACTACTAAGCCCAAAATTTTGAAAAAAATAAGAAATATAGAATGTTGCCCGAACTTTACAGGAAAAATAAGGAGAAACCATTAATATTAATTTTGGGGGACAAATTATAGAATTAAATGAAAATCTAAAAATATATATTTTTTAAACGCATCATGTAATACATCAAATGAAAGGTCTCATTCTGAGGAACACAAATATATTTTTTTCATATTTAAAAAAATATTTAAAAATATATTAACGAAAATATACCAAAATTTACGTTTCCCCCCCCCCTTATCTCCGAAACTATAAAACGTAAAGTTTTGAAAAAAAATAGATTTATAGGTTCTGAGCTGAAGTTTACTGGAAAAATAAGGAGAAACCTCTACTTTTAATTTTGGGGGGGGGGCAATTACAGAATTAAATGGAAAATATAAAATTAAAATTGTTTCTAACCCATCATGTTATATATCAAATGGGAGGGCTCATTACGACGAAAACAAATATATTTTTTTCAAATTTTTAAAATAAATTAATTAAAATATATTAACAAAAATATAAAAAAATTTACCCATCCCCCTTATCTCCGAAACCATAAGCTGGAAAATTTTGAAAAAAAATTGAGGTATAGCCCCTCACCTGAAATTTACAGAAAAATTAAGGAGAAACTATTGATATTAATTTTGGGGGGCAAATTATAGAATTAAATAAAAATTTAAAAATAAACATTTTTTCAAACGCATCATGTAATATATCAAATGAAAGGTCTCAATCTGAGAAACACAAATATTTTTTTTTTCATATTTAAAAAAAATTATTTAAAAAGATATTAACGAAAATATACCAAAATTTACCCAGCCCCCCCCTTTTCTACGAAACAATAAAACGTTAAGTTCTGAAAAAAAAATAGATTTATAGGTTCTGACCTGAAGTTTACTGGAAAAATAAGGAAAAACCTCTACTTTTAATTTTGGGGGGCCAATTACAGAATTAAATGGAAAATATAAAATTAAAATTGTTTCTAACCCGTCATGTTATATATCAAATGAGAGGACTCATTACGACGAAAACAAACATATTTTGTTCAAATTTTTAAAATTAATTAATTAAAAGATATTAACAAAAATATAAAAAAAATAACCCATTCCCCCCCTTATCTCCGAAACCATAGGCTGGAAAATTTTGAAAAAAAATGGCGGTATAGCCCCTCAACTGAACTTTACTGGCAAATTAAGGAGAAACCCCTAATATGTATTTTGGGGGGGGGGCAACTTATAGAATTAAATGGAAAATTAAAATTAAAATTGTTTCTAACCCATCATGTTATATATCAAATGAAAGGGCTCATTATGACGAAAACAAATATATTTTTTTCATATTTTTAAAATAAATTAACTAAAAGATATTAACAAAAATATAAAAAATTTTACCCATCCCCCCTGTCTCCGAAACCATAAGCTGGAAAATTTTGAAAAAACAATGGAGGTATAGCGCCTCACCTGAACTTTACTGGAAAAATAAGGAAAAACCCCTAATATTTTTTTGGGGGCCAAATTATAGAATTAAATGGAAAATATAAAATTAAAATTGTTTCTAACCCAGCATATTATATATCAAATAAAAGGGCTCATGATGAAGAAAACAAATATATTTTTTCCATATTTATAAAATAAATTAATTAAAAGATATTAACAAAAATATTAAAAAAATTTACCCATACCCCCCCTTATCTCCGAAACCATAAGCTGAAAAATTTTAATTTTTTTAAAATGAATATTTTAAAATATATTAAAAAATATTTTAAAAAAATTACTCATTCTCCCCGTTATTCCCTAAACTCTAAGACCTCATTTTTTTTTGTTTATAGGAAAAATATGAAAAAAATCCCTAATTCTATTATTTGGCCTCCAAATAATAGAATTAAACGGAAAATAAATTACTAGAAAACCCCCATAGTAATTTTAGGGACAAATTATATAATTAAATGGAAAATAAAGATTCAATTTTCAAACGCATCAGATATCAGATAAAAGGCTCATTATGTGAATTACAAATATAACATATTTTTAAATCATTTGTATAAAAGATATTAAAAATATTAAACATCGACTTAATTCCCACTTTAGAAACTATACTATTTAAAATTTGAAAAATATATTTTATTTATATTTTTAAATAATTTGAATAACAGATTTAATAATCTATAATTTAAACTTTGACCTATTTTGCCGTTTTTCTTCCAATCTACAGAGCCTCAAAACTCAGACAGTAGATTATAAAAGGCATTTCTGAAAGTTTATTAGTAAAATAAAACTCAAATGTTACTTTTTGGGTGCCAAATTAGAAAATTAAATCCTAAGGCAGATAAAATAAAAAGTCTATGTTTGGAAAATCAAAGTGTATATTTTTTATAAATTTAAAACGCATCCTTTAAAAGATATAAGGGTAAGTATAAGAAAATGCACTCATTCCCTGCTTGTCTGAAACTGGAATATTCGAATCTTGAAGGTGGTACGGAACCCTAAGTATGCGAGTCCAACTCGCACTTGACCAAATTATTTCTAGTCAGTAGCGCTTCCGTTAGGGTTTAAAATCTGGAATGACTGGGTAGGATACAACTGGCTTTAACAATTTTATGCAAATTGAACATAATCATCTAGAAAAACTAGCTCACAAAGACTCCAAATCCGGTGTCTTGCTGTGTGTAATGCTGTTTCGGTGTAATTCCTAGGGCATAAATCATACGAAAGAATTATAGGTTAAGTAAAATCTAAAAAAGCAGGCCAAACCGACTTCCAAAAAATACGAGGTTATCAAATCATCGGCACGTTTATTTATGTATGCTCACTGATTTTTCAAAAAAGTTTGATGATTTAAACGGCATTGTGTTAAGGAATATTAGAGACACCAATAATAATTTTCTATAACCTGAGAGATACGGTTTTCCAGAAAATCAGAAAAAGTAGTAATTAAGTTACTAGAGTTCAGCAAATTTCAATAAATCTACACTGTTTTCTCTAAAACGGCTCAACTAATTTGAATATTTTAAATTGTATTCTACAAAGAGACTTTCTTAGTTGATTTCGTATAATTTCTATACCATAAACGACACCGTTTTTCTGGAAATCGTAAAAATATGTACAAAAAAGGTAAACATAATTGTAAATGTCCAATTTTCATCATAAATATAGCTTAAATGTCAAGAAAAGTCATGAAAGTATATCGTACAGGGTATTTGTAACGGTTTTCATTTTATAGGGCTTGCAGTCGAATGAAATGGAACAAAATATTCCATTAGTGTATCGAAAAGAAAAATAGTTAGGTGAGCCATCTTTTCTGTACGGTATACGGTGGTACATCGTTCTTGGTGCATACATCGAAATTCAAGCAGCAAGCAATGTACGCAGTTGAAATATAGGGCGAAATAAAGTTACAGTTAGACAGGTGGGACAAAAAATTTTACAAATACATGTGATATTGGGTGGTACATAAGCAGTTCCATATATAGGATGTTTGAAATATAAGGTGGAGTAGAATTAAACTTATACAACATTTTTTTTTAATGTTGTATTGTGTGGTTGTTGCGTATAGAAAGTGGTTGAAAAAGAGTGAAGTAAAATTATAGTTATACAAAATGGATAAAAAAATGGGTTAACTAAGCATATGCAGTAAGGATATTTGAATTGAAGGACGGAGGGTTCAAAAAATGTTAGAAGCAATTGCATATACAGAATGATTGAAATATAAGATGGAGTGGAATTATAGTTATACAGGGTGGTTAAACAAATGTTATATACAGTGGAACATAAGCAGTTGCTTATACTTCACATATGGGGCGAAGACAAAGTCATACAGTGTGATTGAAACAATAGAAAAATAGAAACAGTCAATAGGATGGAGAGAATTAATCAGCTGTGGATTTACACAAGGGGCACTCGAGGCTACTGCCCAACTCAGTAAATTTTCTAGGGCGGCAAAATTTGGAAATTTGGTTATCAAGATTGCTCAATATAATTAATTATTTCTTTCAATTATTCATTTTTTATGGAACTGATAATTCAAGTAATTCAATTAGTGCATTATTTGTAAATTATAAATGTGGCACTGCAAGTAAAAATTAATAGGTGATTTAATTAAATTATCTCCTTGAAGATTTGGATTAATATTCGATTTTTTTTATTTTCTGGATTTAAAGATATTAAATTAGTATTATTAATTTTTTATTTTTCGAAATATTCGAGAATATTTTGGAGTTATATTTGCGTTTTTCAGAACATAAATTTTAATCAATAAATTTAAGACTTAAAAAAACAAATATTTCTTTATGTTTTGAAAATATATAATAAATTCTCTGTAATAAATTAGTTATTGTAATTTGAAAAATGAGATATATATAAACTAGAAGTTTGAATAAAATTTCAGTATTGTGGCGAGATTTTTTCCGGTGCCCAGGGCCGACATTAAGTTAAATCCAGCCCTGGGATTAATACTTATAGAGGGAGGTTGCAACATCGTGTAGAATTGAATTATACTCGTACAGGGTGATTCAGAAAACGATATACTAATAATTTATATTATATACACTGAAACGTATACAGGGTGGTTGCAGTATAGGCTGAATTTGAGTTACACTTATAGTAAATGGTCCAAAATATAAAACATAATATAGAAAAAAATAAAAATTGGCGTGAGAGGGAGAGATAAATAATAATAAAATAATAAATAGATTTGTACCTTAAATCTGATTAAAACATTATATATGTCAGAAAATAGTTATTAAGTACACACGGTTTTTATTTTAAGCTAGTTGAAGTCGTTTTTTTTTAATATAAATTATTCTGGTATACAATTTACAAAGTGCACTTGATATATCGATTGCTATTCTTGCAGAGTCAGAGCCAAATGAACTATACATAATAGTTTGCTACAATTAAATACTTTTCATGAACTCGGTGCCAAGCGAAAGCAAAAATATTTTGGGAAGTACATTGATGAGTTATACTTCGCACCTTCGCTGTTCAAATTGGCACCGACTTCATAAAAAGTATTTATTTCTAGCAAATTATTATTTCATGCTTTTTAGTCAATTTTCTTTTGAAGTCGGTTTTTGTTTTTTTTTAATGTATTTATTTTACAATTTTTAGTGATGCAATGGCTTAATTGGATGCAGTTTTCAAATATAATTAACTTCTTCCATATCGCCTAACATAAGGTATTTTACTGTCATGAATTAGCTTGACCAAACTCGTTTACTGTTGAACAGAATAACTTGTTTTGTAGATATGTAAATGTATTATGAAAATTTTTATACAATAAAGTCCTCTTTGATGACAAACCATGTCTACAGTTAATAAAAAATTGTTTGTGAAGAATAACTTATTTCTCTTAAAATTACTAATAAAAAGAAATCGTTTGATTTATAAATCCACACTGTATATACATATTAACGTATTTATTTGGATGAATTCATCTTATATACAATTTACCCCAAGTTCCGAACAGTTAATACCAGTAACTCCATCAAAGCTTATAATACGGCCACTTCACCAAGGCATAGAATATAAAAAATTAGGTAAAAGTTATTCCCCATTCTCTAAGGAACGATACAAGCTATGTTATTTGAAAAAAAAATTTGACCACTTTGAGATATCACGGAACTAATCCAATCTCTTTTCAATTTGTCCCACGTTCCGAATAAAATTTTTCTAATAATCCAGCGCCTCCACCAAGGCATAAAATATATGGGAATAGGTAACAATACTGTTTCCCAATTTTCTAAGAAACGGTACAAGCTACATTAATGAAAAAAATTTGAGACCACTTCGCTATCCACCCAAACAGGATCCAGTAAAATGATTGAAATTCCTCTAGTTGTTTCCCATTAATCGGTGAACAAACATAAAAAAAAGCAAAAAATACAGACGAATTGAGTCGGTTAAAAAGTATTGTAAATTCAATGCCCCCTGTTAAAATTCAAGTGCAGCACCACGTGCAAACAAGATATATATTCGCACGCTTTTCGCTTATTTTATCAAAATCATTTTAGCCCGAAAGCATATTGCAAACCAACACCAACAAACTGTCTTGAATCACAGAACGGAATAACAATTGCGCATTTCTACTTATTAATTCTAATGGATCCGTGTGTTATCTGACCTAAACATTGTTTGCGGGAGAGGTAACACTGTACGGTAATTTGTGTTTGATGTAACAGGCCGTGTGATGGCATAACTAGTTTCCGTTTTAAACCGGCTTGTAGAAAACACCATCGTGTGGAAATGCTCCAGCTTTGCCGGTTTCCGAAAGCTAATAGAATTATTTTCCTTATTCGTTATTCTGTTTGTCGGAAAATAAACATAGCAAACATTATTTTAATTTTTTGTAAGAACTTATGGAACAAGTTAATA
Source organism: Octodonta nipae (assembly GCA_034190945.1). Taxonomy (NCBI): domain Eukaryota; kingdom Metazoa; phylum Arthropoda; class Insecta; order Coleoptera; family Chrysomelidae; genus Octodonta; species Octodonta nipae. The sequence continues at coordinate 9,349,442 of CM067218.1, forward strand.
TTCTATTTACCATTTCCATTTTAAAGAGTAGAGTTTTGGATGACGTAAAAAATTTAGTAATCATGAAGTTTGATTTGTAATCCACTGAAATCTATAAAAAGGTAATACTTTTTAAAAACTGAACATTTTACTTTGTTTAAGTAAAGCGGTCACAACTTGCACAAAAGAGCAGTGAAGGTAAAGTTTTTAACTGAAAGTGAGCTCAATCATCTATGGTAATTACAGTTATGTCTTCTAAATGTTATTTATAGCATATTCATGACAAACAGTGTGTTTAGAGTCTCTAACTGATCCAATCTCTGTGAATTTTTGAATTTATCTCTTCACAGTTAACGACCATATTTTGTATTAATTTTACAAACTGTGGCCGCCAAACTATCATTTGAAATCTTCTTCAGTAATGAAAACACGTTGTTTCATCGTGTAACGCACAAATGGCCGTAAATTCAAATCTTGGTTAATTTTGGAACATTCTTTATATACCATTACACTCACAACCAGACAGCATAGTAAAAGGTTCAACAGGACTAGAAAATTCAACGGTGCTGACATACGTTATGCATGTCAGCACCGGGTTAACATAAACCATTTATATATTTTCGCTGTCACAGTATCACAGCAAAACCCAAAATTAATATAAACTTTTTTCCATTATGTAAAGGTTTATTGGCTACCAACTTTAACAATAATTTCATAATATGGTGAACTTCATCCAAGTGTGATATTACAGTTTCAGTTGGCATTCGTTACAGTAGATCACTGAGTACAGGGCCAAGGATGGTACCTTGTGGCACTCCAAAAGTCATTGTGCTATAAGTACGGAAATTTTCATTAATTTTCATTCTATGTTGTCCATTTTTAAGATAATTAGCAATAAGATTAAATACTTTACCTTAAGCTTTCAAATAATTTAATTTTTGGGACAATACATTGTGGTTTACAATAACTGTTGAGGCTTCATTAACATTTATTAGTAGATTAGTGTATTTATTTTGGGACAATAGTTTTTGGTTAGCAGTGTAAACCCGACTCTTTTTTAGTATTTCTTTTTGTTTTTGTTAGTGATTTTTACGTGCACACTCATTGCCAGAGATGCTTCAAACACCGTACTCGACGGTTGAACAGTACCTTCGCTCACTCGTGGAAGGATTAATAACCCCCATAGTTCTTCATTGTTGTAGATTTTAGTGAAATCCGGCCGGTCAAGGAAAAGACACAGTAAAACCACTAAAGGACAGTGCTGGCCAAACTCTGTCTCTCAACCGATTTTCTTTATTTTTGTTTTGTTTAGTAGCTACTGGCGACCTTCAGTGCCGAATGCTAATATTAATTTATAATACTGCTTCATTCATTAAATAAAATATAATAAAAAATTCATTATTTACGTCCATACTGTCAACGCCAAACAAATAATACTGACAGTGCCGCCAGACGGTCAAAACTCAAAACATTGAGTAATTATATATGGAGGGAGCGAGCGTTAGATGCTGTTACATTCTTAGAGCATGTACTTCTGGAGGTAGCATGCAATACACAAATGTCGTACCAAAAGTAAAAAGAGACGGCAATGGAGAGAGCAAGAGGCTCTCGCTCGATTGGGAGATGCAGCCAAGGAAGTACATACCGCACATAGCTCTTTGGATGCAGCTGTTAATCGAGTGAAATAGCCTTTTGACCTCTCTTTCTAGCCTTGGCACGATATTTGTGCATTGTGGCTACCGCCAGGAAGTACAATCTACGATTCGATTGGTTGACAGTGACAGGAGCTAACGCTCTTTCAGACCATCATGGGAAGACTATCTTGGATAGTTCAGCATAAAGCATTGTTATTGTCAATGTAGTAGATCGGTATTAATTTTTTGGACTTAACTTAAGTTTCATATTAAATATTCTGCTTGTAATTATTTGATTCATATAATATTATCACAATCTTCCCGAATGTATTGTGTAAAAAATTGTCAGTCATTGGACAATAGAGAATGTATTAAATATTTAAGTTCTCATAGGCTTGTTGGTCAAACCGCAAATTACGAAAACTTTTACGTTGCAAAGAACAATCTTGTAATTATTATATCCAGCATTTAGCCAGGAGCGGTTCCAGGCAAAAATTTGGAGGGTCATTCATTTGTCAAAAATATTTCGAATACCGATATTTGATTAAATTTTTATTATCTTTTGATTTCAATAAATTTGTCAATATGAGTGAACAATTTTGGTCATTACATCTACTTCTCCGATTTCTCCACAACTTTGTTTCTTATAAAAATATACTTTTTACAATTTCATACGGTCGAATTTCAACCACTGGGCGACCACTAGTTTTTATAATTTACTCAGAACCGTCGTGAGTTCGAATACATTTTAGTGAACCCAAAGTGTCATTTTCAAAATATTTTACATTCACTAAAAACTCTGTAATGGAACATATTAATCCGACATTTAATATTTAAATCCTTTTAATTCTAATACACAATTTAACTTCACATTTGATGTAGCTACCTCATATTTAACATCATTATATCATTACCCAGCAAGCCATGATTATATTTTATCTAATCTCCATATTATTATGTTATATCCTCATTACGTAACATCTGTAATATCTTTATCCCTACGTTGGTAAAATGGAAGATAGTCGAATCGTAACTACCTCGCAAAAGGCAAAGTTAATTATGTTATGTTAATAACTATTAAATTTCATTTGGTTACCAAATGAGATTGAAGTTATTATAGAACCTGGAACGACGTAAGGTGTAGTGTTACACATCATTATTTTTTTTTATAATTACGTATATGTTTACTATTAGAATTGGTGCTAACAAAAAGATACGTTTGGGCAATCTGAGTTTAGGTTGTTGATTTAATGAGACAAGAAAAGAATGGAATTGAAACAAATACATCGCTTATGGAAATTAGAGGTAGAAATATTTGCTAAATTTTTTATTTTGAATCATATACATATAGACTCATTGGCAAAACTCTTATATTTTCATTCATCTATTTTTTCTTTTATACCATTGCTCTTCCTTGTGTATTACCCATGCTTTGTCTCAGTTGATGTGCATGATTCCCTAGTCCAGACTTTGCTAGCTCCCCCCTTTGAGTAGCTATGCGGTGCTCCAGTGGTTGCTCAGTCTCCCCAATAAGGGGAAGGTGTATATATAGTTTTTTTACCACTGTAGGATTATTCTGCTTTGTTTTTATGATCATGCTGCTCAATGTGTTGTTGCTCTTGAAAACCATTTTGATTCCATATTCGTACCCATTACGGTTTTCCGACAAACCTTTAGTGTATGACAGTGATACGGTTGCCATCGAGGTTTCCTCTTCCTTCCTAGGTGGTTCATCCAGTTGTTCAAACGCTTTGTTAATGAGGGTTTCTGGATATCCATTCATCAAAAGGTCTTCTCTAAGTTTCATTTGTTCTACTTTGAGGGCCTCTGGTATGCTGCAAACATTTTTGGCTCTATGGGCTAGTGTTTTGATGATGCCAGTTTTCGTTGTTGATGGTTGGTTAGAGTTGTAAGTGTTGGTATAACCCAGTATGTGTAGCCTTCCTGTAGACTGTTGTGTCGATTCCGGTAAATCTGATGGATGTTTGCCATCGGTTTAGATGCTCCAGAAATGTATGTAGTTCTCTCTGTCCATGTTGCCAAATAATGAAAGAGTCCTCGACATACCTTAACCAGACTTTTGGTTGCTTTTCGTATCCCTTCAGTCTATTATCTTCGAACCCTTCTATAGTTTTATGAACTTCATGGCCCTATTACAAGAACAAATTACACGAATATTAGTACCAAATTAAATAATAAAAGAACTGTTACAACTTGAATACCCAGTATTGCTTCTTCTACTCTAGAAAAATTAATTGACCCACCGCTCAATTAGCAGTTATATGTTATATTGCTCTGCCAATCTCATCCCACACTTCCTCAATCGGATTCATATCCGGTGAATTTACTGGCCAATACATTCTTTGACCAATTTTTTTCCTCCCACACATATTGCAGCACTTTTGCATGGTGTGGTCAAGCATTATCGTCCATAACGAAAAAAATATATTCAGAAATAGCTTTCACTTTTTCCGCCGTCATAGTGGCTATCTCCCTTAATGAATCACCCGGTGTAATTAACGTTATATGAAACTCCAAAACGTGAGTCCTACTCCCACTTGCTCGGTTTTTGAAAGGTAGCCACCATAATGATGCTGATTATTCGATAACAAATCATTTTCATTCCCAGTTCATAAAGTTTTTTGCGCTTTCTTTTTGTGCTCCAGCATCACACTAAGCTCTGTAGTTACTTAAACAATTACCAACAGTCCTTAAGTTTCCACTTTTATCTAATTCACATTATCTCGCATGGCATCAACAGCATGTGTAGATTGAAGAGCGGGTCATAATTCCCAATAAAATATTCGCTAATTTCAAGTCCGTTGCTATAGTGTATGTACCAGCAAATTGATTGATTTTGAGTAAATTTCATACCTCTATGACATTTTTATAATCCTTCTGAGTATTTGGTGCACAGACTTTCATTAATGCTGTAATTCTTAATTCCGTATCTATTTAATGTTTATTATGAGGACTAGGTATATAATATCATACTGACATTAATTTAATACTCAAGTGTAATTATATTGTATATTACGTTATTGATTAACTTGAGGCTGTTAGTAGAGTAGTATATTAATCTGTTCCAGAATTCACTGAATACCTTGCAAACAATTCACATTATTGCAACTGAACAATAAACTTATAAATTAGTAACAGAGCTATGGCATTTTAATTAACTACTATCCAAACCGTATCGAAATTTCTAATCAAAATCTGTGTTAATTTTCTGTATTAAATTTCGTTTGTATTTCCACTAACGAGTTTTGGTGAAATTAATGTCAATATTGTCCTTCGCCACTAAATTATAAATAAATATATATATATATATATATATATATATATATATATATATATATATTCTGAGAGACTTCCGCGGTCATTATTATGAACTAGGCTAGGTTTCGGGTGAGAATCGCGTCTGAAATTATTAAATGCTCGTCGTTTCGACTCCTGCTTTGGAGCCATTATCAAGAGACAAAAGTGAAGAAGAGTTTCAGAGTCTAGATCGAACTCGGGGCCTCAATCTGCCTACTCCCCAAAAAATTCTATTGTGTTGATTTTTGGCTGAAATTGAACCTATTGGATTCCCTTTAATAGATGCTGTGATGAGATGACAAATCCATCATGGCAGTAAAAAATTCTATATGGTGGAGGTATGTTAAAAAATCAATTAATTCGTGTCAAATTTGGCATATGGGGGTTTTTGGAGTCATGGGTCATGAATCCCCGATCAGGTTTACAAAATTCACGACGGCAGATCCGAGATGCCGAATTAATCAAATTCAAAAGTCAACCGATATTCCTGAAATTTGATACAAATACGAAGTAGTAGGAGAGATAGAGCGGGATTTTTCTCGTCACCCTGAGAATGGACAAAATGTATCGTATTAAGTTCAATTCCTGAACTACATCACGTTTCTAGGCAGGCGCCTGTGGAAGTGATAACCGAGGGTACTGACAGGGGGTGAAAGTGGTAATTTTTTTTTGGTCATGCTCATCATCGAGTAAACGTTTCAAAACTGACTGCATACAAGATTGTGATATATGTAAGCAAATTCACAAGAGCCGTCTGCCTAGAGCGTTACCATCAAGGTGGCGAACAGGGTTAAACTTGTCAAAAATAAAGGGTGAACTTCATCATTAAGTAAAAAGAACGCCATTTGCACCATTTGTTTGCTTACACAAAAGAAATCATAATCCAAAATGACCTACAGCTAAATGACATAAATAGATTTTTCAAGACGTCATTAATGTGGTCTGTATGACGTCATAGACAATTTTTTTTAAATGCGAAGCCACATTCTTTATCAAGGATTCGTAAAGACCGGAAAATTTCATGTCCGAATATGACTTTAACCTTGAACTTGATCTTCCGGGTTATTCCAAGATCAAACTTTTTGGAAAAATCAACAAATTATAGCTAAATTCGGTGTACGGAGATTTTCGACATCACTGATTTCGATTATGAAATATGTTTTTCAAAATTCACAATCCAAGATGGCGGACCAATTTTCAAAAACCTGAATTCATATCCGTAATCATCGACGTCGAAAACCCCCGTATAAAAGTCTGATCACAAATCTGCAATCCGATTTTCGTAATCCAATCAAACAAAAGCTGAATTCAGATTCGAAATTAGCGACGTCGAAAACCCCCCGTACACCTAATTTGTGTATAATAGGTTGATTTTTCAAATAAACTTTGATCTTGGAATGACCTTGAAGGTCAAGGTCATGGTTAAAGTCATATTCGGACCTGAAATTTTCCGCTCTTTCCAAATCAGTAATGAAAAATATGGTTTCGCACAGACCACATTAATGACGTCATGAAAAACATATTTATGTCATTTAGCTGTCCTTTTGGATTATGATTTCTTTTGTGTAAGCAAAAAAATGGTGCCAATGGCGTTCTTTTTACTTAATGACGAAGTTGACTCCTATCTTTGACAAGTTTACCCCTGTCCGCCAACTTGATGGTAACGCTCTAGGCAGACGCCTCTCGGGAATTTGCTTAAATGCACCACAATCTTGTATGCAGCCAATTTTGGAACGTTTACTCGATGATGAGCATGACCAAAAAAAAATACCACTTTCACCCCCTGTATCTATCCTCGGTTATCACTTCCACTGGCGCCTGCCTAGAAACGTGATGTAGTTCAGGAATTGAACTTAATACGATACATTCTGTCCATTTTCTCGATGACGAGAAAAACCGGCTCTATCTTTTAGGCTAAAGTCAGTTTATTTAAAATCTAATATAGCAGATCAATGATCTGAACCAAAAATGCAAATATTTACCGACATCTTCAATCTATCCCATGGAATTCTGAAAATCTGAGCATGAATTCATAACCAGCAACCCCAAAACCGCCTGAACAGTAAATTTTCGGTAAATCGGTTGATTTGTGAAAATTTGACAGCCATCTTGGATCCACCATCTTGAATTCTGTAAACCCCGATCTCGAATTCGAGATCAGCAACCCAAAACTCCCATGTACCAAATTTGGTACAAATTAATTGATTTTTGAAAATACCGCCACCATATTTAATTTATTACTGCCATGATGGATTTTGTCATCTCATCAATTTCAGCCAAAAATCAAAACAATAACTAGCGTAGTTTCTTTTTACCTACATGGTTTCCTATGTTGTATCCGGTATACATCCGTTTCTTGGTTAGTGCTCTGAAAAGAACATTTCACCTGACGTTTCGTCGAAATCTCAATTGGCATTTTCAAAAGTGAAAATCTGAAAACAGATGACTTCATCTTTTTAACAAACTTACGATTTTTCTTTTTAACTGACTTCCAAAAAGGAGGAGGTTATCAATTAGTCTACAACTTTTTTTATGTATGACGAGCGTTTATTCAAAAACGGCTTGAGCAATTTTGATGATTTAAACTACATTATATTAAGGAACATTATAGAAAGGTCCCATATAATTGTCTATAACATGAGATTTACGGTTTTCTAGAAAATCAAAAAAAAAGTAAATAAGGACTAAATTTCAGCGATTTTCAATGAATCTTCACTGTTTTCTCTAAAATTGCTCACGCAATTTGAATGTTATAAATTGTATGGTACAAAGATATGTTCCAGGCTTGATTCCGTACATTTTTCTATAACATAAAACATACCATTTTTCTGAAAATCGGAAAAATATATGCACAAAAACTGTGAACATCATCGTAAATGTCAAATTCTTATCATAAATATCTAGTTTAAATGTCAAGATATGCCATGAAAATATGTCGTACAGGGTGTTTGTAATGGTTTTCATAATGATGCTTTTAAATCAGTTTGTTTTAGATACGAAGCTAAGTTACAGTCGCGTGAAATTGCAGAAAATATTCCGTTAGCTTATTAAAACGAAAATTTGTTATTCCGGCGATCTCTTCTGTGTGGTATACGGTTTTTTTTTTTTTTTTTTTTTTTTTTTTTTTTTTTTTTTTTTTTTTTATCCGAAGAGGGGGGAAATACATTCCGTACTTAGCTAGCACGTGCTGGCCGTCGTGCGGGACTCCCGATACAATGACTTCAAAGCAAGAGTAAATCGTTGCATTGAAACCAGTATACCGTATACCCGCTAAAACCCTAACCTCTTTCTCCTACAACCATGGTCCCCTGCGGCACTCTTATTCAATACTACTTCGCAAGGGTGGTTCATTGCAGATGTTAACTGCTCTTACATTGAAAGCCTCTAAAGCCTACTCCTCGAAGGTATCGCGGAGTTCTTTGAGGATAGTCTCCGCGTAATCTGATACCAAGTTCCAGGCTTGGGGGCCCTTCAGCATGGTTTCTACTAACTGTTCTGGGACGATATTAGTCTCCAGAATCCTCTCCACTTCAGCACGTTGATCCTGAAACCGGGGGCAGGAGAAGAACACGTGTTCCGCGTCCTCTATCACGTCCGTACAGTGTGGGCAGTTTGGGGAGTTTGCCCTCCTGAACCTGTGCAGGTATGCTCGAAAGCATCCATGTCCAGTCAGGAGTTGAGTGATGTAGAACCCAACCTCCCCATGCTGGCGGTTGACCCAACGACTGATGTTAGGTATTAATCGATATGTCCACCGGCCTTTAGTAGAGCTGTCCCACCTCTCCTGCCATTGCCCTAGACTCATGGCTCTTTCATCGCTGTTTCCTGTCGGTTGGTCTTTTTCTAACTTTCTGCGATAAAGCCGTCCCCTTTCTGCAGCCAGGATGTCGATTGGCAGGGTAGAGGCAATCACACTCACCGCCTCGTAAGACACAGTGCGGTAGGATGATGCCACTCGAATCTCTGAGAGCCGCTGGACTGATTTCATTTTCCGGCGGTACGATGGTAGCTCGAGCGATTTCTCCCATACCGGTGCCCCGTACAACAAAACAGAAGTAGTTACTGTTGCCAGTAGCTGTCTTCTTATCTGTCTAGGGCCTCCGACATTAGGCATTATTCTAGATAATGCCCCCTGTACCCCAGCTGCTTTCTTGCTGGCCGCGATTATGTGCTCTTTGAAGTTGAGCCGTGTGTCCAGGAGCACCCCCAAATAGCTGATGAAGGGCTGCGACTGTATGTAGGTGTCGCCTATTTTGAGGGTGATGGTTTCCCTTGCCTTTCGACTGCTCACAAGAAGTGTTTCGGTCTTTTGTTCTGCTAAACTCAAGTCCGCTGCGAGCATCCAATGCTGAATTGTGGCTATAGCGAATGAGAAGGTTGTTTGTATCTCCTCTATGTGCTTGCGCACTATGATCAATGCCACATCATCGGCGAATGCCACTAGCCTGACGCCCTCAGGCAGACCGAGCAGGAGCAGGTCGTTGTACATTACGTTCCATAAGAGGGGGCCAAGAACAGAGCCCTGAGGTACACCTCCTGTGATCTTATAGTCTACTTGCCCATTTTCAGTTTGGTACAACAAGATGCGGTCCTTGAAATACGATGAAACCATTCTGCGCAAGTACTGCGGAACTTCCATCCTGGCAAGAGCCTCCAAAATGCGGTCCCAGCGGGCCGAATTAAAGGCGTTCTTGATATCCAGGGTGGCTATTAGACAGTACTTTTTTCCACCTCTTCTCCATCTCTTTCCCGAGATAGCCTCTCTGGCGATGCTGGTAACGAGCTTCACGGCATCGATGGTTGATCTCCCCTTTCTGAACCCGAATTGGTTGGTGGAAAGTTTCGGCTCAACGTAGGGCTCCAGCCTATCTGCTATTATTCTCTCAAGGAGTTTTCCCGCAGAGTCCAACATACAGAGGGGACGATATGATGACGGTTCGTCTGGAGGTTTATTTCCCCCTTTAGGGAGGAGCACAAGCCTCTGCTTTTTCCACTTAGTCGGGAAAACCCCCTGCTTTAGGCAGGTCTCATACATGTGTAGAAACATGTCAGGCCTATTGGCTATGGCGCATTTTAGCGCGATGTTAGGTATGCCATCTGGACCGGGAGCCTTACCGTTTTGGAGCCGCTTGCACGCGCCCATCAGCTCACTCATAGTCACTGGTGGTATATCTTCGTCCCTCACCTGCCACGAAGGATAAGCGGGTAGCTCAGGCTTCGCAGGAAACAAGTGAGTGACAATGCGGTGCAATGATTCGGGGCAGTTCGTTGATGTCATGGGAGGGGCCTTAATTTTATGCATCACGATTTTATACGGTTTTCCCCATGGATCTTGATTAACTTCGTCACACAACTCCTTCCAGTAGGATCTCTTGCTTGAGAGAATGGCTCTTCGTAGTTGTTGTCTTTTGATCTCATAGTCGAGCCTTAGTTCTTCTGTTGTGACCCTGTCGCGTCTCCGTGCTCGTTGATGCAGCCTTCGTGCTTTGAGACACTCTCGTCGGTGTTGTGAGATCGTGTCGTTCCACCAGTAAACTGGTGGGCGGCTGTTGTTCTGCCGTCTCCTTGGCATGGAAGCATCGCAGGACTTGACAACGCTTGTCATTACCTCTTTGGCAGTGGCTTCTGCGCTTGTTGCTATTGACAATGGTTCCTGCTCCATAACCAAGGCGAATGAATCAGCATCGAAAGCATTTTTGTTCCAACCGACTGGCTGTGACCTCGCACGACTGACACACAATCTTCGTTTGGGAGTGGTGTTGATTTCCCATATAATAGCTTGGTGGTCGCTATTAGTAAACTCCTCATCGACCCGCCATTCACAGCCCCCTTTAATTAGGTTGCTGCTAACGAAAGTCACATCAATAATGGAGCTGGCTGTACCTTTGCGATATGTGCTTACGTCTCCTGTGTTGAGGAGTACCAGGTTGAGCGAAGACATGGTCTCAAGGAGAGCTCGTCCTCTCGCGCTCGTTTCCCGGCATCCCCAGTCAATTGCCCAGGCGTTGAAATCTCCTGCGATGGCGACCGATTCACGCTTCCGTACATCCTCCGCCAAGGTGTCCAAGAATAACTCGAACTCCTCGAGATGTGCACTGGGAGGTGCATAGCAGCTATAGAAGTGAACCCCTCCCACTTTGGCTCTCACAAGCCATGGTTCGGGGGTATTTGGGAGTTGTTGGAACGGAAGTTTACCGCAAGCCCATATCGCTGCTCTGTCCGTTGTGTCATTTACCCAGGACAGGGTGTCGAAGTTTTTGTACTGCTCGCAGATTATGGCTAGGTCGCAATCCAATTCCCTCACCCGCTGTACCAGTAGGTCTTGGGCTGCTTCGCAATGGTTGAGGTTGAGTTGCAGTACTTTCATTTACGGGCTTGTGCTGCTCTCATCGCCTGTTGGTAGATCGGACATTTCCAACTACCCGCAACGTGCCGGCAGTCTGACCTACTATCTTTCTCTTTGCAGAGTAAGCACTTGGCAGGTTGTTGACAAGCCGAGGCATTGTGACCAGCGCCTCCGCATCTGTGACAACAGCTGCTTCGGTCAGTCTTGCCTCTGCACGCCTGGGCGTTGTGCCCAAAGTGCCAGCATTTGAAGCACCGTCGAAGGCTGATCCTCTCGCGAACACGTACTGTGCCCCACGCAAGTTTCAGCTTTCCAAGTGCGATGGCTTTCTTGGCCTGGACCTCTGGGAGACAAACAACTGCCGTTTGTGTTGATCTATATGCCCGTCGAAGTGATTTCACTGCCTCCTCAGTGATCTCTGCCAGGCCGTCGATATTATCTTTGAGCAGGTTTACTACGTCTTCCTTGGTACTGATCTCGTCCAAGTCTTTAATTTCAATCTCGATTTGCGGTATTCGAGATTGTACAGTGGCCCCGCTTGGGAGCTTATTCTTGATGGCGTTACAATAGCGCTCCATCTCCTGAGCGTCTGCCTTGGCGAATAACAAAAGTAGATCTCCCTTAGCTGTTCGTCGGATCTTATTTACTTTTTTGCCTATATCCTGCAAGGTGGGATCATTCTTGATACCTCGCAAGATATCTGCATGGGAGCTCTTCTCGCCTTTCTTTATAAGCAGCGTACAATGTGGCGCTGGTTTTTGCTTATTGGTCCTCGGGGCCTTTTTCCTCTTTACCACTTGCCAGTCAGTCGATTGGTTTGAAGGTTGTTTTTTGGTCTGCGGTTTAAACTTGGATTTTAATCCATTGTTTCTCTCCGCTTCTGAATTGACCACCCTACTTGTTGTTCCCTGGGTGGTTTGCCCGATGTTGTGGCAACCTTCTTTACCGGGCTTTAGCTTGCTAGCTAGCACCGGTTTAAGAGTTTTAACTGGTGGTGCCTTACTTGAAGGGGCTACTGAAGGCGAGGCCTTCGGTGGCGAGGTCCTTGATACAGAGGCTGCTTTTATTGAAGCCGCCTGCTTTGGGGCCGCCGTTGTTGATGCAGCCGGTTTTGAGTTAGCTGCTTTTGAGGCAGCCGCTTTTGGGACCTCCTTTTGCTTTTCACCTTGTGTCTGAGTGTTTGACACCTTTACTGGCGATGTCTGTGTTGTAGCAGGTTTCGCTACAGGAGGTGGCCGCGTCGTTGACGTCTGATATTTGTCATATTCTGACTTAATGGCGTGTGCCAGTTTCTTGATTTCATGATGTACATTGTGCCTAGGCCCAATGAACTTCAAGAGCTCATCGATCTTTGCTCCTAATTTGTTTGGAGCGCCACTCTCATTTGTGGCCCTTTGGGAAGCGTCATCTGCACTATCCGCCTTTTGGAGGACTTGGCTGAATAGTGTCTTGCTGCCAGCTCTAGTTTTAATGGTCGATGTTGCACCATTATTCTTCTTGTCACTATGTGACGGAACCAGTGATAATTCGCTCCCCCCAGAATCCGTGGAGCGTGCACCGGCCACCGAGGCTTTCACTCGATCGGAACCGGTGGTGGGATTATCCTCTGCAGAGGTACCCACCTGGGGTATTAAGTTGGACTTATCACCCATATCCATTAATGGTTTATTTTCGGGGTTCCTTCCCCTATCTGATTTTGGTCCGCCCTGAGGAAATCCTCAGTACTGCCCATTTCTGGAGAGCGTCCCCCTATCCGCCACCTGGGGAGGCGCCCGGTAGTGGACCAGCAACCACCCCGGGTGTGTGGTATACGGTTGAAGGTATGTGCGTGCATACATGTTATATCAGGTGGTACATAAGCGGTTGCATACAATGATGGTTGAAATATAAGTTGGAATTGAATTAGTTATACAGGGTGGTTCTAAAAATATTCTATATAAGATGGAGTGTAATTACAGCTATACAGGGCGGTTTAAAAAAGTTGTATAGTTTGGAGCATAAGTTGTTGCTTAGGCAAGGTCTTTGAAATAAGGGTGGGGTAAAATTATTGTTATTCAGGGTGTATCAAAAATTTGTTATAAAAGCATAAGCAGTTAGGATATTTGAATTATAGGACGCAGGACGGGGAATAATTATAGACATGGGTTAAAAAAAATTTAGAAGCAGTTGCATATACCGGGAAGTTGAAATAAATGGTAAAATTATAATCATAAAATGTGGTTCAAAAAGGTGAATTTTGTTATATAGGGTAGACCATGAGCAGTTGCAAAAATGGAATACTAGTCATATGGGGTGAAGTAAAATCGTTGGTGTACAGGAATAATTTAAACAAAGAAAAATAGAAAGAGTCAATAGTGTGGAGAGGATTTATACTTATACAGGGTGGTTTTAAAGATATCTGGACCATTGTAATATTGTGTTGAGTTGAATTATAGTTGTACAGGGTGATTCAAAATAAGTTATATAGGGGTGACCAGTACACAGAAGCATATACAGTGAATTTGTTACATTTATGGAAAATGGTCCAAATGATAAAAAAATAAAAAAGTTAAAATATAGACAAATACTAAAAACTAGAGAGGGAGAAAAAGAGAGAGAGATAAGAATACGCTAAAATTTTCAATTACAATGTACCTGAAATAGTCAGAAAATAGTCATTGATTGCATACGGTTTCTAAACGGTTTTTTTTAATATAAATTATCTTGACATATGTCATCAGAAGAGTAAAAAATTAATCAATTAATAGTTTCGGCATTTTTCGAAAAAAATAAAATTGATTTGTGCATTTTGTAAAAAAAATATCATATCAAAGTACTTAATCTGTGTTTTCATTTTTATTTCAAAAAATAATCTACAAAGATGGAATTATTAAATGTCAGCAAACATTTCCTTTATATTTATTTTATGGCCTGTGGGTTCAAATCTGAGCTTAGAAGAGTATACATATAAAATAAAATGTCAAACCCATTTCAGAATTTGCCCGAATATTATGTATGAGAAATTATGTTATGTCATCATGGGCTTAAAATCTTTGGAAGACTATAAACACGTATATTTATGTAACTGTAAAATATAATGATGTTGGCCTCATTTTTAGGGCGTTTAAATTTCACAAATTGCAGAATGTGGTTAGCTCTATTACTGCAACATGTAAAATTCATTTCACCGCTCTATATAGAGACGTCAGTTTCAGATGTGGGTCATGATTACACAATCTTTCACTTTTATTGCTAACAGAATTCCGAAATTTCTTTTAAAGAAAAACGTAAAATTTCAGATGACGTAAAGAATACATTATCTTGTCATAGCAGCGCATATCGGGTGCTTTACAATCCCTGCTATTTAACGGCCTTTTAGAGAGAAGTTGTCTATGAAAAGGAATAAAATACTGACCACTGCGATTTAAACATATTATAAAAAGTGTTCTGTGAATATGACACTAGCTTATAATTAATTGTTTAATTAACATAGAGGTATTATACTGTAGAATGAATTAGGTATGGGCGTTACTGTAAGTGGCAGTGTAATAACAATAGAAAGAGAAAGACCATATCATAATATAAAAAGTGTTCTGTGAATATGACACTAGTTTATAATTAATTGTTTAATTAACATAGAGGTATTATACTGTAGAAAGAATTAGGTATGGGCGTTACTGTAAGTGGCAGTGTAATAACAATAGAAAGAGAAAGACCATATCATAATATAAAAAGTGTTCTGTGAATATGACACTAGTTTATAATTAATTGTTTAATTAACATAGAGGTATTATACTGTAGAAAGAATTAGGTATGGGCGTTACTGTAAGTGGCAGTGTAATAACAATAGAAAGAGAAAGACCATATCATAATATAAAAAGTGTTCTGTGAATATGACACTAGTTTATAATTAATTGTTTAATTAACATAGAGGTATTATACTGTAGAAAGAATTAGGTATGGGCGTTACTGTAAGTGGCAGTGTAATAACAATAGAAAGAGAAAGACCATATCATAATATAAAAAGTGTTCTGTGAATATGACACTAGCTTATAATTAATTGTTTAATTAACATAGAGGTATTATACTGTAGAATGAATTAGGTATGGGCGTTACTGTAAGTGGCAGTGTAATAACAATAGAAAGAGAAAGACCATATCATAATATAAAAAGTGTTCTGTGAATATGACACTAGTTTATAATTAATTGTTTAATTAACATAGAGGTATTATACTGTAGAAAGAATTAGGTATGGGCGTTACTGTAAGTGGCAGTGTAATAACAATAGAAAGAGAAAGACCATATCATAATATAAAAAGTGTTCTGTGAATATGACACTAGCTTATAATTAATTGTTTAATTAACATAGAGGTATTATACTGTAGAATGAATTAGGTATGGGCGTTACTGTAAGTGGCAGTGTAATAACAATAGAAAGAGAAAGACCATATCATAATATAAAAAGTGTTCTGTGAATATGACACTAGCTTATAATTAATTGTTTAATTAACATAGAGGTATTATACTGTAGAATGAATTAGGTATGGGCGTTACTGTAAGTGGCAGTGTAATAACAATAGAAAGAGAAAGACCATATCATAATATAAAAAGTGTTCTGTGAATATGACACTAGCTTATAATTAATTGTTTAATTAACATAGAGGTATTATACTGTAGAATGAATTAGGTATGGGCGTTACTGTAAGTGGCAGTGTAATAACAATAGAAAGAGAAAGACATTATCAGGGTGCGCTTGCTATGTCTCTACCCTACCAATAGTCGAAGTTGTAGGCGTCACCACTGCACTGACCAATCAGGAACGACCCGCTTATTCTCTCTCTCTTTCTATTGCTATTATATGAATTTCGTTACTTCACACGTGCTCTACAGTATAATACCTCTATATGTTAATTAAGCGCACTTGCGATCAGAAAAAAACAAAGAAACGTATTGAGGTACTAAATAATTTTTTACTTAATCCTTTGTTCAATTATTTCTTGTTCTATGCAGTTGTTTGTGCGTTAGAAATTTTAATGCAAACACAAACTATTGGATATTATGTGTTACCAATACTGTTATATAATGAGATTAGAGGGGTGTCATTTTTTATAATTTTTTAACCTCCTTTAAAAAAAGTTAAATTGTCTTCTAAATGTTATTTGTGTCATATACTTGATTATTTTTATGTTTTCTTGGGAATAACACCACAATTGAAATAAAAAGCTGTATATTGAAAGAAAATACCAAAAGTTTCAAAGTCGATTCTGACTTCGTTGTCAATGGCTACATTGAAAATGTAAATTGCAATTTACAAGAATAAGTTAATTTTAAATGTAATATTTAAAACATTAGTTAATACCTACATTTTTCAAAAATATTTTTGATTTGAGACCGAAAAATTTCAATAGTCTTAAAGAAATAAATAAGACGAAATAGAACCTTTAATCTAGCATTTCCTAGTTAACTATTTCAGCTCTTAAGCAGAAAATGAAATCAACCAATTCAAAAGTTAGGATGAAGGTGTTATACCTAGTATTACATTCCAAATAACTACAAAACACAAGTACTTATTAATAAACCTTCAACCAAAATCAATATAATTTCATTAACTTAAATGAAACACATAGTAAGCAATGACTATTTCTGTTTTGTATGGAAAATATAAAGAAATATGAACACCTACTGTTAATTAATGATAAATAATAAATACTCACATTTTTTTAAAACTTTTCGCAGTGAATAAAGCTTATATCTTGAACTTTACACATTGAATTTATAATTTACATTCACCATCGTGTTATAATAATCTTACACAAAACAATATTCTGAAATGTCAAAATTCAAATCAAGGCGCTACATCAAAGATAGCCATGAGTTCAGGGCTGCCAGATCTCACTATTTGTCAACAATTTTGCAGTGCATTAATTCACATATTTCGTAATCATATTCAAATTATATGAAATATATAGAGTAAAAAATATAAGAATCTTTAAATTGAAAGTATAACATTATAATTAATAAAATATTAGCAGGAATAAATGCATCAATTGCAACATAATTCTTATTTTAGTTGACAAACCATATTTACAAAGCAATGAAAGTTGTAAACCTGCGAGAACCCAATGAAAGGCCATTATTATGGAATATAAATTTTCCTGGGTTCTATTTCAATAGCATGACGATGTAGAATAACTTTAGGAACAGGTCAAAATTTGTTACTTGGTTGTTTAAATTAATTGGCAATTTTGTGAAACGATGATGGATATTTGTAACTGTGATAATAATTTTATAAGAAATGTGGAGTTTTCAGACGAGGCTACATTTTGTTTAAATGGTACGGTTAATCGACATAACTGCCGCTACTGGTCGCAAAGTAATCCTAATTGGGTACAAGAGGCTCATACACAAAATCCCCAAAAATTGAACGTTTGGGTCGGCATTTATAACAACAGAATCGTGGGACCCTTCTTCCTACAAGAACTTTCAACGGAGATAGGTATTTACAGCTCTTGGAGACACAAGTTATTCCGGCATTGGAGGTAAATGGACAATTACCAAATAATATCTGATTTCAGCATTGTTCGAGATCATTTAGATAGGGCATTTCATCACAGATGGATTGGAAGAAGGGGTACTTATGAATGGCCTGCACGAAGTCCCGACCTTAATCCACTAGACTATTTTCTGTGGGGTTACTTAAAGTCTAAGGTTTATGTTGATAGACCAAATAATTTGCAAGAATTGACTGCAAGAAAACTCAAGACATCCAGAGAATTACACCAGAAGTAATAGATAATGTTACTAGAGATTTTAAAAAACGACTTGCTTATTGTCAAGAAGTAAACGGTGCTCAGTTTGAACATCTAATACATTAAGGTTAGGTAAGTTAAGTTTTAATGTTTTGAAAATCACTTAGATTTAGTTAATAATTATGATTATGTATTTTTTTAATGGATATTAGATTTTTCCTTTCCTTAATAACTTTTCTGTTAAAATCTCGGTAGGTATTGAAGTAAACAATATCAAACCCGATATTTTTGTATTCGCAATAAAATGTTTCATCAGAAACTAAAATACTCTACAGGGTGTTTCATTGCAAATTTTAAAATCGACATTACTTCCGGTAAAACAAGAAGGTCAAAATTGAAAAAAAATTTGGAAACAAATAGGCAATCTACTGCAGTATCTACCTACCAAATTTTATTTTGATATCTCTAATAATTCGAGAGATATTTGCTTGGTTCCACACATTTGCCCATCACTGTATATTTGAAGTCGGGGCCAAGCAAACCAGGCCAAGTTTTGTATCAGTACATTTTATTGATTGTATTATTATTATTACTTTGTGTAAAGGAAATAGGAACCTAACAAGTGTGAAAGTTCGATTAGTACTTGTAGCTGTTTTTTCAGTAGGTACCTAGTTAGTAGTTACTCACATAACTGCTTAGTGTATACTGTTATGTTTTGTTAGTGAATTTCAATTTTTTATTTGTAATTTTCAGTCGGTGCTCAACAGCAAGAATGCAATCCTAATAAGGAACACTTCCAATAAAAATAACGATAAAATGAAGAGACTCAATATTTTCACCAATATGTCCTGCAGTTTTATGGAGCTCAACATTAAATTTTCTTTACAACAATAATTTGCTCCAGCTTTATCTCTACCATAAACACGCGTCCGTTATTAATGGAAAATCTATTATCATCTTTCCCATAAATAACGCTTAACGCTAACTGAAGCTGACACTATTAAATGACCCCCCCATTAAACACGATGAAACTTAGTGAATTATCGCGGACCTCAAGTTTGGTTTGTGCTTCATCAATCACACAGAGCTGCAGTTCTGTTGAGTTCTCGACATGTTCAACAAATAATTAATGAAACCTTATTTGTCGAGACAGATAAAAGGTGGGAAATCATTTCGACTATGGAATTAGATAGTGTTGGATGTTGGTGGAATTTATACGGATTGCTTTTGGAAATTGATTGCTGCTGGCGAGTAACTTCAAAATAATCTTAATCATTGTCAGTTCAACAACTATTTCTAATGATCTTTTGTTCTGAGTAATGGATTTTGATTATGAAAACATAATGGATCCCAATTGGCGTAGTTAGCACACAGAGTTTATGTTACATTTTGTTAAGTTTACGACATAAATCCATATATTGCTAGAAATATAAATATGTTTGCTTAAAGTTATAATTTTCATTAAGATTATTTATTATAAGATATAGTGTCACAGGTACCACCCTTTAGGAATTTTTCGAATGCACTCATACAGAAAAATTATAGGGAATAGCCAAATATTTTCACTAGTTATATGTATATTTGAAAAAATGAGATGAGGGATCTCGAGATCAACTCTACTACTTTCCACAACAGTGGTTTATTCATAATAAGAGGATGTAGGATTTAATAGACTTAGAGTTGATGTAGTTCCAAAAGTTGAACCTGGTATGGAAGCAGCAGCAGTAGGTTGAGAACCAAATTGGAAATTTCCTACATTAGCAGTTGAAGTGGCTCCCAACAATCCTGGTTGGGTGGTAGGAATTGCAAGCCCTGTAGGTTTATTAAAATTTAATGTGGACTGGGTACCAAATGAAATAGGAGCAGCTGTAGTGTTTGCAGCAGATGTGGCTCCAAATGAAAAACTTCCAGTGGTGGGTTGTAATGTTTGACCAAATGTTGGTTGTGTCTGTGTTGAGGGTGTGCCAAAAGTTATACTGCCAGTTCCAAAAGCTGGAGGGGCTGTTGTTTTTGCACCAAAATTAAACCCCGAGGCCATTTTCAAATAATCATTTGCTCATTATAAAATATTTTGTTTTTCTATTTATGCCGTTGTTAATTCCCAACAGTTTGAAATTGAACTTTATAAATTTGAAGCTGTAAAATTGTATGTTATGGTTTGACTTTTAGTTATCTTCAATAAAATCCTTTAATCATATACTTTTCCTAACTGTTGGAAAGTGGCTCGTGTATGCCCTATCCTTAAAACCGGAAATCCAGTGGACATAATTAACTATAGACTTATAACTATTCTGAGCAACTTTGCAAAGGTTTTTGAGATTTATGTCTACAATGTTATCTACCCCCAAATACAGAACCGTATTTCTCCTTTTCCGCACGGCTTCATGAAAAATCGCTCTACAACGACTAACCTTATTGAATTTACTCAATTCGTTGCGAAAGAAATGGACGTGCGAGGCCAGGTGGATGTAGCGTACACAGACTTTTCTAAGAACTTCGATAAAATTGATCACCCTATTTTGGTAGAAAAATTAAGAAATTTTGGTTTTAGCAACGAACTATGCGCACTACTAACGTCGTATTTATCGAATAGAGACCACTATGTGTCATACAACGGTTTTAAATCAATTAATTTTATTGCTATTTCAGGCATCCCGCATGGGTCCAACCTAGGACTTGTTTTCATTAACGATATTTTATATGAACTGGACTGTAAGAGATTAGCCTTCGCAGATGACCTAAAGTTATACCTAGCAATAATTTCTGCCGAAGATTGTCAGTTATTACAAACACAATTAAATAAATTGGATTCATGGTGTAATTCAAACATGTTATTCTTGAACATATCAAAATGCAAAGTCTTGTCATATACTCGTAAGATTAAACCCATTCACTTTGTTTACCAACTCAAAGATATTCCACTACTTAGATGCGATGAAG
This sequence comes from Octodonta nipae, assembly GCA_034190945.1. Classification (NCBI taxonomy): domain Eukaryota; kingdom Metazoa; phylum Arthropoda; class Insecta; order Coleoptera; family Chrysomelidae; genus Octodonta; species Octodonta nipae. The sequence continues at coordinate 9,370,387 of CM067218.1, forward strand.
TCAAAGACCTTGGTATACTATATAGCGGCAAATTGGATTTTTCTAATCACTTTTCTGTCGTAAACTCCTCATCCATGAAAGTCTTGGGTTGTATAATCAGAAACTGTGGAGTTTTTACAAACTTAGAAGCAATAAAAATACTTTTCTTTAGTCTCATTCGTACCAAAATATGCGTCTTTAGTCTGGAACCCCTTTTATAGCAATCACAAGAACACATTGGAAAGCGTGCAGACAATGTTTTTGGAATTTCTGTCTTTCAGGTCTAGTGGTACCTATCCACAACAGAGTATTGATCAAAAATATCTACTTATGAGCTTAGGCGTTCAGTCCCTCGAACATCGAAGAATTAATACCAACATAAGTTTTTTATACAAGTTACTACAAAACCGAGTTGATGCACCAATCTTGTTGGAAAGAATTAATTTTGCGGTACCAAATCATAACTCTCGCAGAGGTCATGCTTTCTATATAAATCAATCCAGGACAAATCTTATGCTGAATTCACCTATTCATAATATGTGCGGAAACTTTAACAAGATTAGCTCAAGCTGTGATATCCACTATAACAATCTCTCATATATACTTACAAAATCTGATGACATGTTTGTGTCTAAATGATTAAGATGACCTTTGTTACATAATTATTACCATATTTAAATAAATGTTTTGTATTTGTACAGATATACCTCATGAAATATTAGTTATCACACTAGCAAAGATATATTAATCATTATATAGTAACTATTTACAATAGTAAATATATATTTAATTTAATTTCTATAAATATATGTATGTATAATTATAAGTAATCATATTTTATATTTACCTTGTAATTGGGATTTTCCTGTTGGGTAATAAAGCTTATTATTATAATGATAGGATCATCTGGTGAGGTAATATGGCCTTTCAAAAAATGTCTTCCATAGGATTAACTGAAATTTTGCAAAAACTACAGGGGTACAGAATTTATTGTATGAGAACTTCCACCCTTTCAGTTATTTTATATATAAAATAAAAAATATATAAGCGATTTTTTTTCGGAATTTTTGGTAAAGATTCCATTTTCTAAGAAACCAGTTAACGAGTGTATAATAGCTCATTTTGCAGGTTTTTTTTCATATATTTTCAAAATTGTCCATAGTAACAAACACGGTTTCAAAGTTGGATTTTGTGTAAAAGGAAAAAACTAAATTGTTATCAATTTTTGCGGTGTTTTGTTATAAAACAAAAAAGCATCGTTAAAAATGTTGGTTTTGTTCTACTATTAATTTTTTCACCACAAGGTCTTTTTCCGTAAATGACCATTTTTTTGTATTGCATTCTGAAGACATTTCCACAGACAATAATTAATCCCAACTAAATCCCATCCGGACTAAATATATATATATATTAGGAGTTTCAGGAGTGTACACGTGCTAGGGGGAGCGATCTTATGCTTCAGATGGTGGATCGATCTTGTTCTAAATTTACCCAAATAGAGGAGGAATACTTCTCTATGGTTTTGAATGCTAGTTTTCTTGGGATATAAAATTAAAAATAGCTCTATCTGATGTTTAAACCCATAGAAGTTACGCTCTTCCAAATTCTTAGAGATTCTTCTTAGATTGCCTCGTTTTAGTTTTAAATTGACCACGTTTTGGGCTCTAAGAGTGGGGGGGGAGATGAGTGATGGAACCGCATTTGAGTAATTCAATACCTTCTGGTTCCAACCGAATTAATTGCAAAGAAGCTAATAACAATGACCTCATAAATGTGAAATAGTATAAAGTCCAGGAAGAATCATGGCGCCCGTTGGCTAAAATATTCCGACGAAATTTTTTTGCACAATCTTATTGAAAAAGGTCGTCTTTAAACAAGTCTGCATGTTGCCAGGCCCAAATGGGTCAATAATTGTTTAAATAATTTTTTTTTAATTCCTAAAATTGTTTTTTTTTTTTGGCACGAACAATTTTATTAGGTTTTTGGGGTCATTTTGCACAAAAAGGGCTGCTTTCATTTTTCTTTATAATTGATAGTTTTTGAGATATAAATTATTTAAAGTTCGAAAAAAACGCTAAAATGGTCATTTTCAGCCCTGACAAACAATATAAAAAAAACAAATTTTGATGTTGCCAAAGTTCATTAATATTGTTTATAGATAACTTAACAAAATGGCTTACAATAAAGTAATCCCTCAAAATGCATTGGGATTTTGATAAGTGATGTACAAAGAATATGAACTTTGGCAAGATCAAAATTTGTTTTTAGAGTTCCGTTTATACAATATACTGATACCCTTATAATATCACTCCGGATTTCTGCCTCTGTCACATCACAGCAATTTTCTTCTAAACTACTTGACGGAAGAGGTTGAAATTTGACATCAATGTATAGTTTGGTGACTCGATCAGGAGTGCATATCGTAAAAGAAGAAATTTTGATTTTAGGGGTACTTCTAGGGGGAAAAACTAAAAAAAACTAATGAGCCTAAAATTTTGGAAAAAATAGGAAATATAGAACGTTGCCCGAACTTTACAGGAAGAATAAGGAGAAACCATTAATATTAATTTTGGGGGCAAATTATAGAATTAAATAAAAATTTAAAAATTAATTTTTTTTAAAAACGCATCATATAATACATCAAATGAAAGGTCTCATTCTGACTAACACAAATTTATTTTTTTCATAATAAAAAAAAATAATTGAAAAGATATTAACGAAAATATACCAAAATTTACCCATCCCCCCACCTTACCTCCGAAACTATAAAACGTAGAGTTTTGAAAAAAATTAGAGGTATAGAGTCTGACCTGCAGTTTACTGGAAAAATAAGGGGAAAACTCTATTTTTAATTTTATGTGCAAATTACAGAATTAAATGGAAAATATGAAATTAAAATTGTTTCTAACGCATGATGTTATATATCAAATAAAAGGGCTCATTATGACGAAAACAAATATATTTTTTCATATTTTTAAAATAAATTAATTAAAAGATATTAACAAAAATATAAAAAAAATTTAACCATTCCCCCCCTTATACTCGAAACCATAAGCTGTAAAATTTTGAAAAAATAGAGGTATAGCGCCTCACCTGAACTTTACTGGAAAAATAAGGAGATATCCCTAATATTCATTTTGTGGGGCAAATTATAGAATTAAATGGAAGATAAAAAATTAAACTTGTTTGTAACGGATCATGTAATATATTAAATCACAGACCTCATTATGACTAATACAAATATATTTTTTTAATTTTTTTTTAAATAAATATTTTAAAATATATTAACAAATATTAAAAAAAATTACCTATTCCCCCCTTTATTCCCCAAACTATAAGACCTAAATTTTTATAATTACAGGAAAAATACGAAGAAATCTTTAATATTAATATTGGGGGCCAAATTATAAAATTAAACAGAAAATATAAAATATTTTTTTAACGCATCATGCAATATATCAAATGAAGGGGCTCATTATGAGGAATACAAATATATATTTTTCATATTTTTAAAATGAATTGTTTACAAAATATTAACATAAATATATAAAAAAAGTTTCATTTCTCGCTTTATTTCCGAAACGATAATACCCAAAATTTTGAAAATAATTAGGGGTACTGGGGCTCACTTGAAATTTATAAGAAAAATTATTAGAAAACCTCCATAGTAATTTTAGGGACAAATTATACTATTAAATGGAAAATAGAAATTCAATTTTCAATCGCATCATGTAATATATCAAATAAAAGGCTCATTATGTTAATTACAAATAAATCATATTTTTAAATCATTTGTTTAAAAGATATAAGCAAAAATATTAAACATCGACTTAATTCCCATTTTAGAATCTACACTATTTAAATTTTGAAAAATATATTTTATTTGTATTTTTAAATACTTTGAATAACAGTTTAATAATTTATAATTTAAAACTTGACCTATTTTGTCCTTTATCTTCCAATCTATAGAGCCTCAAAATTCAGACAGTAGATTATAAAAGACTTCCCTGAAAGTTTATTAGTAAAATAAAACTCTAATATTAATTTTTTGGAGCCAAATTAGAAAACTAAATACATATGTATTCTTATAAAAATCAAGCGAATCTTGAAGGTGGTACGGAACCCTTAGTGTGCGAATTCAACTCTCACTTGACCAAATTATTTTTTCATATTATTTTTCAGGCCCGAAAATGACCATTTTAGATTTTGAATAATTTATATATCGATAACTATCAATTATAGAAAAAAATCACAAGAGCTCTTCTTTGTTCAAAATGTTTTCGCCAACGGGTGCGAAGATCTGGACTAATACCAATATAAGCAATTCCAACTACCACAAACTTTTTTCATTGGTCACTTTCTAAACCTCTTTTGATTAAAAAAACATGAGCACAATAATCTTTCGGAATTTGAAACACTCTTAGAGCGAAAGTAAAGCTTAATTGAAGCCTCCCCTCAAAATGGAGATCTTTCTCTAAGAACAAAAGCGGCTGTTACTCCTCAACTCACAAAGATGTTAATGGCTTTAAGCTCGTTTAATTCAGACTGCAGCATTAATAAATAGGCTTTAGATAGCGAGAAAATCGGTTAAACCGAATGAATAAAATCTCGAACGGCAAGTATGTCAAGGATACGTTTTGCTACTTATGTACCTGTCACACTCGTGCATGGGTGAACATGGAAAACTCAAGTGGTTAAAGCTTGTTTAATGGAATCTGGATAAACGAGAACAAGAAAAAGCAGAAAAACTATTTTAATTTTTCACTGTCGTGGTTTCCTGGATGAAGATAATGTGCAGCTTAATTCTGCATTGGTTTCAAGAGCTGCAATTTTAAAAATTGTACGTTTTAAACTGATTTAATTGGATATATTCCTCAGCTTGTAGTATCTGCTGAAGTTGAGCTTTATCTTCCTATGTAATTTAAAATTCAAGTGGTGTATGCAAGCGGTGTTTTAAAACAAATGCTAAGAACTTCAGAGGGTAATTCTTAATTAAAAGTATAAGGTAGGTTGTCATATAACATTTAGTCAAAACAATCAATAATATGGAAATAAAGAAAATGGGAAACTATACAGGTGTTTCAAAACAAAACTTTAGGGAGCGACTACATACTTTTTAAAAATAAATGATAGTTTGTTGCATAAACGTTAAGTCAAAAGTTAATCATTTAATGGAAGAAAAATATTAGTTATTTTATTAATAAAAGTTTTACCACTATGAAAACATGTGATCTGCATATTTATTTACTTTTTTAAAATGAATGCAAGGTTTTGAAATAGAGCACCTCTATTATTCTTGACAACAAAATTTCAAGAAAACCTGGGAAAACTTGGGACAAATAATTTAGACAGTCCCAGTTATTTTTTGTCCATTTTTAGGGTTCCGTATATACAATATACGGATACCCTTATAATGTCACTCCGGATTTCTCCCTCTTTCACATAGACGCAATTTTCTCCAATCTACAGAGCCTAAAATTCAGACAATTAGATTGTAAAAGCCTCCCTGAAAGTGAAATAAAACTCTAATGCTAATTTTGGGGGACAAATTAGAAAATTAAATACATATTTTTTATAAAAATTAGCGAATCATGTAGCCGATGAAATAAAAAGTCTATAAGTGTAGATTTTTTATAAATTTTAAACGGTTCCTTTAAAAGATATTAGGGTAAATATAAGAAAATGCACTCATTCCCTGCTTGTCTGAAACTGGAATATCAGAATCTTAAAGGTGGTTCGGAATCCTTAGTATGCGAGTCCAACTCGCACTTGACCCAATTATTTTTTCATAAAACTGTCGCTGTCACTTTTCAGGGATTTTCTAATGTTGCTTTATTTGACATTGCTCAGTTAGTTTATCTACAATAATTTACGATTAGTTTAACCAATTTGTTGTTACTTGAGCTGTTTAATTTTATATTAATAGGAGGTTTAATCAAAAACAATACAACAATGATAATTAATTTTACGAATGCAGAAATGACAGATATGCATTTTATGGATGGGGGAGCAAACGGAAATTCCTTGAAAGTTTGTCCTTTTTATACTTGCATATTGTAATCGTAGACCCCCCCTCACCACTGCACGGTTGTATTATCAAATTAAATTTTCTTAGTTATGTCATAAGTCAAATATTTTCGTCAAACATTTTAGAATTGTGACTTTTTGCATAGTGTCTTTGCCATTGACAACGGGGTCTGACCTTGACCACGAAACGTCTGGAAATATACAATAATTTCGTGAATTGTGCTGTTATTTCCTAAAAAGTGCTTAAACATAGTATATTTGGATATATATTGTATTGTATTTATCTATGTGCCCTGACGTTTCGAATTAAAATTTCTTAGTTATGTCATAAGTCAAATATTTTCGTCAAACATTTAAGAATTGTGACTTTTTGCATAGTGTCTTTGCCATTGACAACGGGGTCTGACCTTGACCCCGAAACGTCTTTAATTATACAATAATTTCGTGAATTGTGCTGTTATTTCCTATAAAGTGCTTAAACATAGTATGTTTGGATATATATTGTATTGTATTTATCTATGTGCCCTGACGTTTCGACTCATTATTAGTAATTGTTGTTCAACAATGTTTTTTGCAGCAATTTGATAAAATATTAGTTTTGATGTTTATTTAACAGTATCTTTTGCCATGAGGGCACTATCGCTATCTTCTTTATTTATGAACATGCTGACACTTTTACTGACTGTTTTATCTTCCTTTTCTTAGAGTGTTCTTCTTTTCTATAAGAAAGCAACTAGTGTTCCGAACAGTTTCCACAAAGTGCACCAACCAAAATTGAAATTAAATCAAAGGATGATCTGAATTTATTGACAATAGCTAATTCTCAATATGAACTTTCTATCAAAAAATTAAACTGTATATTTAGCAACCAAATAACTGTGCCTTTTGTTTTACCTAACAGGCTTAACCACAAATCATTTAAATCATTTTCAAAATTCGTCATTAATTATCTCAATGAAGCTAAAGTGCTCGTTGGATTGGATATTTAGGCCCTATTGGTAAGTCACCTTTTTCACCTGATATAAATCCTTTCGATTTTTATTTCTGGGGACAATTGAAGGAAATTATTTGTAACAAATCTGTCCATACAACATTTGAACTAATAGGCCGTATATGTAAGAGTTTCGCCACCTCTGTAAGTATTTGTAATAAAGCTGCTGAAATATTGACAGAAATACCTTCTGTTTTCCAAAATTGCGTGATTTCTTTAAAAAATTTAACACCCTGGGTCATAAAAACTAAGCGCATCCAGATATACATTTATATGTGCTTTTTTCTTATTTTTGAATAAGAAATCACCAACCGTCTATATTTCAGGAGACATATTATGATGGATTTATCCACAGATTTCTTTCCATATAGTTCGGAATTCGAACGCAAAAAAACGACAATAACTAGATTTTGAATGATTTTAGATTCGCATTTGTTAAGGTGAACGAATCTCTTTTATGGAAAGCTATATCTGGCAGTAGCAAACACAAGATTTATTATTTGGTTGGATGCATTTAAATACAGGTTTTACGACTGGAAATATGGTCATGAATTTCGGTTTTATATGGAGATATTAAAACAGAATCGTCATTGTGTTCGGTAATTAACAGCAAATGTAAAATATACTATTATTTCCTGGAATCTTCTGTATAGAAATGAGCGAAACTTAAAATGGGAGTTATATTTGACATTTAGTAGTTCTGCTATTTATTACTTTTATGTACTTGGACGGCGCTGATAAAAATATTAAACTCTAAATAAAATCTTTATTTATTTCGATATTATACGTCAATAACAGTAAATTTTTTTCCCTGAAATTTAACAAGTATTCTGAAAAATATTGAAGGTATTAATAATGAAAAAAATATTAGTTTATTTGTATCAGCTCTACTTTTTTATTTAATAGAAATCAATTTTTTTAATATAATTTTGTTAAATATATTTATTTGTTATTAACGCCCATAAACTGTCCTGTTACAAGATTTTCTTGATTGTTCGGGAGCAGACTGGTTCCTTTGTAAACCTCACTAGTAATCAGCCTTCATATGACAGTCCCACTGCCCTTGATAGCGTTCTTGCATTATCCGAATATCTTAGTGAAATCATTCACCTTACTCGTAACTGTAGTGTCTGCAGTCGCCAAGAAAACCTGTTACGAATGAAACAGCGTGAGCTTTGAAATCAGCGCATGCGCATTAGTTATAAGTTACCTTAACATCAGAGGAAAATAATGAAAATATAACCTTCATCAGTTGCACTTCCCACAATTGAATGTCTTCTCGAACACTTCTTTATGTACTTGATACATTTCGTTAAATTTGAAGACGCGAGATGTATTGTATTGGAACTGAAATAGATAGCTTTAGAACAACTTTTAAATGTCATCCCGCGTCTTCAATCTATTTCAGTTCTAATAGAGTGTGAGACATTTAAAAGTTGTTCTAAAGCTATTTATTTCACTTCTAATAGAGGGAGAGAGTCATTTAAAAGTTGTTCTAAAGCTATCTATTTCAGTTCCAATATAATACATCTCGCGTCTTCAAATATTTTTTCTGTTGACCAGTGTATTTGCAATTTAATCATATAGAATAATACAGAACTAATTACTTCAAATCGACTACTGACACTTGAAACTGTCTCCACGTTGACTCAAAAACCTCATGATTTCTACTCAACTCGCTGCACAGTGATGTACCCCCTTGAGATTTTATTCTTTTGTACGTTTTTCTGCTCAATGCGAGATGTAAAAACCGACATCTATGATTTCCGAGAAAACTAGCACACAGAGATTCCGAATCTGGAGTCGTTCCGTGTAATCGCTGTTCTCCCGTAACTCCTATATTTTTTGTTCAAAACATCGTGACACCCTGTATATATATATATATATTGTTTCTGGTTGGGAACTTTCATCAGTTGCGCTTCCCATAATAGAATATCCTCTCGAATACTTATTTATGTATTTGATACATAACGTTAAATTTGATTCGGAACCTCTGTGTGCTAGTTCCCTGAAAAGATGTCGGTCTCTACATCTCCCGTCTACAAATGTATGTTATATCCTATCCATCGGTTTCTCTTACTGGCACATATATTTTCCTTTCGAATATTGATTCTTCCATCATTCATTGTGATGGTCTAGGCTTCGTAATCATATGTATATAGTTATCGCTTTGTCTTGGTTATATTTACTTCTAAGCATATTTTAGCCATTCTTTTAATTTCTCGCAGTTTTCTTTTATTTTTGTTTTTGTTCTTCCTACAATGTTGTTCCTTCTTGGTTAGATAAATACCGTTCACCAGCACCCTTATAAAGTAACGAAAATAATGACTAACAAACTGCAAATAAATTTGGTGATTATCATCCAGTAATGCTATAGAAATGCTACAGACAATACATACGCTTATCGAATAATGTAATGATTATACCCCCCCCCCCCCCACAGAGCTTCTAGAGACTATAACAAAGCATTTAGTTCCATAGAATTGCCCATAGGCAATCTTCCTGCAATTGAATAACGTCAGAATTGACTCTATATATCTATAGAGATCTCCTCAAGAAGATAAATAAAACTAGATCTAAATAAACAAGCGGAAAATATAACTACTCTACTCTTGCACAAGATGTGTTCAACAAATTAAACTGGGGACATGGGCATAGGAGTAGCCCGGCAGTTTTTCACCTAGTCATCTGACGCTGACACATTCTACTCCTAAGCAATACAGTGGAAGAACCTGGAGAAATGAGGTCGAAGTAGAAGGGAATGAAATCGAAAAAGTATGTATATCTAGGACAAACCATAACACTAGGCAAGCAAAACCAAAGTGCAGAGATCACAAGAAGGATTCGTATGACCTGCGTCGCAAACACAATTCTCAAGACTATTCTGAGAAATTCAGATATTCCTGTAAACCTAAGTGAAAACTATTCAACACCTGTATCCTCTCAGTTCTCTCTTACTACATGGAAACCATGAGACTCACATTTCATTCGGCAAACAGATTACGAACCACACAAACAGCTATAGAAAGTAATATTTGAGAATCTCCCTATAGCTCAGGTCATTTACGAAATTACGTGACAAAATTAATAGTAAAACAAAACCGAGATCAACGTGTTCTAATAAAACTAATTGACATACAATTTAACATTTTTTATCGATGTGTTTTTGTTTTTTAACAAAAAAAAAAAGAGAAAAATCCATAACAATTTTGTTGTTTACCTTTTACACAAAATCCACCGATTAAATTGTGTTTGCTACTATGGGCAATGATGAAGAGAAATGAAAAAACTTACAAAATGAGCTACTATACGCTCAACTGCGTTAATTGGTTTCTTAAATAATGGAACCTTTACCCAAAATTCCGAAAAAATAAATAATCGCTTACATTTTTTTAATTTTATAGCTGAAACATTCTTATTAACTGAAGCGATAGATCTTCTCATACCCAATTCATATTCTAAAAATAAATACTGTAGCCCTTGTAGTTTTTGCAAAATTTCAGACATATTTTTTGAAAAGCCATATTACCTCACCGGATGACCCTATCATTATGAGTAAACCACTGTTGGAAAATAGAAGAGTTGATCTAGAGACCCCTCACCACACTTTTTCAAAATTTAAAGTATAAATACATATAAGTATTGAAAATATTTGGCCATTCCGTAAAAAATTATTTGGAAGAGTCCATTCGAAAAATTGCTAAGGGGTGGTACTATATTCTTATACTAAATATTCTTAAGGCAAATTTTAATTTTAAGCAGACACATATTTATATTTCTTGCATAATATGGATTTATGTAATAAATTTTGCAAAATGGAATACCTACACTCCATTTAGCCACAGCTGATAATGACGGCGCAGTCATAATATTATGCTAAATGCGAAGGCTATTGCAAGCAATTTTTCCATTTGTAAATGTTTCAGTAAAAGATCAACACATACATATCTATATATCTAAAAAAAATTTGGTTTGTCATGAATTAATATTTACTAGCTGTCGCCCAGTGGTCGAAATTCGACCAATTGTGTCAATATCTCTGGCAGGTTAAGTAATATGAAAATTTTATCGTGACATTCTATCCTAGGACTTTAGGGAGAACAGCAATTACACAGAACGGATCCAGATTCGGAACCTCTGTGTGATAGTTTCCTCGAAAATCCTAGATGTCGGTCTACAAATCTCGCTTCTACAAATAAGTAACGAAATTCAAGTTTTTTTCAGATATAATTCATAGAACTTTATTTGTGTTCAAATTCGTAATTCTTAATTGAATATGACAACAATTCAACTGCTAATGGGCTACCCTACATATTTATTTTTTCTAACACCCCTGTATAGCTATAATTGCACTCAATTCTCTAACATTTATTAAAATCCTCATTATAATAATTCCATCTCATTATATATTTCCACTACCCTGTATATGCAACTGCTTATGGACCACGCATAATATTTTTTAACATTTTTCAACCACCGGGTAAACCGTTCTGTATATGCCACTGCCTATGACCCACCATATTTACTCTTTTTGTTTATGAAATTTTTAATTATCTTCTGTAACTATAATTCTACTCTGACCTATATTTCAATCATATATATATGGAACTGTTCGTGGTCTACTCTTTAAATCATTTCCTATTCTAACATTTTTTATCACCATCCTGTATATCTATAATTCCTCTTACCCTATATTTCATCTTAACTATGTATACAACTGCTTATGGGTTATGAAATGTTGCATTTCCATTTCCGCCACCCTGTATATGCATCTATGTATAACATTTTTTGCACCACCCTGTATAACTGTAATTTTACTGCACCTTCTATTCCAAGAACTCTGTAAATTCAACCGCTAATGGGCTTCCCTATATAATTATTTTATTAGTTATAATTGCACTCTACTCTATATTTTAAACACCCTAAATATGCAACTGCTTATGTGCCACCCATTAAAAAAATTATTTCTAACATATCTGGAATCGCCCTGTATAATTATGATATTCAACGATTACTTTACCCACTAAACAATAACAACGCTTGCATGCCACCTCCAGAAGTACATGCTCTAAGTATATAATATCATTGGTCTGTCTATATATAATTACTCAATGGTTTGAGTCTGGCGGCAGCGGCACATTCATTTGTTTGGCATTGACATTATTGACTATTGACGTAAATAATGAATTTTTATTATATTTTATTTAATGAATGAACCAATATTATAAATTAAGATTAGCATTCTGCACTGAAGGTCCTCAGTAGCTATTAAACATTTTATAAAACAAAAATGAAGAAAATCGGTTGAGAAACAGAGGAGAAAATGGTACCTAATCGTTTTGTCTTAGCCTATTTATATATAGATTAACAAAAAAATAACAGGAATCTGAATTGAACAACATAAAAATTGCATTGTTAACTAATTGAAGAATAACATCTTATGTCTTCTATTATTAACATTTATCAATTTATATCAGCTTTTCATTTTTATATAATAATAAAATATGACATGTACTGAAAGTGTAAACAAAGGAACCTACTATTATTAACTTATGTTTTAAAAAATCAGTGAATAGAGAAGGCAATTTTTCGTTTTTTATTTAAATTTAAAATAAGCATATTAAAAATGATTGCTCCATCTTTATCATCAGTGTCTGTCTAAATGGAGTTTAGGTATTCGATTTTCCTAAATTTATTACATAAATCCATATTATGCAAGAAATATAAATATGTATCTCCGTAAAATTTAAATTTTCCTTAAGATTACTAGTTATAAAGATATACTACCACCCCTTAGCAATTTTTCGAATGGACTCGCCCAAATATTTTTTTACGGAATGGTCAAATATTTTCAATACAATACATGTATTTATAGTTTAAATTTTGGAAAAGTGAGAACAGGGGTCTCTAGATCATCTCCTCTACTTTCCAACGGTGGTTTATTCATAATGATAGGGTCATCCGGTGAGGTAATATGGCCGTTAAAAAAAATATGTCTTCCATAGGTTGACTGAAATTTTGCAAAAACTACCGGGGCTACAGTATTTATTTATAGAACATGAATTGGCTATGAAAAGATCTATCGCCGCAGTTAATAAGAATGTTTCAGCTATAAAATAAAAAAATATGTAAGCGATTGTTTATTTTTTTTTGGAATTTTGGGTAAAGGTTCCATTATCTTAGACACCAATTAACGAAATTGAGCGTATAGTAGCTCATTTTGTAGGTTTTTCATTTCTCTTCAACATTGCCCATAGTAGCAAACACGGTTTTATTGGTGGATTTTGTGTAAAAGATAAAAAAACTAAATTGTTACCGATTTTTCGCTGTTTTGTTTTTTTGATAAGAAACAAAAACGCATCGATAAAAAATGTTGAATTTCATGTCAATTAGTCAAGTTTTATCATTAGAACACGTTAATGTTGGTTTTGTTCTACTATTAATTTCGTCACTAAAAGGTCTTTTTCTCCGTAAATGACCTGAGCTACTAAGAAAACCGTATTAGAAATGAGGAGATAAGACAAAAATAGAAGATATACTAATCATAATTGCAGAAAGTAGCTCCTCTTAATTTCTGCAGGTTGGGTAATGTAGCTCGACGTGAGACGACATTGACACCAACTAGCCCAAGACCAAGAAGAAAGTGGAAAAATCATGGGGAAGCCTGTATCCACAAGTGGATGCAGACAAGCTGTTAGAGGGAGAGAGAGAGAAAAAGAGACAGATAGGGCTATAATTGTTCGTTACCATCTGTTTATATTTTTCGAATCACTTTAGGTAGGACGATATTAAAGTAATAGCAGTGCTATCACCTGTATAAATAGAGTTCCTGTTTCAGTTTCTGTAAATTTTCAATGATTTGTAATCGTTTGAAAATGGAGCGTTAAGAGTTGAGACAATTTACGTAATTTGAGCAGCAGATTTTTGTGATATAAAACGCAGACATTGATTTTATTTAATCATTTCACTCCACCACTTAGTGATAGAAAAAGTGAGAGCTTTTCCCTATCGATAGATTAACAAAAATCCTTAAAATCTTTACAAACGGACTTTTCGAATATTTTTAAACGTTCCCACGTATATTTCCTGACCAGGATGCTGTTCACGGCCTTGGGGTGTCTTCTTTTATTTGGAGTGTCTCCTGTCGTCTTTTATTTTCCCGAATTTCATAACGACCGGGCTACGTTTTCCAGGAGTGGAAATTCGTGCACATGAATGCGTTTGCGCAACGACACCCCTATCGATCTAGTTTAAGTGAAATATCCCAAAAAGGCTCTGTAGTCAAATAAATGAATATTTTAGTGTGAAATAGTTAAATATTGATGTGAGCTTTGTAATCAATTGTGTCATGTTTACTAATATCCTGGCAATAAGTATATACGGTAAGTCTATTTCAAATGTATTGATTTTCTCAATCGCAATTTGCATTTATGACCTATTTAACGATGTTTTTAACAACGTCATGTTTGGGATTTAAATACTGTTTTCTTCTCGGATTTTATGATGCAAACATTGGGAGATTGAGAGGCAGTTTTTCTGTTTCAATGGAATTGTTTTTGACAAGTTAATGCAACTTTTTGACATTGGGATACGATTGAAGGTCAATGTTGGTGCAGGCTTCTGACCTACAGTTAGAAAGAGAAACGTCTGCTCTATGTTGTGCACTGTAAGACATTAATAAATATGATTTAAACCTTTATTACAAATATGCACTCTACTGAGTATATTAAGTTTTTAATTGCGTTAATATTACATTAATCCACTTCACATATTTTAAGTTAGATTAGTGAAAAAAAAACCCGATTAAACGCTTCGTTAAGAAAAATTATCTTTAGTAGATTGTCTTCTAAACATTGTTTGTGGCATATTCTAGATTACTTTTATATTTTTTGGCAATAACACCACAATCGAAATAAAACGACGTATTTTGAAGGAAAACCAAAAGTTTCAAAGTCTATTCTGACTTCGTTGTCACTGCCTTTATATTTATTATATTGGTATTATTGCCCAAAAAAAACATAAAAGTAATCTTTAGAGGATTTATGAAAAAAACTAAACTTAACAAACACGAGAACAATATACACATTTCGTTAGTTTCAAGGGAGAACAAAATTGGTTTGACACACCCCCTTCTAGTGCCCAAAGCCAAAGTAAACTATACGAAAAATTTCAAATATCAACCTTCTTCAATGTTCGAAATGAAGCTAGCTGTTTTAAACAATACAACTTTACCGTGAATTTCTTCAAGATCATTTTCAAATGGTATTGCGATATAGCTGGACAACCCAAGATAGGTTTCATAGACAACAGATTTTTAAGTAGTTGTAAACAAAAATTGTGTAGACTCAGATCTGGTAATCTAGGAGGCTATTCGATGGAATCTCTTCTACTAATCCATTTATTTATTTAGTGTGCATCATATCATTGTCTAACCAACTGGTAATCTGTCAAATAGTGACGTTTTATTCTGTATTTTTGTTCTCATTTCCATTTTTCTGTACACGTAAACAAAATTGTTTCTTCGTGATTTTTATCATCTAAATGCAGACCGTTCATGAATTGTTTTCGATGTAGTTTTTTAAATGTTTTGATGACATGCAGGTTCATTATTTTTGGGATAAAATGTCACATAAAACTCATTACTGCATTTCTTCAAGATCCGGAAAATGTCATCCAGAATGTGCTGTAAGGAGGCGCCACGAAGCTTCAAGTTTAAATTCAATTCAATTTATTCAATTTAAAACATTTTTATTTTTTTTATTTTTATTTTTATATATGTTTTTATATATGTTTTTATTTAAAACATACATATATAGTTTCCGTTTACAATTTTTACAAATCTAAGTAGTGTTGTGTGGTATATGAGGAATTTGAAGAAATAGATAGATAGAAATAGATAATTTCAAATTTAAAACTCTTCTTGCATCTTCAACTGACTCCACGTTTGGATCGCCTAAACTATCCTAAGTAACTTAATACTTGTGTTATGGTGTCAACCCAAACGCTAGGTCACTTCAAGTTGTGGTATTGTGTGTATATATAATGCTTTTTACTTAAAATTAGTTCATATACAGTGTTTTTCGAACGAGGTGATACGTAATGTGTTAAGCAACTTAAACAAGTAAGATATTTGAAATTTTGGGGTGTTTTTAACTAGGCTCTTTTTACTCTCTTCGAGGTGTCATTCTTTTGTGCGCAAGACAATATATATAATATATATTGTTTCTGTTCATCAGTTGCGCTTCACACAATTGAATGTCCTCTCAAACACTTCTTTATGTATTTGATACATTTCGTTAAATTTGACGAAGCGAGATGTAAAGACCGACATCTAGGATTTTCGGGGAAACTAGCACATAGAGGTTCCGAATCTGGAGCCGTTCTATCTAACATACATATCTCTAACAGATGAAGGTAACCTGAAAATTTCATCGTGACATTCTAACCCAGGAATTACGGGTAACAGCAATTACATAGAATGGCTCCAGATTCGGAACCTCTATGTGCTAGTTTCCCCGAAAATCCTAGATGTCGGTCTTTATATTTCGCGTCTTCAAATAGGCTCTTTTTAGTTGAATTATTGTCGGCCACATGCCGTTATACCAGCAGTTGACTCAAACTTTGTTATTTTAAATTGAATTGTATATTTCTTATGATGAAATTGCATAAAATTCTAAAAATTAGTTTCGTAATCACTTTATATATTTAAGACGAACAGTTTCCGTAATAATTTACAATACAAGTCAAAATATAAAATCATAACAAAATGGGATTGAATGTTGAAACTTTTTCTTCTATACTTGAAACTTTAGCTTGCGATTTTGTACAAGGGGTTAAGGAAAAATAATTCAAATATCAAGATTTTCAAATACTTTCAGGTTTTCAAATGCCACCGATCATACAATTTTTTACTATTCAATTCCTCTTTTTATCTATTTCTATGTAGGTATTGGCTAAATAAGAAAAATGTGTAATTTTTAATTTATAATTAAAAAGCCTGGTTTTGGCGTAAAACTGGTAGATTTGCCATGGATAATCGACTGGAAAAGTGGCTATCCCGGAAATAGTTTATATACAGTGTGTAAATGAATAAGTGCGAAGGATTTTAAGATGTGCTTTCTCGAGTCATTTTATGAACCAATGTACAAGGTGTTGAAATCTTCACATTTTTTGAGTAGATTTGTTCTACTAAAGTTCTCGAGATATTTAGATCAATTTGGAACATTAATGCCTCTATGAAGTCCTCATATCAAGAAAATCTACAGGGTGGTACTTTTTCTGGGGTCAAGTGTTCTTTGTGCCCCAACAACTTTTTTTCAGTAGGCCGTTGGCAATTGACAAAAATTAAATGTGAATCTCTTATGAATTTGCAGTCTCTTTTATTTCCTATGTTTCTTTCTGTTCTAGGCGGTTGTCATATTAATTTCTCGTATTGACAACTCCAACTTAATTATTGTTAATTTTGATTTTTACTGGCACACAGTAATAGTTTGCGTGACGAATTTTGAGCAATATGGCGATTTATTCAAACGCAGAAATGGCTGACATACATTCTACGGTCTCTCTAATGGTAATTCCTTAGAAGCGTCGGGAAGACATGTTACAATATACCCTCAACGTGTAGCCCCTCTTCACAATTTGTTTGGACGGGTTCATCAACGACTAAGAGAAACAGGTAGCTTCAAATCTAGAAAACATGATTGTAGTTGCAACCGAGATCTTAGAACACTAGAATTAGAAGAAGCTGTACTTAATTTAATTGCCTAGCATCCCGATACCAACACTAAGAAAATTGCTTTAAAGCTACATGTTGATCATCTGACGGGATTTACTTTCTTAAAGGAACAGCTGTTATATCCAAATCATGTACAACGAGCCCAGGCACTTTTACCTCGTGATTTTTCTAACTGTCTCGCTTTTTGGTTTTGGATGCTAGATATGATTAGGCAACACCTAGAATTTCTTGAGCACATTTTATTAACGGAGGAAGCAAGTTTCTGAAGGAAAGCCATTATTAATAACCACCTCAAACACATATGGGCGGAAGAAAATCCTGATGGTATCGTTGAAGCTCACCCCCAGGAACGATTTTCTTTAAACGTGTGGATTGAAACTACTGAAAATCATCTAATTGGCCCACATTTCCTTCCACCTACATTAAATTTAGATACATTCACTCAGTTTCTAAACGAAGAGCTGCCAGTTCTACTTGATCCGATTTGTTTAGGTGTCAGAGCCGGAATGTGGTTTATGCACGATGGCGCTACTGCCCATATTTGTTTGAGAGCACGTCGAAATTTGAACGAAACATATCCAGATCGCTGGATAGGTCGAGGTGGACCTCAATTTTGGCCAGCTCATTCATCTGATTAAAATGAGATAGACATTTTTTAACTTTGGTCTATAGTGGAACTCCTGTTCAAGACATAGAAGACTTAAGAAATCAAATTATTGTTCCTTGTAGAGTTATTCAAAATTCTCTTTTCGATTTTCAATCGAATACGAAGATATATTTGTCGATGTTTAAATTTCTGTGTAATGACTGAAGGTAGCCATTTTGAGCACTTAATATGATCTCTTCGTTTTCAAAGATAGATAAACTTGTCCTTTCTAATGATTTTGAAATAATGGTAGCAGAAGGCAGAAGTATTGTTTGTTATTACGGTGCACATGAAATGGATCCTTTTTTGCACAAAAACAGTGGCAGATAAGAAAAAAATGTAAGAAATAAAAAAGATTGCAAATTCAGAATATTTGCAATATTTGTGTTTATCTCAAATGCATATCACTATTCGCCTTTTCCAACTCGAAGCTATCAAAATATTCAATGCGAACTCAAACCAACCAACCGGCCATTTTATTCCTTGATACTACTCAGTTGGAGATGAATTCTATTTGTGAACTACTCTTTAATGCATGGTACAGTCAGCTTGCTTTTCATTATTTTGTATGAAAGCGTCATTATTGATCAGTGAAAAAAATAGTACTTGTATTCTTTTTGTCGACATGTAAGTTTCACTTAAAAATGGGTACCTAATATCAATGAATATTTTAAATTGACGACATTCTCTTCCAATAGACTATGTGAAAGGAAGTGGTGACAACATCCAGTGGGCAAACTTCATACTAGAATAGTAGATATTACGTTAATTTTACTAATACCCTTTATACAACTAACTCTTTAAATAAAGATTTTAAAAAAATATTACTCCGTAACTTGTTCGTATAATCGACATCATAGTGAATAACAAATGAATTGACTGGACTGTTCTCAAATATAGTTTTGATGATTAAGTACGAGTGTAAACATGGTACTTAATTAAGTTCTTTGAAAATACCAGAAGTCATATAGGTCGACAAACTAATACTAATATCAATCCTAAGATGGCACAATGTGTCCTGATTCGGAGGCATTTTCCAGTTGTATACATGGTCACGTAATCCTAATTTGTGTCAGTCATGTTTCTCAAGCAATGAACGCTGTGGACAGGAATATCAAATAGAACAAGAAATTTATGAAATCCCGCTGCTCTCTGTACCATAATATTCCTTCGGTAATAGATGTTGCAGCATTGTAAATAATGTATGATCCCTCATACATGTTTCTGCATGACAAATATTTCACAATGAATACAAAGTTACTGGAGAATCTTGGATTGGTTTGAAAAATAAAATGTAATACTTTTAAGGACATTAAATTTAGCTTATACCAACATTTAGTGGCAATTTAAAGGGAATAATCGATACAATCTTAAGAGCCGTTTCCAAGAAATAAATTATAAAAATAAGTAGCTGACCAGGCCCAACTTCGAAACATTTTTTCATATTTGTCATTTTTAACATTTTGTCTTTTCACTTTTAGGGCGCTGTTGACATTTTCAATTACTTCTTTTAGTTTTGGCATTGTCGTTTTCTGAATTTTTACTTTTTGAGATTTTACTCATTTCAATTTCAATTTCCTCAAATTTATATTTATATGCTGCCTGAAGTAGATAATATTATTAACAGATATTTTTTGTATTTTTTTCAAATTTTGTTGGTTTTTATTAACTTTAGTAACTTAACATATTTTTAGTTCCGACTTCCGACAATTTCCGATTTTTTTTTTATTTAACGATCAATCAGGTAGTGAACACTTTTCACTGGCCATTTCCTCCATAATTTCAATATTGACAAAATAACTAATAATGTCTCTATTCATTTAACGCAAAGGGATAATTCTTTTAAAATAATTTCCTCACGTTTCCCCCAAAAGATAATTGAATTTTAGCTAAATGATTAAACTCTTTTTTATTTATTTGGGAAGATGAGTTTATGCACCAATTTTCACGCCAGAATCACTTTTTATTTCTAAGATATTACATTTAAGTAAAAGCAATAGGCAACCCACTGCCTCCCCATCGCGTAATCAAACATTTTATCAAAATTAAATATAGCCTATGGTACTCGAAGATAGTGGAACTTTCTATTAGTGAAAGACTTTTTTAGATCGGTTCACTACTTCCAGAAATCACTGCCTACAAACAAACAAGCACGCAAACCAACAAGCAAACAAACAAACAAGCAAACAAGCAAACAAGCAAACCAACAAACAAATGAGAACGTAGGTTTTCACGGCCAGAGTCATAGCTGATTCTACTTTTCCGGATTTGAACCACGTCATTTTTTTGAATAAATTCATTTATATATCTCAACCAGTCTTTTTCTCATAAACACACTTTGAAACTTCACTTTATTAAACTTGTCACATTGACGCACAAATTGTAAATGACTAATACTTTGGATCTAGCCAACGAAGAAATAATAATAATTGGCCCACCGAAATTCCAGACAAAAGAAGTGTAGGAGGCACTTAATGGGATTATTTTGGATTGTTTTATGGTTGTCAAGATATTTTTGTATACGTTCCTCGGATTTTATCAGTAGGTAACTTTTGTCTCGGTTGAAATTCTTGGGATTTTTGTCGATTTTAACGGCCTCACGGAATTTGCTGGTGAAATAATACCGAAATTTGGCCACGACAAAGAAGCTGTCGAAGAGGATTTGGTGGCCCGTTTAGTGATGATGTTCAGCTACAGCAGAGTTTGAAAGCAGGCCCGTTTGTAAACAACGTTTGTTCTCACATAGATCGACCTGTTTCATCGATGTATACTGCCCCACACGAGTATGGAATGGAATAAACACCCTTGGAAGAAAGAGTATTTTGTTTATCCTTTGGAGAGGGTAACATTTGTGAGATTTTGGATACTGGTTTGTAGACTGTTTTCACCTCGTGCTTATGGAGAAGCTTCCCAATCCTATCCGCGACCTTAGTGATATATGGTAAATATGCTACTGATTTACTAGGTAACAATTCTTTCTTAAGAAGGGGACTTTGGTGACGAGAAATAGAATTACGAATCTCTCGGTTACTGTAGTCATTGTTTAGTAGGTTACCCTCTACCCAAGCTAATTCCCTTCTCAAACTTTTGGGTTCGGAAATTGATATAGCTCGATGCACCAGGGAGTTCACGACTGCCCGTTTCTAAGATGGATGATGATGGTAGCGGGCGTGAAGTTATCTGTCGATGTGTGTTAGCGTTCTGTACACAGAGTAGCCCAGGCGATCATTTGGCAACCATGAAACCAACCTGTCCAGGAAGGGCAGGGATCCATTGGACTCAATTTCCATCGAGAATTTGATGTTTAAATGTTGGGTATTAATGTGGTTAAAGAACAATTGAAGAGCCTCTTGTCCATGTGGCCAGATGACAAAATTGACATCATCATATCTCAACCAAATTTTGAGTTTGTGGTTTGAAGACTCCAGAGCCACTGCTTCAACGGGTTCGATAAAGATAACCTATTTGCCTCTACCGGTGATAGTGGAGAGATATAAACAACAGAGAACAAATTATTTAGTTTACACTTGAACTTAAACGGAATAACAAATTATCTCTCTCTATCTTTATATGACAGAACAAAAACTACCGGCTCTAACATCAATAAATTCAATAAAGAAAAAACGTTTATAAAAAAACTTTCTCCCAATAATTACCCAGAAAAAAATATTAATAAATGATGTTTTAATTTTATATGTTTCCCACACATTTCAGTCTTTCTAAAAGCCCCTGTATGTATGGTATAGTTATTGTAGTGATATGATTATCTTAGGTTGTCGATGATTAAGGAAGAATTTGCTGCTGGTTATGTTCTTATTATGAACAACCCAATATCGGGATAGTTGATTTTTTTTGCGTCACATAAAATTCTGAAGATCACCCCTTTCAAATTCTCCAAATTTGAAAGGAACTTTATTTTTATATGATCTCCAGAAGTTTCTGTTCTACCCTGTATATTATCAAATTAAATTCTCTTGGTTCCGTCATAAGTCAAATAACAGATATTATCAAACATTTTAATTTTACATTTTAGAATTGTGCCTTTTTTCATAGTTTTTGCCATTGACAACGGAGTCTGACCTAGACTCCGAAACCTTTGGAAATATACAGAAATTTCGTGACTTGTGGTGTTATTTCCCAGAAAGTGTTTAAACAAAGAAACTTACTAAACAAAAATCTACCCATCGCAATCGTATTCGCTGAGAAACTCTCAATTATACTCTGTCTGCTGTAACTGATAAACAATGAATGAGAGCTCATAATTAATACTTGGCTGAAGGGCTCTTGCACGTGTGTGTATATTAGGAGAGATGTAATTACATAGATTCGCCTGGCAATATATTAGAGTCACGCCGTTATGAGCACAGATGGAATGGAATACGTCACTCCGTTTCCCTTTGAAGCGAAGAATTGTAGATGTCACTAACAGTCACCTGCAACATACAATCGGGAATTTGAATCGATTCCAAAAAAAGACTCATTGAGTGTTGACGGATATTTCGCGCTGTCTGTATCATTCATGAACGAAACGAAATTTAGTAGCTATGAAAATGTTATGTGACAAGACCACTACCAGCGTTTGCAAAATTTACAGCTACTTAAAAATGGGATGTTGTATTTAAGGTGTCAAAATTTTGTCACAAAAACTATCACATAATTTTAGAATAACAAAAAATATTCATTTACTTACATATATGGAGTGCTTTCCTTGCCAAAACAGTGGGATGGATAACATTTACAGTGAGCAAGAGGTTGAGAATGAGGAAATATTTGATTTGGTATGTTGGACATTTGACATCTGATTCCGAGGATTGGAAGGACTGGTGATACAATTGTGGCGCCAGTGGACACAAGGCCAAGGAGTGTCTAATGACACCGACATATCATCTGTGCAATGAAAAAGGGCACAGATGGGACACAGCGGTAGATAGGAAGTATAGAAGAGCTTTGAGTACCTATATAAGAGAGGGTGGGAATCAAAGTAGATAACAGAAGGGTCGAGAGAGTTGAGTGCTGGTGAAATTTCTCTAAGTATACGCAGAGGTGAGAGGGCACAAAACTGAAGCCGAATACTGATAGGTAGAGTCCAATAACTTCTATGTCAAGGCGTGTTACATCAAAACCAAACATTATAAGGAAAGTGGATGACATTATTAGGGAAATTGAGAGGAAATGATTTGAATGGGTAATAATAGATGACTTTGACACCAACTCGGTGTTGTGGAGGTCACCAGTTACAGATGAAAGCGGTATCCACTAGGAAGAGTGGATTCCATGTAAGGATATGTTGGTGGGGAATGTAGGGAAACAACCTACGATTGAAAGAGGGGTCTCCAGATCATTTATGGATGTTACAATCTTCTCTAGGATGAAAGGTGAATATGATTGATGAAAAGGTGGGAGGTGATATAGGAGGATTCCTTAAATTTCCACAAATATGTATGTTTTGAACTAAAACACCCTTCTGCTGTCCTGGATAGCTACCGAATGTTGAAATTAAACTTAAGATGGAGAAGAGGAAAAATAAAAGAATGAACACATAGTGGTGGAATGATGAGTTAGGGAATGTGAGAAGGAAATGTTTGAGATGCAAAAATTGTTAACCAGGATTAGAGCAAAGGGTGGTTTGGAACTCATGGAGCTGAGGAAAAAGATAATGATAAGGCAAAAGAAGCTATATGGATAAAACGTGCCAAAGAGAAAAACCGGGAAATGCAGGTCGAAGATGTTGATAGGGATGTATAGGGGCAGGGGTACAGGATAACCACTACGGGGATAAAAGGCTCATGTGCTTGATATTAAACGCATGAGGACGAAAAGTATAGATAGGTGGTTGAGTTTTTCCCGAATGTAAGAGAGGATAAATGAGGTCGAGGTATGAGCAATTGTGGGTGTTGGGAACTTCAGTGTCGAGGAGGTTATGATACGGTGGGCCAACTGACAAATCGGAAAGCTCTAGGAATAGATCGAGTGAGAGCGGAAGAGGTGAAGAGCGTGGCCGAATATGACTCGATAACGATAGCAAGGGTGTATAATCTACTCCTCAGAAAGAAGGTCTTCCCGGGAGAACGATCTTTATCCAAATGAGGAGTTGGAGGAGAAGAAAGGAATTCCTCCAATTCCAACAACAGTACAAATGTAGCCCAGTGAGATCAGCTTTAGGTGCTCTGCAAGAGATACTGCGTCTGATGAGCGGTACTAATAAACTTGGACATAAAGAATGCCTTTGACAGACAGGATTAAATATAATACAAGGAGTGAGGCGATATCTCCAAAACATCATAATAAAGGATAATATAGGGAGAAAGGGGCCCACTTTCACTCTGACTAAATAAGAAGGAATAAAAAATCTGTCAAGTCAGGTTTTTATTTCTGAATATTATGGTTATGGTTCCTGAATAAATGTTCATATTTGTCAACCAAAATCAGCACTTAAATGCGGATTTAATTATTTATTTAGAAATCAGTAAGTTATAAAACGAAAAGGAAATATAAAACAATCCCAAAACGATCGAAAGCTTACACAAAACATAGTCAATAATTTCTATCAGATATTATTAAATCAGAAAACATGGTCATTTGAGTTAGACAAGTCTACGACTATCTGTCCAGACTAACCAATGTAACGTTTAAATATCACATCTTTGGATATTTGTATATGTGGCATACCAAACATTCTTCAAAGAACATTAGATTATTTATGTTCATAACTACTCCTCAAATCGTGGGGTATTAAATAATTTAGGGTGCCTAAAGTATTGAGAAGATGAGCACTAATTAATCTCGATATTATAGGTCCCTGATTATTTTGCTGGCACTGTCACTCTTCAGTTCATTTCGGTAACAGAAGAGTATGTAAAATTTATAATCAGTATAAAATGTAGTCGGGGCAACAAGAATAATTTCATCCTTCAGAAATCGATTATGATTTATTCTTATAGACCTCAGTTAACATCTTATGATATCGAACATAATTCGCTGCCTTAACATTACCAGTAGGAATCTCAAATAAATAATCTTCAAATTACTCCTCCTAACATCAAACAATGACTCGTTGAGAAGGATATAAACGTTTTTAGTAAATCATACCAATACTACATTTTAATTATTAACATAACCAATAATTTCAAAAACCTGATTCATCAGAAAAGATGTGTTTTTGAGAAAAATCGCATTGACTAATTCACAAGATCTTTAACGGTCCAATGACTTTGGTTAGAAAATGTTGATTCACTTTTCAGTAGCCACCGCAACACTCTCATAAACCACATCAATATAAACAAACACTTCGATTGTTTTTTTGTTTTATTTTTTCACGCAATTTTCTAAAAAGTGTTATCACAGATAGTTGATTCTGATAAAAAAATTCACCAATTTGCACGCAGTGTTGTAATTTAACCCAAGCCATTTTTATAGTTTCATACATCACTTTTTAAATGTTAAAATCTTAGAGCATATACTTCTGGAGGTAGTCTGTAATGCACAATTATCGTGTCAATAGTAAAAAAGAGAGCAATAGGCTATTTAACTCGATTGGGAGGTGCAGCAAATGTACCACATACTGCACATAGCTCACTCGGTGCAGCTTTCAATCGAATGAAATAGTTTCTTCCTCTCTCTGTTGCCCTCTCTTTCTAGCCTTAGCATGCTATTTGTGTATTGCCAGCTACCTCCAGAAGTACGAGCTCTATGGTTAACATGCACAGACGAATTCATAATTCATAAAGACTGCATTATCGGTATTAAGTCATGATTTATTCATAGATAGACCTTAAGATGAACTTTGGTAAGATGAAAGTTTTAAGAATGATCTTATTTTATGTAAGTCTAGCGTTATTGAGACAAAACTTAAGATCAAAGAGTATAAAATACAGAGGGAAAAGCCCGTAAGAGCTAATGTAAAATTGAACAAATACGAGGTTCAGCGCCACTGGTAGTCAGGCCAAATGTAAGGCTTCCGAAATCGGTGCCAACTTTCAAATTAGAAAATAATTCAGTTTAAATGAAAATGCATCTTAAAATAAATAAGATGCATTTATTTTTGTTGATCTGAAACAAAATGGAAAAGTTATTCATTTAAATATAAACTAACATAATGTCAGCAAATTCTCTCCATTGCTTTCCCTACAATAAACGACTAAACAATAAAATACTATTTTTTTTTCAATCATATTACCACATAAATATTAGCATTGTTTTAATATTGCATAAAAAATATATATATATATATTATATCCAGCATCACCTACAAATAACTGAACATCAACAAACTGGGGGTTTGTTGATGTTCAGAATACCTCTTGTAAATTTGAGAATTTTGAAAAATGTGCACTTCCAGATCATTCTGGGACCATATCTGAAAATTCCATTCGTGGGCCAACAACTGTCTACAAGATAACAAAATTTATAATATTTCCAATTATACAATTTATTATTAATAATCAAAAAAAATGTCAGAATAAAACAAATACTTGTACATTCAAAGATTCGATTTCTGTAAATTTCATTGACATTTTGAAACCTTGAATGAACTATTCGGATATGAGTCCAATCAATTGCTTCATGACCAATTCCCGAAAGTTAAAAAATTCTCTGATTTTATAATTTAGCTTCTTGAGTTCGGGGCATTTTTATATCACTAATTTTCCTTGCAAGTAAGATGCTTACACGGAAAAACTATTCTTGAAACTGTTGGTTGTGATACTGTCATAGTATCACCCAAAATGAGTTGTAAGAATAAATTATTATTAAAACATATGTTCATTTAACGTAAAAATAACTTCTACTGTTCTTCAAGTCAGTTTTTAACTATAAATAAGAAGTATATTGCAATCTTTTTTGTAATTACCTGAAAATTGCAGTTGCATAAAATCGCAAACTTATTAATAACTGAAACACTGATGAAATCGGTTATTTATTTTAGCCAATCGTTTTTTGAATTCGATTTGCGAATAAAAATCAAAAGTATCTAGTATATCTCCAATGTAGCTTTTAGGACTAAGTGCTATTATATTATCATCGTCGAAATCAAAATCTATATCAATAATATAGACAAGACTACTTTTTATAATACCAATAAATTTAAGACAATATGTAGACTTAGAAAAACTCTCTTTTTTAATGAAAAGTAAGATTAAGGTGTCTTTATAAGATTATCTTATTTGACTATGAATACATGAGTAATTTTTACATGTAAGTCATGTCTTAAGCAACGTTTATCTTAATAGATAAGTCTTAGCAAAGATCGGATTATTAAGTTTTTCTCAAGATAGTGGTGTGTGAATGTAAACGCTTGCTGAAGCTTATTCTTAAAAATTTTAAGATCGAACTATGAATACCAGCCTTAGTATTTTACTGAAACTTTTCCTTCCAGGTTTTTAAATGGATACCTCGCAAGATTTCAGTTATGTCCTCACTCATTGGTCCTTCGGCCTCACTATTTTAGTTAGCATAATCGCCTCAGAATATTCAGCTGCTGAATCAGTTATTTCCATTTGTATAGCAGCGCTAGCTACAACACTATCAGGTAAGACTTACAAAGCTTGTTTGTATAAACTGTTGCTTATTTTCTTTTTAAATATCCATATATAGATTACTCACATACAAATAACTCTATAAAAGTATTGTATCAGGTTTCTTCTTATTTAGTTATGCAGGGTGTTTTTTTTTTTTGATGATCAGTATGGGATCTCGGAAACTAGCTGAGATAGAACAATGGTTAAGTTGGGAAAGATTTGCAGTTTTAATTTAATGACACTTTCGGATTTTTGTAAAAAGTCATGGCTTACAAGATATTTTGAAAAAAACGAAATTCTGTCGATTTAGTCAAATCCCTCTAGCTCCTTGGTTTTTGATTTTATAAAAAAAGTGTAAATATCAAAATTGAAGGGAATTGTATCCCGAATATGATTGTCATGTCCTCGTTTGCGCGACAGCTCTCGCTTTCCAGATCTGACACAAACTTATGTTTTTTGAATAGAAACCATAGTTGGCTATGACCTCAAAAAATCGGACATTTTTAGAGCTTTTCAACGATATAATACTCGATATAATTAATCATAAAAATAACGGAGTTATGGATGCTTTTCTCTCTTATTTTCACTTTTAACGTAGGTAGCAATGAAAAAGATTGTTTTCACTTTGACGTTTCCTCATTTGAGAGTAATTCCATTAGTAGTGCTGAACTGACAGTCGATATTGACAAGTTTTCGTGATAAAATGGAATATTCTAACCAAGAAAAACTGAATATGGTGGAATGTTATATCATATGCCATAAAAATTAAGTTCGTGCAGCTGAGGAATACTTTCGTAGATATTTTAATCGTCGTCAACCTGCTCTATGTACATTTAAGAGGCTTTACGATAGTTTACGCAGATATGTATCTTTTACTAAATCATCAAAGGAACGTAATCAAACTAACGAAACAGCACAAATAAATTTTTTGTTAATAGTAAATCAAAATCCATCTACATCAACTCGTGAGATTGCGGCAGAAGCTGGCACATCTCAACGAACTGTAGTTAAGGTACTGAAAGCGCACAAGTTCCACCCGTACAAACTTTCAGTTTCTCAAACTTTGCATGCTGGTGACGAACATCGACGTATTTTGTTTTGTACATGGTTTACAGACATGTGCCTTGACAATCCACAGTTTCCATTAAAGGTGTTATGGTCAGATGAAACTAGATTTACTAACTGCGGTATGTTCAATAGACACAATGAGCATATCTAGGCTAAAGAAAACCCTTTCCATGTAGAACAAAGACGACCCCAGATAAAATTTGGTTTTAATGTTTGGTGTGGTATCATAGGGTCTACTATTCTGGGGCCTTTTATCTACGACGAATCATTTACTGACAAGCGCTACTTGCATTTCTTGCAATACAGTTTTCAAGACATGTTGCATAATTTGAATTTAAGAACTCGTTTAGAAATTGAGTGGTTCCAACATGATGGAGTACCTGCTCATAAATCGTTATTAGTAAGACAACACTTAGATAATATCTATCCAAACTCTTGGATAGGAAGAAATGGCCCTCGCGAATGGCCACCCCGGTCTCCCGATTTGGCAGTTATAGACTTCTATTTATGGGGTGCGCTAAAAAACACAGTATACAAAAGAAAGTATGAGACAGTTGGTCACCGAAGGGAGGCGGTATTACAAGCAATTGAAGAAATTGTTAGGCGGTCTGTGAGGAAAGCGGTAATGTCAATCTTAAAAAGATGCAATGTTTGTTTAAATAACAATGGTGGACTTTTCGAACATAAATTGTAACCATTATTATGTACTTTAATTTCTTAAGCTTTTAGTAAGTACCTACTTATTTAGTTTTTTCGTTATATCTGATATACCTAATAAAAAAATCGTGCAATGTTTTTTGGAATAGTTATTAATAAATCAGTCTATTTCATGGCTAACTGCGTTAAAAGTGAAAATAAGAGAGAAAAGCATCCATAACTCCGTTATTTTTATGAATAACTATATCGAGTATATCGTTGAATAGGTCTAAAAATGTCCGATTTTTTGAGGTCATAGCCAACTATGGTTTCCATTCCAAAAAAAGATAAGTTTGTGTCATAACTCGAAAACGAGAGTTGTCACGCAAACGAGGACCTGACAATCATATTCGGGATACAATTCCCATCAATTTTGATATTTACACTGTTTTTATAAAATCAAAAACAAAGGAGCTAGAGAGATTTGACTAAATCGACAGAATTTCGTTTTTTCAAAATATCTAGTATGCCATGAGCTTTTACAAAAATCCGAAAGTGTCATTAAATTGGGCCAGTAAAACTGCAAATCTTTCCCAAATTAACCATT
Source organism: Octodonta nipae (assembly GCA_034190945.1). Lineage (NCBI taxonomy): Eukaryota > Metazoa > Arthropoda > Insecta > Coleoptera > Chrysomelidae > Octodonta > Octodonta nipae. The sequence goes on from CM067218.1 coordinate 9,400,591, forward strand.
GCTCTATCTCCGCTAGTTTCCGAGATCCCCATACTGATCATCAAAAAAAACTCAGTCTGTATATTAGTTTAAACTAATATAAACAATTTTTCATAATATTTGAACAGAAATTAATGAGGCGTTAATAAGTTAATCAAATTAAAATACCTGAAGTAAAACCTTACTATAACTCAGCGGCCGTTTAAAAGGTCGTATTTAATTCACATCATGCACATAATACAACGATTTCTCACTTCCTTCCGGATATTTTAGTAGTTGCGGTAAACGAAAACCCCGCCGTAATTAAGATAATTTAATTTCGGCTTATTTTATAATTCAGAGGTTACCTCTTTAGCAACGAGAAATCTGATTACCCGGTAGTTTCATGGAAATTAATGCTCAAGGTAATCATAATGATTTTATGGGAAAATTTTTATATATTTTTTATATTTTCCTGATACGAATAATATTTAATTGAATTGCAGGCAGAGGATAAATAAATTTTGCATTCTTTCCACTATTTAATATATTTGTCAAATGTTGCTAAAAGTTTTAAAGGATACATTTATGTTTAGAGTCAGACAGACGACATATCGAACATTTATTATGAGCCGATATTATTATTTTAAACCCATCATTAACTTCATGAATTACCCAGCAACTAATTTTAATAAAATATTTTGGCGTCAAACTTGTCATTTTTTTCCTGGAAAAAAAATTGCTTAATATGTAGAAAACTATTTAAAAAACTGTCAAATTCTCATAGCTATCTTAAATATAAGTTAAATATAAAGTAAGTTAAAATTCGTCTGTATTCTATGAATGTGCGTTTTTGATGGGAACCTGAATAGTTAGGTATAGGGAAATGTTATACTGTCGCATGGAGAATAAAATTCTACCACTGTTGATGACAAAAATACAGGATGTTTCATCAAACTTAAAGAAGTAATTGTCATTTGAAATTTTAGTTAATTAATTGGTATTTATTTCATACATTGTATAGAATATTGGATTTTCCACATGTTATTTTTAGATATAGGTCGATTAGAAGGGGAAGTCACGTGATGAAGGAGCTGTGGGTTGATTGGTTAGGTGTTGGTAGGCGTGTCTGCTTTGTTTAATCTGTCAATTACGGAGGTCCATACTGCAGGAAGGCGACAACTGTCATCGCGTCGGTTTAGACAGAGTGGCAGAGTGGTCGTCTTTCTATTTCTATAGCTTCGTAAATAGTGGACTGGAGATATAATATTTCTACTGTTCTCGAAATGGATAGAGTGCCCTGTTTGGATATGATGATGCGCCAGAGTTTAAGTCGGATCTTTTTGACGAACTGAGAGTGTTCATATTTTCAATGGTTGACGCGCCTGTTGGTACGACCGATCTAGGTTTGTGGGTAATCGCGACAAGTAATTTCGTAAACTCCTCGATCCTCGTTAGGTACTTTATCTTTAGGGTTCCTGGTTAAGTTGGCTATAGTTTGAGTGTTGGGTGGTGTTGAAGACTGTCTTTATCTGATGTCAGTATAAGTAACACCCGGGCTATTTTGTCAGTGATTCCTCGAATGTACGGAAGAAAGGCATTCTGGTGTTGTTGGTCTGTTTCTGGCGGGGTTGATGTATTCGGGAGTTGTTGAGATTGACAAATTATGCGTACAATGTGGTCCGGATGATAACCGATTTGTCGAAGGATTTGTTGAAGATTAAGTTCGTTTCGTCTATTGTGAATATCTGTTAAGCGAATGGCTCTAAGAGCCAAAGATTTCATTACAGGTCATCCAGTGAGTTAATATGCATTTTAAAATTTCTATAGGATCAACTGAAATTTTGAAAAAACTCCAGGGGCTACAGTATTTATTTTTAGAACATAAGTGGGTATGAGAGTATGAGAAGATCTACCATTTCTAATTACTGTGGATCGACTGGATCTTAAATAGACCCTGAAGGTTCCTCTGTTTTGATTTTCAAAGTCAAGAAACATGGTTTCATTAAAAAAAACTAATTGAGTTTGAAAGCGCCAAGGTAATTATCAAGGCTCTATTAAGTAAGCAGTTTGTTGAATTTCTCCCTGTTTGCTCGATCATAGAGGAAAACTATTTAACTTGTTATATTTGTGTACATGGAATAGAAGTTCTGCCTCAAGTGTTCCCATTTTTGAAAATAACAACACAAGGTACATATTGTCAGTGTCATAAACTGACAAAAATATAACTATCACAGTCTGCTGAAATAGATCAGGCTCGTAGGGTAGGTGGTGTTATCGACTCATGAAAGTGACGACATTGTACAAAAAAAAATTAGGCACTGTGAATTATAACCTCGAAAGAACCATATATTTAGTTTATTATTTTATTATGTGTTCAAATTTTTCATCTAAATTTGTCGTTTCGCCTGACAAATGTATAGAGCAATCTGAACTTTATTTTGTATTCTCTCTTCCGCAAACTTATAACCATTAGTGAAAAGGAAAGTTTTATTTGAATATATCAGAAGATTTCAAGCCTACACGTACATTTTATTCGAATGAGGTTCGTCACGGTTTGGGAGTTTCGAAACTTTCCAAACTTCACTCAGAAGTTCTTCCGGTTTGGGAAACCTAAATATATACGAAAGTTCCCTTTCACCTCACTTGTATATAGTTATTATGTACAAACAATATCTGTGTAAGGCCTAACTAATATAATATTAAATTGGGTATCTCGAGCGAAAATTTGGCCATATGTATTATGTATATCAAATTCCAGGAAGCCACACCAGGGTAAGGAAGAAAGATTTATTGCCAGTTTCCTTCTATTTAGCCGTCAAAAACCTCCAATAGTTAGGAAATGGAAACATCTATATGAAAGAGTCGTTTTTCACTTTGAGTCCGTGAGTGAGACTCACACTCGCCCTATAGTTCTATAGGGAGAACATTTCGAACATATCGAATGTAAATATTTCTTTCTATTTGAAAATAGGGTTCCAAACTTCTGGTGTGTATAGAACTTATTAAAATAAGCCCAAAAGTCACTATTATGATGGGTCCTAAAACGTATATGTATATGTATTTTTTATGTCCTTAAAAGATAAAAGGGCTCAAACAAAACTGTTTTTAGGGTTCCATATATACAATATACGGATACCCTTATAATATCACTCCGGATTTCTGCCTCTGTCACATCACAGCAATTTTCTCCTAAACTACTGGGCAGAAGAGGTTGAAATTTGGTATCAATGTTTAGTTTGGTGACCCGATCAGGAGTACATATCGTAAATGAAGAAATTTTGATTTTAGGGGTACTTAAATAGGAAATATAGAACGTTGCCCGAACTTTACAGGAAATATAAGGAGAAACCATTAATATTAACTTTGGGGGGCAAATTATAGAATTAAATGAAAATTAAAAATAAAAGAAATTTCAAACGCATCATGTAATACATCAAATGAACGGTCCCGTTCTGAGGAACACAAATATATTTTTTTCATATTAAAAAATAGTTAAAAAGGCATTAACGAAAACATACCAAAATACCCATTCCCCGAAACTATAAACGTCAAGTTTTGAAAAAAATTAGAGTCTAACCTGAAGTTTACTGGAAAAATAAGGAGAAACCTCTACTTTTAATATTGGGGGGGGGGCAAATTACAGAATTAATTGTTTCTAACCCATCATGTTATATATCAAATGAAAGGGCTCATTATGACGAAAACAAATATATTTTTTTCATATTTTTAAAATAAATTAATTAAAAGATATTAACAAAAATTTTACCCATTCTCCCCCCCCCATCACCGAAACCATGAGCTGGAAAATTTACAAAAAATGGAGGTATAGCCCCTTACTTGAACTTTACTGGAAAAATAAGAAGAAACCCCTAATATTTATTTTGGGGGGAGAAATTATAGAATTAAATAGAAAATAAAAAATTATAATAGTTTCTAACGGATCATGTTATATATCAAATCACAGGGCTCATGATGACCAATACAAATATATTTTTTTATTTTTTTAAAGTGAATAATTTAAAATATATTAAAAAAAATATTTAAAAAAATTACCCATTCCCCCGTTATTCCCCAAACTATAAGACCTAAATTTTTGTATAGAGGAAAAATATAATAATAATATTGGGGGCCAAATTATAAAAGTAAACAGAAAATAAAAACATATTTTTTAACGCATCATGCAGTACATCAAATGAAAGGGCTCATTATGAGGAATAGAAATATAGGTGATGTAACGGATGAATTAAACTATAAAAGTTAATTAACTGGGATAGCAGCCAATGGGTGTAAATGAAATACACTTTATTTCTTTCGAAAAGCTTTCGGAACAAATTTATTCCTTCTTCAGTTCAAAATGGAAGCTACATAAAATTAACAGTAAGTAATATTAGATTTAAATTATTAGATTTTGATAACGTAAGCATCTTAGAACAAGAAAAAAACATTTTTAAACGAAACTTTCTAGAGATGGTTCACATTAACAACCAATCCAATAGCATAAACAAGAGAACCGATTTGCAAAAATTAAATATTATCTATTGTGGCCTATTAGACAAAGAAAGCCAAATTTCACAGAATGTCTCATTAAACAATTTATTATCCTTAACAGCGGATTAAGCATAACTTATTACTTAATTTATTTTTCTGTAAAATTTGGAATAATCTAATAAGCAAATAATTTTTATTAACAAATTTTTATGTTTTCAACATCTTGCATTCCGGTATCTATCTTTTGCAACTCACTATAGTTTAATTATCAACTGACTTTAAATCATTATAATGTCAGTACAATACGTCTAACATTATGATAGCTTTATAATTTCTTATATATATTATTAATATGAATTCGTAAGATATGCTCCCCTTTATCCTCTGGATTCTGCCAGTTTCAACAACAAAACCTCACATATCGTAAGTTGTAATTAATTTAAATCTAATAACTGTTAATTTTATGTAACTTCCATTTTGAACTGAAGAAGGAAAAAATTTGTTCCGAAAGCTTTTCGAAAGAAATAAAGATTATTTCATTTACACCCATTGGCTGCTATCCCAGTTAATTAACTTATATATATATAAGATAAAAGGCTCATTATGTAAATTACAAATATATCATATTTGTATTTTTAAATAATTTGAATAACAGATTTAATAATTTATAATTTAAAACTTGACCAATTTTGCCCTATATCTTCCAATCTATAGAGCCCCAAAACTCAGACAGTAGATTATGAAAGGCTTCTCTGAAAGTTTATTAGTAAAATAAAACTCTAATGTTAATTTTTGGGGGCCAAATTAGAAAATTAAATACTTATGTATTCTGATAAAAATCAAGCGAATCCTGAGGCAGATAAAATAAAAAGTCAATATGTGGAAAATCAAAGTGTATATTTTTTATAATTTAAAACGCTTCCTTTAAAAGATATTAGGGTAAATATAAGAAAATGCACTCATTCCCTGCTTGTCTGAAACTGGAATATTAGAATCTTGAAGGTGGTACGGAACTTTTAGTATGCGAATCCAACTCGCACTTGAGCAAATTATTTTTTAATATGCTTTTTTTAGGTTCATGTGTATGTATTTATCGATTTACTGGAAACGTTCAACGTAATTTTCACCAACTTACAGAAGACCAATTAAGTTGAAAATTGGCACACTTTTCAAGGGCCGATGTCAATACAATTCTTTAAGTTGAATTTTCCGGTTTGTTGTCTTTTTGTCACTGTTCTTGCCTGAATACATATTCGTCTATTAACTACTGCCAACTAGATGGCAGTAGTAGAACTTGCTGTAATGAAATGGAAAGGTTACGCAAACATTAAGTAAACTTTTTAATTATAAATAAAAAAAACTACAAAATTACGCTTTAGTAGCAAACCGAAGTAAAAAGCAGAAAATCTTTTTTAATTATCAACAGTTTATATTAGAGCAGTAGAAAGTCGAACAATCAATCATGATTAATTACCTCAAAATAAAAATATAAAAAAATTTAAGTTATTAACAGAATAATTCGATTCAGAGTAAAAAGCGTGGGGTACTTGAAATATTAAATTTTACAATTGTTATATTGGCAACTATTTTTAAGAGAAGAGTTATGTTTGTATTGCCTAAACGATTGAATGGAGAGGATTGCAATTTTTTAGTTAACGACTTGTCAGGACTTTTGGAAGATGTCCCATTAATTAAACGCCAAAGCATGTGCTAATGCAGTACAGGGCGCCCCCTCATTATCGAGATAGTGTAAGACAAGAACTATATAGTGGAGGTATGTCACTTCCAATTCAATTGAAATAGCCTCTTGTCTAAAAGAAAGATAAATATTGATAATAGTTTTATTAATCCAATTTCTTTAACCTAATTGGGGTACATAGTTTAATTTTTTAAATTTCCCCACTATCAATACGTTGGAAAATGCATAGATAGTGTGAGATTTACTTTAAATCGTCGGATCTGGCAACTCCGCGACAAAACATAAACATCTGTTCTCACCTTCCTAAAGTAAACCGGAAATCGGTGCAAAAAAAATGGCGGAACGAATCAGCATTTAGCCTATACCTTGGCAACACTCTGCTTATCCACACTCTGGTTTCAGGATTCCCCAAATAGAGGATTACCAGAAAATATAATGACTATATTTAATGTATGAACTTATATTAGTTTATGTAATGTGTTAAGGTATTACACTGAATAATAGAATATAAATTAAATTAATATTTGATCCTCAACTGTGGGTATTAAAGTGTAGTAAACCATTTTCGGAGCAGAGAACAAGTAAATAATTTGTACATTACAAAGAACAATAAATTTTTATTTAATAGACCTTCAGAGTTTCCATGTAGGTCGAGTCGGAAAAGCGTTAAGCCAAAATGCTCTCTTTGTTCGATAAGATTTGTACGAAAAGAATTATTGATTAAAGAAAATGTATACTCGCCTAGCGTAATTAATTGTACTAATACTTATTCTGTTGTATGTTAGGTATTTGATAGTTATTATCAGCATTTTAGTTCTTTTTCGAAATCGCTTTTTAAAAAAAGATCATTTTCATTTTGCAAAAAGAATGACTGACCATACCATTCGTTTCAGTAGTTCTCCTTTAACGCCAAACTAAATTTATCTTAACCAAAATACACTAACAAAGCGTTGCGTCTTGTAAATATGAATCCTTTTACTTCCAACACTGAATATTCAATAATTCATAATCGAATAAACTTAATTCGGTGAAATCCTCATTCGGCCTATCTCGAATGAAACACATTGAATAATTGAATCGCCTCTACGTAACGAACTGTTTTCTCTGAAGCACCAACTCATATTTTATTCAGACTCTAGCGCCTCTTGTACTTTCTCATCATTCCAATTGAAATACCTGCACAGTTCCTACTCAAAGCAAATTTTATATTAGCTGGAAACTTTATAACAGAAAATGTGTAAATTCAATTATTAACCGCAATAAGAAAATATTATTTAGGACTGTCTAAAACCTACCCCTTTTATAGAAACACCCGTTGTTTTCTGACGGTTACATGTTACATCTTTTAGTTTATTCTTATGATCTTTTGGGAAAACTAATTGTCCCCCAGTGGTCATAATTTGACCAGTTGTGTCAATAAGTAACGAAATTCAATTATTTTTTCAGATATAATTAATAGAACTTTATGTGTGTTCAAATTCTAATATGGTAAATATCTGTGCACACCCTGTATAACTATAATTCTATTGCGCCCTCTATTCCAAGAACCCTCTAAATTCATCCGCTAATGGGCTACTGTAGATAATTATTTGTTCTAACCACCCTGTATAACTATAAATGCACTCAGTTCTCTAACATTTATTAAAATCCTTTTTATAATAATTCCATCTCGTACTATATTTCCACCACCCTGTATATGTAACTGCTAATGGACTACCCAAAATTTTTGGTAACTCTATGTAACAGTAATTCTGCTCTGGGTAGTATTTTAAATAACTTGTATATGCAACTGCTTATGGACCACGTATCATATTTTTTAAAATATTGAACCAACCGCCAACCATAAAGTACATTCAACTGCATATAAGATACCACATTTACTTTTTTTGTTCTGTAACTATAATTCCTCTCACCCTATATTGCATCTATCCTATATATGCAACTGCCTATAGGTTACGAAATGTTACATTTTTATTCTAACATTTTTAGACTACACTGTATAACTACAATTCTACTCCAGCACATATTTCCGCCACCCTGTATATGTATCTTTGTATAATATTTTTTGCCCCACCCTGTATAACTGTAATTCTACTGCGCCCTCTATTCACTGTAAATTCAACCGCTAATGGACTACTAAGCTATGTAGTTATTTTTTCAAACCACCCTGTATAGTTATAATTGCACTCTACACTACATTTTAAACACTCTATATATGCAACTGCTTTATTGGCCACCCAAGAAATATTTGATTTCTAACATATCTGGAATCACCCTGATAATTATAATCTACAACGCCTTATATCTCAGTCAATTTAGAACATGAGAACACAACTTTTTACCCATCCAAAAATCGCCTAAGCAGCAATTTTTACGTTAAATTCTTGAAGGGTTCAGCTATAAAAATGTAATGTTAGAAAAATAGAAAAAAATAGTGATAAAATTCTTATAAGATCCTACACATCAACAGCAGTTTCAATCTCAAGTAGTTTACCAAATCACCCTGTATTGAAACTTTTGCAATTTCAAAACTCAGCTGTCATAATTATTGTCACAATCTCGTTCTTTCTCGGTAATACGATTTTTCCCGAGCAATCGATTTGTGGACGCCCAAACCCCGAAATGGAATTTCGACAAAGTCATAGAGCCGTGTGCGACAATTACATATAATAAGATTTATATAAATAAACAAACATTATATGTATTATATTCTTAGAAAAATAAGTAAAAATATATTTGCAGCATGTCACATGTCGTTAAAAGAACGTTTAACAATTTTTGACAGACTGCTAATAATTTAGACATGTTAAAATTAATTTAAAAGATTACCTTATATCGAATAAAACAGCAATATATTACTAATACTTATTCAAGTTTAATTTGCACATGGCATAAAATAAAAAAACTTAACTTGTGACGATCTAAAATCAAATGTATAAATTAGCTTTATAATCTCTAAATAGTTAGATTACTTACGTAAAAGTTTTCATGGGGATTATATCAAAACATTTTAAGAAATACAATGCACCAACTGTTAACTTGCATTTAAATTTTGAAAATAATACACTGATAATTTTCACATTGTATTGAGAAGGTACCTTAACCTAGCGGTTAAGATTCTTATGGCATGTCAAATTGAAATTAAATTGGCCACAATGAGGTTGGCCGTGAACATTAGAATTATTGCTATGATGTCAGATCTACCTATTTATTTTCAATTTCACTATTTGTATTTATATCATGGCCTTAGTAATCTTAGTTAAATTGTATGAAACTATTAGCCTTAAAATAGAAACAATATAAATTAAAAGTAATAATGTTAAAGTAATAAAATATTATCGGAAAAACATTGATCAGTTGCCAGGCAATAAAAATTTCTGATTTTAGTTGACCAACTATATTTAAAAAAACTTGCGAGTATCTAATAAATTGTCATTGTCATATAATATATATTTTTGTGAGTTAAATGTCAATAGCATGATAATGTAGACTAACTTTCAGAACCAAACAAACTAAATTAAACAAAAAACTAACAAATTTTGTTAGTAGACTAACTTTCAGAACCAAACAAACTAAATTAAACAAAAAACTAACAAATTTTGTTTGGTTCTGAAAGTTAGTCTACATTATCATGCTATTGAGATTTAACTCACAAAAATATATATTATATGATAGTGACAATTTATTAGGTACTAAAGATTTTCTCTCGAAGCAATCTGGCGGCACTTTGGCATTGACAGTGTGGACGTAAATTATGAATTTTTATTTTATTTTATTTAATGAATGAACCAATATTATAGATAAATTTTAGCATTCTGCACTGAAGGTGTCAGTAGCTACTAAATAAAATAAAAATAAAATAAATCAATTGAGGGGCAGAGGAGAAAATAGTACCAAAATATTTTGTCTTTGCCTATTTATATACAGTAGCTGTCCCCAGTGGTCGAAATTCGACCAATTGTGTCAATATCTCTGGCAGGATAAGTAACATGAAAATTTTATCGTGACATTCTTTCCTAGGACTTTAGGGAGAACAGCAATTACACACATCGGAACCTCTGTGTGATAGTTTCCTCGAAAATCCTAGATGTCGGTCTTACATTTTTTTCAGATATAATTCATAGAACTTTATTTGTGTTCAAATTCGTAATTCTTAATTTAATATGACAACAATTCAACTGCTAATGGGCTACCCTACATATTTATTTTTTCTAACACCACTTTATAGCTATAATTGCACTCAATTCTCTAACATTTATTAAAATCCTCATTATATATTTCCACCACCCTGTATATGCAACTGCTTATAGACCACGCATAATATTTTTTAACATTTTTCAACCACCGGGTAAACCATTCTGTATATGCCACTGCCTATGACCCACCATATTTACTCTTTTTGTTTATGAAATTTTTAATTTTCTTCTGTAACTATAATTCTACTCCGACCTATATTTCAATCATTATATATATGGAACTCTTCGTGGTCTACTCTATAAATCAATTCCTATTCTAACATTTTTTATCACCATCCTGTATATCTATAATTCCTCTTACCCTATATTTCATCTTAACTATATATACAACTGCTTATGGGTTACGAAATGTTGCATTTCCATTTCCGCCACCCTGTATATGCATCAATGTATAACATTTTTTGCACCACCCTGTATAACTGTAATTTTACTGCACCTTCTATTCCAAGAACCCTGTAAATTCAAGCGCTAATGGGCTTCCCTATATAATTATTTTATTAGTTATAATTGCACTCTACTCTATATTTTAAACACCCTAAATATGCAACTGCTTATGTGCCACCTATTAAAAAAATTATTTCTAACATATCTTGAATCGCCCTGTATAATTATGATATTCAACGATTACTTAACCCACTAAACAATAACAACGCTTGCATGCCACCTCCAGAAGTACATGCTCTAAGTATAAAACAGCATTGGTCTGTCTATATATAATTAGTCAATGGTTTGAGTCTGGCGGCAGCGGCACGCGGCACATTCATTTGTTTGGCATTGACATTATTGACGTAAATAATGAATTTTTATTATATATTATTTAATGAATGAACCAATATTATAAATTAAGATTAGCATTCTGCACTGAAGGTCGTCAGTAGCTACGAAACAAAATAAAAATGAAGAAAATCGGTTAGAGACAGAGGAGAAAATGGTACCTAATCATTTTGTCTTAGCCTATTTATATATAGATATAGATTAGTAAATTGTTATTCGATTTTTGGGACATTCATGACTGCAAGAATGTACATACTCAACTCTTGAGGTTCGGAATCCAAATGTATCAATTAACTTGAAAAATTTCTGTACTTACATAAAACTTTTGATCTGGATTCTTCTGTAAATGCACAAACTTCAATTCTATTTGGTCACTTAAGTAATTGCTGTCATCAGGATTGTTTAAAAAAATTAACGTCATAAATGAATAGAAAAGGCGGATTTTAGGGCATACATACATCTTTGTAAGTAAAAGTCGATTATTTTAGTAATAGTTTTTATACCATGCTAGTATTGTCCGCAATTGGAATTTTATTGTCCGCAATTGGAATTTTACTGTTAACTGCCGTCAAATTTCGAACATTAGATTAAGCTACTTGTTCATAGTGGGCGCCACTCGAATTTTATTAATAATTTTTGTTAAAATTACTTATTTTAAAAGAAATAAATAAAGATTCTTTATATATTCTGCATTGAAGGTCGTCAGTAGCTACTAAACAAAACAAAAATGAAGAAAATCGGTTGAGAGACAGAGGAGAAAATGGTACCTAATCGTTTTGTCTTATCCTATTTATATATAGATAACATATCATATTTAGAGAAGAAAAACTGCATATTTAAAACTCCAAATGTGTGGAAGTCTGAATCTGACCTCATTGGAACTAAATTCGAATTATAATAAAATACATAAGGTTATAATAATTAGTGCAGGGGACATATTTTACAGTATCGGTCACCCTGCAGTTTCAACGCTTAAGCGGGGGTGAATAACACTTCTACAAGTTTAAATACAAAGGGGTATCACGTGATACATGTTTTTAAATGTTAATTTTTTGTCAATCTTTCAGTATATTTCATATTTTATTATTATATAAAATGAAACGCTGATGTCTACAAATTGGTAATAAATAATAATAGAAAAAAAAATATTATTCTTTAATTAGTTAACAATGCAATTTTTATGTTGTTCAATTCAGATTCCTGTTTTTATTAATAATTACTAATTAATGACAAGCCAAATTTATTTAGACATATGATTTGATCTTTTATTGAATTATTATTGCCACAGCATTCGCATTTTGCATTTTGTAATTGCTCCGTCATTATCATCTGTGTCTAAACAGAGTTTAGGTATTCCATTTTGCTAAACTTATTATATAAATCCATATTATGTAAGAATATAAATATGTGTTTGCTTAAAATTAAAATATGCATGAAGATTATTTATTATAAGGATATCGTTTTACAGGTACCAACAATTAGCAATTTTTCGAATGGACTCATCCAGAAAATTTGAAACGGAATGAACAATTTTTTTCAATACTTATATGTATTTATACTTTAAGTTATAAAAAAGTGAGATGAGGAGTATTTAGATCAACTCTTTCCAACGGTGATTTATTCATAATGATAGGGTCATCCGGTGAGGTAATATAATAGCTTTTCAAAAAAATATGTCTTCCATAGGATTGACTGAAATTTTACAAAAACTACCGTGACTAAAGTGTTATCTTTAGAACATGAATTGTGTATGAAAAGATCTATCGCTTCAGTTAATAAGAATGTTTTAGCTATAAAATAAAAAAATATATAAGCGATTATTTACTTTTTTAGAATTTTGGGTAAAGGTTACATTATCTAAGAAATCAATTAACGAAGTGGAGCGTATAGTAGTTCATTTTGTAGGTTTTTCATTTCCCTTAAACATTCGAAACACTGTTTCATGGGTGGATTTTGTGTAAAAGGTAAAAAACTAAATTGATATCGATTTTTTGAGGTTTTTTGTTAAAAAACAAAAACGCATCGATAAATAATGTTGAATCTTATGTCAATTAGTTATGCTTTATCATTAGAACAGGTTGATGTCTGTTTTGTTCTACTATTAATTTTGTCACGTATTTTCGTAAATGACCTGGGTTATAAACATATACCTATAGGTCCTCAAAATACCTTTAACAATTGTATACAAAAACACGAAACAAACTTTTATAAATAGATTCTACGCCATAAATTCATTTTAGTTTCCGAAAAATCGGACATTAAAATTTATCAATAGACTGGAGAAAAGTGTAAAGGCCTTTGTTTGAAAACAAAAAAATTCTAAGTACGTAATAAGAACGGTATTTGCATTAAGACAATACACTATGTTCCAACTTTCCACTTTGTTACAAAAAAATCTGGCAAAAGTTATCCCAAGTAATTTCCATAAAAGAAAGCAGGCAAAGAAAATTTCCTTCTTGTAAAACGTTGTTTGTTAAGGACAAAAGAAACTTAATAGGAGAAAAATTTCAGTTATTTCTTGAATTGCTTTTTAAAAAGTTATATTGTTTCAATGAGTTTTGTTTTTGTACTCTGTGAAAGATTTATATGTATATGTTAACTCTTGTACTAGGAACCATTGTTGTAGTAAAAACAAGAACGGGTGACCCTCAGGAAATAACCGACAAATGCGAAGCTTCTATGCTATACATAGTAACAATTAGCTGCAGAGAACAATCTTGATAACAATAATGGGTGAAAACGATCTAATTTTTAACCGAGTTCCAAAAAGAAGGAGGTTATTAATTCGTGGCGTATTTTTTTTGTGTGTATGTTACCTGATTTCTTCTCCAGTTGTGAACAGTTTTGAATGAACATGGTCTTGTTTAATAGAGTATATATCCGGATAGGTGAAACTACAAATTTGTGAAAAGAATTCTATTGGTAAGGGAGGAAATTTGCGAATGAACACATGCGTGCATGGAAATCGACCAATATCCCTAATATTTTAGTCGATTTTTCGATAACTCCTTATGGATGTTTATAGTTTTTTAACGTTTAATCTATTAAGGAAGATCCCTAGGTGATCTCATATACTTTTCTCCGAAGTGCAACTTGCAGTTTTGCAGAAAATCGCCAAAAATTCCAATATTCTTATCAAAAATTTCATCGAAGTGACGTAACGGAAATTCCCTCACAAATATTTTAATTCCAACATAATGTAGATCTCAAGCATGTAGGTAGTAAAGCATAGGATTTTCGGCTCCTCAAATCAATGAGTACCATTTTTTCCATCGTTTTGTTTGTATACCAGGCAAATACCTATTTAAATGAAATTTTTTCCATTTTTCGAAGACGGTGCTTTTGGTGTCACATTCTCCCAGCCTAATAGAGAATTCAGTGACAACAAATGTCAAACTCTAAACTGCTATTTGGTGTGATTATACACAGGGTGTTTAGTTATAGCAAACAAAATCACAAAGTAAAGTGATAGAAGGAGTTGCATATACAGGCTGTCCCAAAAGTCCCGGAACGGCATTTTATCTCGGCGGGAACGCATTTTAGAGAAAAATGTTTCGAACAAAACTTATAGGATTCGTCCCTGGCTATCGAATTGTGACCTTTCAAATATGTCCTTGATCATTTTTAAAACATGACCTCTGGTTGTCAGTAAAGGTCAAGTCAAGGTCAAGAACAACTTCGTTGCGTAGCTCGTCAAATATGGGTTTAAAAAAAATTTTTCAAGAACTAAGGTTTAGGATTTTTCCACGGCAATGCGATGCTTAGTGTGGCTACGCAATGAAGTTGTTCTTGACCTTGACTTGACCTTTACTGAGCACCAGAGGTCAAGTTTTAAAAATAGTCAAGGACATATTTGCACGTAAAATTTTCCGATCTTTCCATTTCCGAGGTCAGAAATATGTTGTTCCATTTGAAAAAATCGACTTGACCTTGAAATGACCTTGAGATAAAATGCCGTTTCGGGACTTTTGGGACACCCTGTATATGATTCTTGAAATACAGGACGGTGTAGAATGAAAGTTACAAAAGGCAGTCAAAAACATTATAGTGGCCCATAGGCAGCCGTAAATACAGGATGGTTGGAATATAGGAGTGGACGTTTGGTGGTATAAAAATGTTGAAAAAAATTTGGAATTAAAATTATATAGGGTGATTAAGAAACTGTTATATGATGTGGACATAAACAAATCATATACAGAATGGTTGAAATATATGCTGGAGTTGAATTATATTTATACATTGTGATTTAAAAAATATTTTTTTCATAGCCCATAAGAAGTTGCACATAGTGTGGAGAGGAATTGATGTGATACAGGGTGATAATATAAAATGTTAAATGTATGGGGGTAGCCCACAAGGAGTTATATACGATGGTTGAAATATAGGACGGATTTGACTCTGTAAATATCAGATGGATTCTAGTCCGTCCTATAATTTACAGAAAGCAGCTAACAAATTTATGGTTGTCCGTAGGTAGTCGTATGTACAGGATTGTTGGTACATAGGGTGGAGTGGAATTATCTATAGTTATACATGGTTGTTAAAAAAAGTTGAAAAAAGGTTACACGGCGTGTTTCATAAGGCATAAATATGTTTTGGGGTTATTAAGTCAACGCCTACTAGTATATTTTGTTCGTAAACTTTTAGCTTTCAATTTAAATGAAAATGCATTATTGTGTAATGCTGGGGCTTTCGATGTTACCTGATCCTGTCTATTAAGGTTATACATACAAAATAAAAAATAAGGAATAAAAACTACCTGAGTAAAAAAACTAAAAATTCGAAAATAAAACATTTAAATATATATATATATATATATATATATATATATATATATATATATATATATATATATATATAACCGACTTCCACCTATAACAAAAAAGCTGAAATTAATTATAATATAATACAACTCTAGCAAATAAATAACACCAATCTAGTATATTTTTGAAGTCGGTGCCAAGCAACAATGAAGTTTGATGAAGTAGTAGTTAAGTACGCAATGCAGGATTTTAGATTTGCTTGGCACCGACTTCAAAAATATACTAGATTGGTAGGTAATTAATTTGTACAGAATCAGCACCTTTTAATGTTTAAATTTTTTACTTCCTGGGTAGGTACCTAACCACATTGAATGTATTATTTATTGGCTAGAGTTGTAATATGTTATAATTATTTTTTTTATAGGTGGAAGTCGGTTACATTTTTTCAATGTTTTATTGCTTCGCAAAATCAATGTTTTCAAATTTTTAACGAGGCGCATTTCACAAAAGCGTAATTTCGCCTACATTTATCAATTCGCAGCTAAATTTTGAGAAACTGGATTTGCAGGAAGCAGAAAAAGGAATGGTTCGAGATTACTTGACCAATCTGCACAAGATGAAGTTCTGTGAGCAAATTGACTTATCAGGCAGCTATGGCAACTGAAGTATTCATAAGGAAGGTTCTGATGAACTTGAGTAAGTTTCATGCTTATATCAGGGGACACCCTGATAGAAGAATTGAATTCTACGAAATTATGACTTTCAAAATTTTTGCAGAACCTGCATTAGTAAAAATTATTTGCTTTAGTGATGAGAGTACTTTTTATTTAAACGGATGCGTTAATAATCAAAGCTGTCTCGTTATTGGTGTGGTTGAAATCCAGACGAATTTAGAGAAATTCATCTGCAGTACCCTCAGAAAATGACAGGTTGGTGTAGTATATTGCATTATGGTAACATCGAGACCAAGATAGTGCAGCTCCAGTTTCCCTCCACATTATGATATCCCGGTTGCATATTTCCGTCTCCTACAGGGCCATAACAACCGACTTCGCTAATAGTGTGGGAAACGAAAGTGAGAATGCATCTCGACACACACCGGATAGTGATTATTTAATCACATTCATCGTTTCCCTCATACCCATAGAATAGGTGCCATCAAAATTATTTCCAAGTGGCAAACTGCAAAGGTCAACAATGTCAGAGAATAGCAGATATGGGGTAGTTAGTAAATTAACACCCGTGTTGTAAACTGCACAAAGATCTTTGCAGAATTTTCCTCCAACTCCAGCTAGCAATCATATTGCTCAATTATTATGTCAAAGGTATACAAAAGATTGCTCTCAGTACCACAAGCGCGGTTCTCTACACGTTTAGCGAACTCGATTGCACTAGTCCTATAGGAGACGGAAATATGCGTCGCGGTTAGGCAATGGTTAGATGATTATTCAAATCAGTGCAGTGTTAGTTGAATGTCACTGTAAACAAACAATTAATTATCTTTGCCGAATTACACAAACAAATCCTTTACGAGCTGACGGCTACAAGTCCTTCCACAATAAAATACACTTTTGAATGAAGATGATTGTATCGATTCTACTTCTGTAGAATTCAATCATATCTGGTTACCGACAATTAAGGAAGAAATTAGTAATAGCCATCTCCTTTTCAACAACCCAGTATCGAGATGGTTTATAAGGTTTTTCCTGGGTTTTCCCTTATGACCTTAACCTTTAACTGTGGACGTCACAATATTGTAACATGTCCATGGACGCGAGGTCTCACAGACCGCTATAAGTTTTGATTTTTTTAAAAGTAAACAATTGTTTTAGTTTTACTTATTTATTTTTTATTTACATTAGAGACATCAAAATCAAAGAATATAACAATAGTTTAGCTTATATAAACTTTTTTTCTTATATATTTATATAAATAATATTTTAAGGCACTTTTTAGCCTAAATTTACCTGAGATAAAAAAAAACTATAACTTGAAAAATAATAACTTTTTCATAAACCAAGAATAATTATCTGTAACTATAAACTATACTGAACATAAAAAACAAAAAATCAACTTCTTAACCTAAAACATAAAAATTCTGACATGGGTCAAAAATCAGTAAAATTATTGACATTCATTGCACAAAGGCTTGGAACACTGAAGGCATATCGCTTGTTTACAACTAACACAAGTGTAGTTAGTCTTCCTCTTTAGTTTAGGTGGACAGATTCTACAGGTCTTTCGCTTTAAGGATTCGATTTCCAAAGAAGGAGGCTCTTCTGAAGATAAGTCTGCTCCTAAAACTCGCTTTAGTGTCAAATTCAATTCCTTGGGCAAATTTGAGTTGATGACGCGTCTTTGCATATGAGGCACGACCAAGGATCTTGCTAACTTCTTGAGAAAATCTCCTCTTTCTATTTGTTTAGACAAGTGCTGATTGTGTAGAATATGAGCATTTACACCACACAAGTCCAGAACTCTAAAAAACACAACCATAGTCTTCTTCATAAGTCTTCTTTGAATATTTGAAAGTGGCACGTTACTGTCTGAGCTATCATCATCCGAACTATCATTCCTAAAGTCTTGTCTGCTATCTGTTCCGGCACTTTCTTGGTCACTATTATGTTGTTCTATGATGTCTGTTTCATACACTAAACAATCACTAATGTTGTCTTCATTATCTGACTGATCTGACGCTAAAAGTAAGGTACTGACTTCGTTTTCAAAAGAAGGATCGTTGACACGTAATATTTTTGCATGCTTTTGTGATAGCGACGGTGACCTTGAAGATCGTTTACAAGCAGAAGTACTTGGCTTAATGTTTTGTGACATTTTGATTATAAACTACCTAAAACAAACAAAATCGCATTTATTATTTTTTGTAAGGGAACCATGGACATGCGGTCTCACATACCGCGATCGAAATTAAAAACAAAATAACTCACCCAATTTACAGCCGGTGACACAACCTCTCGCCTTCGCAGACGTTTTGACACTAAAACCGAAGCTACTAAGCGCGGCAGGTACGGGGAACGCGGGGAAGTGGGGTAAACGCGATTTTTGAAATCCCAAGCGGTCTGTGAGACCGCGCGTCCATAGTTAAAGGTTAATGATATCACTGAAATAAAAGATTTCTCATTTTCACATTTTTGGCGAATGCGCTACCTTATATAAAAGTCGTACCTAGGAACGCCACTCAATTCAAAAGACCTGGAGACGTTTGGTTTTTGCTTGAATATACAGATTTTTGTTTCGATTGTAGTGTTATTTCCCAAGAACACACAAAAATAATAAAACTAGTCTTAAAAGAATTCCAAACTTTAATGGCTGTGGCGTTGTTTTGTTTCCTGATGAGATTAATATTAAAGAACTTTATCAAGCATTAAGATCTCAGATTTGTTAATCTTTATAAACTAATATTTATGGCCTTCCTTATAAGCTAAGCTTTCAAACTTAATAGGTACAAATTAATGTTTGTTTAATTGTATTTACTAAACAATTAGACTTTATAGTGACTGACAAATGTGGAAAGACAGAATAACTGTATAGTTTCATAATAATGTTGATTATTTTGGAAAATAACCATGTTTTTCGTTGTAAGTAAGTAACCCCTCCCCCAAAAAAAAAGCGTTTCAACTATTACAAATTTAAAATCTATCTACTGTTCCTTTTTCGGTGTGGTAAAATACAAAGTAGCAACAAAAGTAACCAAAGTCATAGTTCATCATGTCTCACCTATATCTAACGTTATTTCTTAATATATCATATTCGTATAATAGACGTCATAAGGAAATTTCAGTGTTCGACAAACTATAGTCTGCCAAAGCAAAGGGGGTTATCTGAGATTATTTTTCCTACATAATTGAACACATCCGTAGAACTACGTAATATACAAATAAATCCTAATAGAAAAATTCTTTAATAATCATAAAGGAAATGTCCACAACATTTTTCTCTCAAACTTTGTATTTTTTTCACATCAGACAACAGTCATTTTTCAACAAAATCAAGAAACAAATTGATCTAATAATGGCATCTCCTTGATTTCTTTCCTGAAGGATACTTTATGTGAAAAATAGCATTTTCTCTGTTTTTTCAACTAATAACGCTATGAAAAGAAACTAAATAAATGAATGCTTTCAGCAAGGCTTTGTTCATATGTCACTAATGATGAGTAATGCGTGGGAGAACGACAATGACTGTTAGTTTTATGTCTGATATTTTATTTGCCCTTTTATTCAGTCATTTATTTTTATCATTATATAGTTAGGACAAAAATGATTTATAAACTAAAACAAACACGGTATAATATCCTTCATATTTATGGAACTTTTTTGTTGTTTCTGTAAAATTAATCTTATTTTTTTATTTACTCTTAATAGTAACATTTCTTGACAAAGAATTTCTTTTATACTTCTTAAAGCTTGTCATGTTAGATAGTTTCTTATTGTTAGTTCTTAATACGGTGAATAAATCTTATAGGGACATTCTTAAGCAAAGGAGTTATTCCACCGTTTATTTAAAGAAAAAAAAGGCCCTATGTATGATTTTTATTTGAAATACAGTAAGCCTAAATAATGTAATATGATTTTTATACCGTTTAGTTTCTAATCAAAATAAATGCTGTCAGGTTTCTTTGTCGCGTTTTAATTCTACCTTATTCCTTGAATGGTTTCTCTATTATGAATGTTTTTTGTTCATTAAATTAGTACTGGAAGAACTCAACTTATTACTCAAAATGGCATATTTTGAAAGTTTGTGCAACAGCTATAAGTAGTAATTTATTTATTTATTTATCACATTTAAAAAAACCGATAGATTAAATAACACTACAAATACAAATCTTTAAAAGCATGATGATACCAACAAATACGGCGATTCTAATATGTAAGCATGTGATATTATACATAAGCAGTATATATACATGTTCTTGAGTACTGGGGTCGAATACATTTTACAAATTCACCTAGAACGATTTATCCACTTTACTTATTTCCACTAACCTCGATAATAAAACGTTAAAAGAACAACTTCTACTGTATGGTTATAGGTAAATAAAATATTTTAATAACAAAGTAAACTCCCATTTTTATCTTTTATATCAGCACCATGATACGTAATAATTATATGGACATCAAGACTATAGAACATACAATGTTTTATTTTGATACGACAGTAAGAGGTACGTTAAAATTGACTTCCAGAATTTGATTTCCTTGTGAAGTAAGATAAATAAAAGTTGCCATGAGCAGTCACATACAATAAAACTGTGATGTAATGTTATATGGAGACACAATATATTGGGTAGTATACATGTATATATGTAATACCTACCAACGTTTTTGATGAACCTTTGCAGCTCGGCATGTACTATTAATTAAACGTTCTGCAGATTATTTTGAAACTTCGATTCAAATAGGTCATTTACATTATCCTACCGGTTAGCGTGGGAATTAGTTAATCAAACCAACAATAATGAATCATTATGCAATTTAAAAAGGCGCCAGTCTGACAAAACGGTGTTAGAATAGGATAGGCCTAACCTAAAATACAAGGGCCAGCCGAAAAAGCACCTCTCCCGGAAATCCCTAAAACATCACATTACTACATGAGGATTTCATTTCAAGATGGCTACAGACTCATCTTTTAACAAAGGGTTATAATTCCAGTGTTATAGTTTCTGCTCATCAGTTCGTAAAGTTGAGTCCTAGAAATAAGCTGTCATCACAACTATTTTTTAGATCACTATGTAAGGTTGGTCGGCTTCAACTTGGTAACGAGAAAACTGCCATGCATTATAAATTCGCCCACAAAGGCCAGACATGTTAACTCGAACACATAAAAAATTAGAAGCAAGAAAAAATTAAGTGATTGGCACTAGATTGTAAGATTATCCCGACTTCATGATTGTCTTCAGAAACTAAGAATTTTATCCCGATTCTTATAACAAATCTTAACAGTTGTGATATAATCAAAATAAATTCAGAATGTAAACAAATCTGTTTAAATTAGGTAACTATTTAAACGAAAAACATTGGGTAGGAAATATTGAACCTGTTATAAATTTTCTAAATTTGTATTTCAACAACAGATGATAATTAAGTAGTGGGTATCGCCGGTATGTGGAAATTCGCCCAGATAAAGGATACAAAGTACTCAAGGATTACTAATACATAAATTAACCCGGGTTGAATGAGGTCGGGTATCTCATACCCGCCGGTTTGTAAAACACTAAATATTTATTAACTATGCGATTCCTGGAACTCGGCAGGCTCAGTAGCTGAAGGGGGTGGTGCTTTTAAGTGAGTGATTTTAAGTAAGAGTAACTGTGTTGCGTTGGCGGTAGAGTGAACTGCAGGTGCGCAAACATAAAGCGTGTACGTTTAACCCGACCTCACAGTCGATGTACGTATTTTGTGTTTTAGATATCTTCTAATTTTATGTGTATATTAATCATATTTCCTTGTTTGTGGTTGTGTTAACTCCAAAATGTCTTATGAGCAAGTCAGAGTGAAAGTGGCGAATCAGAGAGTGATGGGCAAATTGATCACTGCTCTAAGCGTAGCGAGGAACGTGATTCAGAACATAATGCAGATTATGATGTAAAGGACGCTCAAGGTCACATTCTACAGTCGGAAGATATTGTGACCACTAATGAGGTACGTGGATCATATTTTACTGCTAAGGATGGAACTAAATGGCAAAAAGTCTGTCATCCTACAAACACCCGCACAAGATCGGAAAGTATTATGCGAGATCACCAAGTGTAACAGGTTCAGGTAAAAGTACCCAAACAGAATATGGATGTTGGACACTTTTCATTGCAGACCCTATGTTGAATTATGAGGATTTTGTGTCGTCTTGGCAATAACAAGAGCACATGAAAGACATTACTTTGGAAGAGATGAAGTCTTTTTTGGGACTGTATTTAGCAGGTTTGAATCGCTCTAATGGATAGAATCAAAATGATTTGTGAGGTACAGATGTCACTGCCATAGAGATTTTTATATGTACAGTGAATCTATAGCAGTTCTATTTTCTGCAGAATTGTCTTCTGATCCGATATTGATTGTATATTATGTTGAATCTAAATTATATAAGACAGATTGGTTCTTTCATTTTGTGTGCACAATTGATCTCAGTTTACCAAATAATTAGATATTAAGTCATAGTCAAAATATTGTCGATTCGTTTGTAAAAAAACGGCATTGTTTTATATAGAAATATAATTACTTTCATAAGTAGAACTGGGTTATTTTATCATATTATCTTACTTCCCTAATGTTATTTTATTTAGCGTTTGGCAATAGTATACATGAACGGATCTTATAATATAAAAATACGAAATTACATTTAAACACTAACAATAAGCAAGAACAAGAATAGTACTGGGTAAAAACAGAAACAGAGCATTTGTAAATAACAAGTCCACACATAGTAATCACAAACTAACAGATAGGTTCTTTATCCATTCAGTCGCTGCAGGAGGGAGAGTATATATATCCGTTACTGTTCCCTGGTAGGCCGTAAGTTTACAGTCTTGGTATATATGTTTGACTGTTTGATAGGCTGCCCCGCATTCAAAATTGTGCGTGGGTTGTTTATTCCAGTTATACAGCATATCTGGCCAGACGCCGTGTCCCGTTCTAATTCTATTTACCGTCTTCCATTTATTGCGAAGTAAATCGAAACCCGCAGGTTCCTCCTCATCCATACTGGAGCACCATACTAAGTCGCGCTGAAGACGAGACCCATTACCGAAAATCGTAAGGTATCGGCAGTTGCTCCCCATGAGGTTCCACAGAGCTTTTCCAGAATGTTATTCCTCGTTTGAATTTTTGCAGCTGTGTTCTCTATATGTTTTCTAAAAGAGAGCGTTCTGCCCAGTGTAATACCCAGGTATTTTGGGTTCGGATTGTACCTAAGACGTTCACCATTCCAGAATATTTCAGGCTCTTGATTAGCCTGTTTATTATTTAGGTGAAAAAAGGAACTAGTCTCCATTTTTTATAATAACATCTATAATTTCAAGATTTTTTCTAACATTTTCTTTGCTGCATCAAAAGATTTAACTTTCACCTCTATAGCCAGATCATCGGCGTACGCAAATTTATGTGCAGTCGTTGCAGGAAGTGTATGAATTAAAAAGGACAGGAGCAATTACGGAGCCCTGAGGAAGGCCATTATTTAGAATTCTCTGTTTGCTGCCTTTGCCGTTCATGATCACTTGGAATTTTCGATCAGAAAGCATGTTATACAAGAGCCTTCCAAGTTTTTTAGAGGGAATTACATGCAGAAATTTATAAAGGAGACCTCCTCTCCAGACTGTATCATAAGCAGCTGTTAAATCTATGAATACAGCCGTGGTTTTAAGACATTCCTGGTATCCTGATTCAATGAATGTTGTCAGGTTTATCACTTGGTCTGTGCAGCTTCTACTTGGTCTAAATCCAGCTTGTTCGATTGGACTGTTCGCAAGTAATTTGTCTTGGAGTTTATTGAGTGTGAGTCTTTCCAAGAATTTGTAGCAGTGCTAAGGAGGGAGATTGGTCGATAGCTGTCAGCTCGTGATTCTGGCTTTCCAGGTTTTAATACGGCAATTATTTTTGCTCTTTTGAATTCATTAGGCAGTTTACCAGTGTTCAGAATGTCAGTGAAAAATTGTGTTAACCACTGTCTAGCATAGGGGTCGCAGTTGATGAGAAACTCATTGTGAACTCCATCAAATCCCGGAGCCTTTCCTACTTTTAGGCTGAGAGTCGCTGCACATATCTCATCGATGTTAAATTCTCCAGAGAACTCGGGTAACTCTGGGCTTGACTGTTTTAATGCCTTTAGTTCTCGTTTTATCATTTTGGAATGCTGGCGATCTTGAGGAGCTCTTGATCAGTCAACTATTCGAGTAGCTATGTTGTTTGCTTTGACTGCAGTTTGGTTTCGTGTAGCGGGTCGACTAGCACCAAGCTTCTTGAGAAGATTCCAGGCTTTACGGCTTAAGTGCTTAAAGTCAGTATTTGTGGTGGTCTCTATCCATTTTAGTTTTCGAGCCGCGTTAAGAGAATTCAGAAGGTCATCAGCTATCTCTGGGTCCCCACTTTTAGCGGAATCCCGATAAAGTTGTTCACTTTCCTCAGACCATCCCGGTATGTACTCCTTACGGAAATCCCTAGAAACGTGCTTTTTAGCAGTAGATATAATTGCACCGACAAATCTATTGTCCCTAATGTTAATTCATATATTACAGTAATACGTAGTATTCTAGAGTTATTTTAGTTATCAAAATCGAGAATTCTATATTATGGTATGTCATACACACCTCACAGCTGGTGTAACAATTTTTCACCTCATTCACGCCGGGATAATTCAGTGAACCTACCAAAAAGACGGTTCTAGTTACAATAATTCCACACACAGAGTTATTACGCCATATCGGTTAACAAAATATATTACAGGGGTTAGTAATCTCTTTAATTTTGATAAAACGCTACAATTTGAGTTGTAAGGTCACCGCACACAATCCACTTATTTACACACAGGAAAACCAGAAAATTTTCTAAATTGTTCGAGGAATATATCTCAATAAATAGAGAAGATAAATTCAAAGTATGTAAAGCGCAACTTTTGCGTATAATCCCTCTGATATAAATTCCATCCTTAACTGAGAATTTTTTCGGATACCAAGACCAAGTCACTTTATATGCATTAACTAATTCATTTTGCTTTGACATCAACAAAGCCGCGCTCATGGTATTTGAAAAATTGCCGACATCCCAGAGACGGAATAAATTCATTCAAAGTTGCTTGCACTGGCTTGTCGGCATTCTATTACAAGGAATTCGGAATTTCAAGCAAACACGGCCGGAAGCATGTCACAGTCAGGTCGTGTTTTGGTTCTCGATTTCTCGACGACATGTTCCGTGTGATTTCCTTGAAATTACTAGAGATACTTCTGATGCGGAGGACATTCGGTGAAGGCTAGGCTACTCGCTTGACAGTTCATTATAGATAGTAAGTGTAATTCCGGTCTCTTTGTGGAAAATGCACAAGGAAGTCTCTATGATTTATGATAGCACCGCTAGAAAAGTACGTTTCAGTTTATTGAAGGAAGGATTATTGACGCTCTCTGCTGCCACCTGTCGGATAAACAGGACATTTAGTGACTTTTATAGATCCTCCTTGAAGAATTGAAATGGAACAGCCAATGAGATGTCTTTTAGAAATTCGTAATGCCTGATGACTATCTTGTTGACTTATTGTTCCCTTTAAGTAGTAATAGAAATTAAATCTATGATAAAAAGTACAAAAATATATTGAGAAGAGAACAGAAGCATATGAGTATACTAAAAACCTTACATGGTAAAATAACATCTACCAAAACCGAAAATTTAAATATTGTCGAAAACTTCTGTTCAACGTTCTCTCTGTCTCTGTGTCTCTGTCTCTCGGTTTCTCTGTCTCTCTGTGTCTCTCTCTTTCACCTAATATATTACCTGAAGTGTTCGAAAAAGAATAATTTATGATTAAAGTTAATGTCAGAGTTTTCTCCTTATTTTTAACCGACTTCCAAAAAGGAGGAGGTTATCAATTCGTCGAGTATTTTTTCGCTTTTTTTTTGTATGTATGTTACCTGATTTCTTCTCCTGTGGTGCACCGTTTTGAATGTTGAATGAATATGATCTTGTTTAATAGAGTATATATCCGGATTGGTGAAACTTCAAATTTTGGAAAAGAATTCTATTGGTAAAGTGATAAAATTTGTGAATGAACACATGCGTGCATGGAAATCGACCAATATCCTTAATATTTTAGTCAATTTTTCGATAACTCCTTATGGATGTGTATAGTTTTTTAACGTTCTATTAAGGAAGATCCGTAGGTGATCTCATATACTTTTCTGCGACGTGCAACTTGCAGTTTTGCAGAAAATCGCCGAAAAATCCAAAATTGTTATCAAAAATTTCATCGAAATGACATAATGGACATTTCCTCATAAATATTTTAATTCCAACGTAATAGTGCGGTAATTTTAAACGCTGGAAGTTTTAATTGCGAATTTGAAAATTTCTCAATTCTCAATTCTCAAGCATATAGGTAGTAAAGCATAGTATTTTCGGCTCCTTAAATCAATGAGTACCAAGCTCGTTTTGTTTGTATACCAGGCAAATACCTATTTAAATGAAAATGTTTCCATTTTGCGAAGACGTTGCTTTTGGTTGTCACATTCTCCCGGCCTAATAGAAAATTCAGTGACAATACATGTCAAACTTTAAACTGTTATTTGGTACGTTTATAGACAGGGTGTTTAGTTATATCAAACAAAATCACAAAGTAAAGTGATATAAGGAGTTGCATTTATATGCAGATTGAAATATAGGACGGACTAGAATGATAGTGGTCCGTAGGCAGCCGTATATACAGGATGGTTGGAATATAGGGTGGACTGGACGTTTGGTGGTATAAAAATGTTGGAAAAAATGTGAAATTAAAATTATATAGGGTGATTAAAAAACTGTCATATGATGTGGACATAAGCAAATGATATACAGGATGGTTGAAATATATGCTGCAGTTGAATTATATTTATACAGTGTGATTAAAAAATTATTTCTTTTATAAATCATAAGAAGTTGCATAAAGTGTGGAGAGGAATTAATGTTACCAAGGACAATAATATAAAATGTAGAAAATGAACTAATTTATGGGCTAGCCCATAAAAATATGGTTAAAATATAGGACGGATTTGACTCCGTAAATATGGGATGGACTCTACTCCGTCCTATAGTTTACAGAAGGCAGGTAACACATTTATGCTTGTCCGTGGGCAGGCGTATGTACAGGATGGTTGGTACATAGGGTGGAGTGGAATTATCTATAGTTATACAGAGTTGTCAAAAAAAGTTGAAAAAAGGTTACATGGCGTGATCCATAAGGCATAAATATATTTTAGGCTTATTAAGTCAACGCGTACTAGTAAATTTTGTTCGTAAACATTTACATGTCAATTTAAATAAAAATGTATCATTGTGTAATGCTGAGGCTGATTTCATAAAAGCTAAATAGTTGAAAATAAAACATTTAAAAAAAAGTATAACCGACATCCACCTATAACTATAAAGCTAAAAATAATCATAACAAAATACAACTCTAGCAAATAAATAACACATTCAGTGTCGTTAGGTACCTACTCAGGAAGTAACAAATGTAAAAATTAAAAGGTGCTCATTCTGTACAAATTAATTACCTACCAATCTAGTATATTTTTGAAGTCGGTGCCAAGCAACAATCAAGTTTGGTGAATTAGTAGATAAGTACGCAATGAAGGATTTTAGATTTGCTTGGCACCGACTTCAAAAATATACTAGATTGGTAGGTAATTAATTTGTACAGAATGAGCACTTTTTAATGTTTACATTTTTACTTCCTGGGTAGGTACCTAACAACATTGAATGTGTTATTTATGTGCTAGAATTGTATTTTGTTATAATTATTTTTAGCTTTTTAGGTTTAGGTGGAAGTCGGTTATATATTTTTTAATGTTTTATTCAAAATTTTAGGCCTTGTAGTTTTTGAGATGAAGGAGGAAGAAATCGGTTTTTAATTTTTTAACAAATAATTTTAAAATAGAAAAAATATATTTGTATTTTTCATAATGCCTTTGTTATATTCCATGATGCGTTTGAAAAAAAAATATTTTATTATTTTCCATTTAATTCTATAATTTGGCCCCAAAAATTAATATTGCGGTTTCTACCTATTTTTCTTATAAAGTTCGAGTGAAGGCTATACCCCCAATTATTTTCAAAATTTTAGATCGTATGGTTTCGGAAATAAAGAGGGGAATGAATATTTTTTGATATTTTTGTTCCTTTATTTTAAACAATTTACTTTAAAATTTTGAAAAAATATATTTATATTCCTCATAATGAGTCATTTCATTTGATATATTGCATGTTGCGTTTAAAAATTGTGTAAAATTTTATTTTCCGTTTAATCCTATAATTTGTCCCCTAAAATTAATATTAGGGGTATCTCCTTATTTTTCCTGTAAATTTGTTTAAGAGTGAAGTACAAAACACATTTAAGGTAGCGATTTGTTTTATCGTATGGAGTTCACGATTGTAGTTGGATTCACTTAACGGTAATTTTATCAGCCTATTTAAATTACTATGTAAAGTCCCTAGTTTATGTTGTAGAGGATGATTGGACTCGTTATGAATGAT